>OY755236.1:60757603-61167967 GCA_963576725.1 Azorinus chamasolen | reverse complement strand
GGACAAAAAAGTTTTTTGGCACTTTTTTTTTTGTCAAAGGGGAGGGTCCGGGAGGGGTGTCCCCCTCGGATATTTTTTTTAAATGCACCATTTCCAGTATACCTATAAACTAACATAACATTTATGCATGTTGAAATAATGATGTTTTCTGAATTTTACTTTCTACATAGCAATATATCAATATGATGCTTTAAAAATTTAACTACTCAAACAGCAAGCTTCACATTCAGTATCTGCAGGTGTAACACCAATCTCAGACTTCTATACTCAGTCATCGCTGAATAAATGTTTCATCATAACTAGTGTATTTTTAATGTTGTAAACTGAGTAAATATCGAAGAAATTAAGTTCTGATATACAGTGCTTCCTGTATTTAACAACTTTTGTTTGAATCAGGAAAAAGGTTGTTGTATGGGGAAGTTTTGTTGGGAGGGACTAATGTTTCACTACATCTAGGATAAAGTACATGTATAGCTTATACTTAAAGACCAGTCAAACTTATAAATGCAAACACCCAAAGGAAGTGGCTGCTGAATGCATTATATCAACATTTACAAGTTATGTATAGGTAGTTACACATTTATTTTTACAAGCTATGATTCAGCTTGTATTTCTGTGTAAATTCTATTTCACATTTGTGTACTCTAAATGGTGTTATCGAGCTACCTTCGGTTTTAACGATATCCTTGTTTTGAAAACACTAAGTTTATAGATCAGGATCATTTGTACAACTGAACAAACCATCAGAATGTGTCGAGCAATTGAGCTTGTATCCCGAAAGGCCAACATTCTTTCTACCATTTTACCCCACCACCCAATTTGATCAAGAATTGAATCAACAACAACTAACAGGAAATTGACAGAAACTCTATCTAGAATTCATGACAAAACATGCATACGTCCACAAAAGTGCAGTTCGGAAGTTGAAAAATGAACGTGTACAATTAAGTGCGACAGGAGGAGAAGTGTTCGGAAGAACACGTTCCACTGCCTTCACCATTTACTTCCGAGAAAAATAAGAGGAGAGGAGACGCGAAATAAAAATTATAACATATTAATGTTTCAATTTGACAGAGTATATTGACCACGAAGAACTTTCTATCTTCAGTTTATGATCGTGTTCAATTGCAATTTTGCTTGTGTCACATGATTTTGTTCTGAAAGTGACAAATCGAACGCGCCTATGTGTAGTGAAACCGAGATCTGTTAGTGGTCCGGTGAATAGGAAGACCGACGAGACTGGGGGTCACGTGACCACAACTTGACTTCGGCCCAGGAGATTATTACTAGAACTGAGACGCACAAGACATACAAATATTGAGCTCTGATTGTTTACTATTTTGACCATGTGCCAGGCCGCTGGGAGCGACTTTGAACTCTGGTGAGTTGTAATTTCACTATATTGGCGCTGCGAGCAGGGTTCGAACCTGCGCGGGCAATGCCCATTGGATTTCAAATGATGACGACGACGATTGCTGCCCTTGGGACCGGTGTTTGAGGAGGAAGAGTTTGAGAGGGAGTCAGGTATACCCGAGATGGTTTTCACCTCCACCGTGATGACAGAAGACCCAGTACCTGTATCTTTCTGGGCAACATCAGAGGTGCCTGCTGTAGTGACTGAAACTACTGAGAAGTCAACAATAGTGATAGATGCGGCCCCTTCTACTCTAACGGTGGAAACGGCGGCTGGCCAGGATATTGAACCTGAACCTGACCCAAAGGTTGTTAGCTCCTTGGAGGAATCCCCACTAACTTCGGGAATGGTCCTAGATGACAGTTGGACTCAGGGTCCCGAATTTAAGCTCGCATACTCGCAGAATGCGAGTAAGATTTACAGATTGCGAGTTGAAAAATAACAAACTTGCAATTTTCTGCTAGTAAAAATTACCGATTTCTCAAATCTGTTTTCGGGAAAATCGCCAAACTCGGCAGTTGTGAACTTGTGAGCACTTTAAATCAGCTCCAATATTGATTTTCCCTATCTGTAAACATGCGACAGTGTTATAGTAAGGGTACCTATCACTATTAATAGAACGGATAAAGGATATAGGTTATGGGCATGGACTAAAAGTCGGACCGTCCGACGGTGCAGGCAAACATTACTTTACTCCACTAGTTATTAATTTCAGTTGTGAGTAGTTTTTTAGTTTTTATCATACATGTAAGCACAATTAACTAACAGAGTATATACACGAAAATTTGTAGATCTTTGACAGACAACTGTTCACGTACCTGGAATTACCGGGGTCCCTTAGAATATGATGGCTAAGTTACAGATATCAAACCACGTTTTAGTCTTACCTTTACATGACAATTAACAAACATCCGGTTCAGAATCGCTATGAAAGCTATTCACGCTACAAACTGTTTTGACAGCCTGAGTGAGGGAATTTTTTAGCAAAGTAATATTGAAACTCTAGTGCGCGCATAGGCACCCTCTCCAGTGAAAAAAACAGGGGATTTTTTAGAAAAAGGAGGGAATCCCACAATTAAGCGTCCAGGCTGCAACACTGCCAGTACGGTATCGAGTGACTTTAAGTGAGCCTGTGACCATAGATAACAAAAGCTTGCTTATTTAATACAGGTCAAAAGTAATGCGAACAGCTCTATTTGGAGCTCTCTGTATTACTTTTGACCAGTACTAACCTGCCAACTATCAACAGCTACTACTGTGCTGTTATGTTGCCATGTTAAACAGGGATGACTGTGAGCCTAAGACTACATCTATACATCTACTGGGATACTGCAAACAATTATTTTCTGATCATAACTATGAGGATAGTTTTTGACTTGCGATCCCACACACCTTCACTTTTTAAGCTAGCTTGGGAATTGATCTGGTTCTACACATGTAATATCTACAATCATGTAAAATTGTAAAGTGCTGGTCTTAAAATGCTTGACTGTAGACTTGAAGTGTTTAGTCTATTATTGTTATAACAATAAAAGTATAAATTGCATAATTGCCAGTAAGTTTTCCATTTTGCCAGTAGAAAATATTCCCACTGGCAATTTTTTGACAGTGGATAAATATGTTAAATTCGGTCCCTGGTTGGACTACAGTCACCAGGGGCGAAAAGGAATTGTATGCCAATGTCGCCCAGGAACCAGTACAAGAGGGCCATGAGGCCCTGAAGCGCTCACCTGAGATACCCCAGGGACGGGGACATCATTTGTACAACCTTGGTAGAGAACCACAAGGCAAAGCAGTATGCCATTAATTAAAGGTCTAAGCCTTATGGTTTCAGAGAAAAATGATATAGTTTTCCCATGAAAACTGATAAGCCAGGGCCAAGTTTCGCCCAGAGGTCATGGTCGTAAGTTGAACAATCTTGGCAGAGGACCACAAGCCAAAGCTACATGCCAAATATCAAAGGTCTAGGCCTTACAGTTTCAGAGAAGAAGATTTTTAAAGATTTTCCTATGAAAAACTGATAAGCCCTTGGGCGGGGCCATTTTTGGCCCGGGGGTCATAATATGAACAATCTTTGTAGAGGACCATTAGATCATGCTACATACCAACTATCAAAGGTCTAGGCCTTACAGTTTCAGAGAAGAAGAATGTTAAAGAGTTTCCTATGAAAAACTGATAAGCCCTTGGGTGGGGCCATTTTTGGCCCGGGGGTCATAATTTCAACAATCTTTGTAGAGGACAATTAGATCATGCTACATGCCAAATATCAAAGGTCTAGGCCTTACAGTTTCAGAAGAAGATTTTTAAAGATGTTCCTATGAAAAACTGATAAGCCCTTGGGCGGGGCCATTTTTGGCCCGGGGGTCATAATTTGAACAGTCTTTGTAGAGGACCACCGGATCATGCCACATGCCAAATATCAAAGGTCTAGGCCTTACAGTTTCAGAGAAGATGATTTTTAAAGATTTTCCAATGTAAAACTGATAAGCCCTTGGGCGGGGCCATTTTTGGCCCGGGGGTCATAATTTCAACAATCTTTGTAGAGGACAATTAGATCATGCTACATGCCAAATATCAAAGGTCTAGGCCTTACAGTTTCAGAGAAGAAGATTTTTAAAGATGTTCCTATGAAAAACTGATAAGCCATTGGGCGGGGCCATTTTTGGCCCGGGGGTCATAATTTCAACAGTCTTTGTAGAGAACCATAAGATCATGCTACATGCCAAATATCAAAGGTCTAGGCCTTACAGTTTCAGAGAAGAAGATTTTTTAAGATTTTCCTATGAAAAACTGATAAGCCCTTGGGCGGGGCCATTTTTGGCCCGGGGGTCATAATTTGAACAATTTCTGTAGAGGACCATTAGATCATGCTACATGCCAAATATCAAAGGTCTAGGCCTTACAGTTTCAGAGAAGAAGATTTTTAAAGATTTTCCTATGAAAAACTGATAAGCCCTTGGGCGGGGCCATTTTTGGCCCGGGGGTCATAATGTGAACAATGTTTCGTTCCCCCTAGCCACTGATGCTTCTGACAAAATTTGGTTAAAATCGGGTCAGTAGTTTCAGAGGAAATGTCGTTTGAAAATGTGGCCGGACGCCGGACAAATAGCGGTCACAATAGCTCATCCTGAGCCTTCGGCTCAGGTGAGCTAAAAAACTGCACAACCTCCACTAGGGCTGCAACGATACGCCCATGTAGCGAATACGAATACGTATCACGATACAGTATAGCGAATACGAATAAATATTCACGAATACGAATACAGTTACATAAACATGCTATGGCATAAGCTAATAAGAGTTACTTAAGCCAAAGCATGTCCAGACTGAGTCCATATTTAGGATTAGGAATATTTAAGCTTATAATGAAAATGCTACTGGACATCTGCTGATAAGCAAGGGAAAAGTATGAGTTTAAATATTTAATTGGCAAAGTCACATAAACTAGAAACACTGAAAAGAAACTTGTTCAAAAGTAAACTGATCCAGTCCTATTGTATTATTTTACTCTTTAGGCAATATGCATAAAAATAATACTAATTCAAATTCAAGAACATTTCAAGTACCATCAAAATACAGTGCATTACACTGTACATAATTGGATATAGCCTGCTGGTTTCGTCCATTTCTGGTGAATCGTGAACGAACTCAAATAAATTTGGTCAATAAATTTTGGGTACGTTCAGACATTGGGGCGCTCCGATAACTAACCGCTAGATCCAACAAGTAGCAGTATTACTTCATTTCGTGGTGGCACACTTTACAAACAGTGATTTCATAGTTGGTTTTTCCTTCTGATCCCGTCAGAAACCTTAAATGATTCCAGACGGCGCTTTTATATTTAGTTGGGAGTCTGAAAATCTCTTTCGGACCCGACATTGTTATGAAACGACAGTTTGCGGTTGTCGTAAAAACTAAGAATTAGTCATATCAAAACTAACTTGTTTTCGGTAATTGTTTCGTGTATTTGAACCAATTGACTACTTTTCTGCAAAAAATTGAATGCAAGAGTACAGTTATTATGCCTGTTGAATCCAACCGGACCAACACACGGTGTCGTGATTTGTAAACATAAGAAGTCACCAAGAGTCATCTCCCTTGGTGTCACTGCGAAAAGACGTTTCGCACTGCAAAAAGACGTTTCGCAGCTGGAATGGTTAGCTCATATTTCAATTATTTCTGGCGAAAATATGTTGTTTTTCATTTAATTTTGTTAATTTCCTATATGTCTAATTGTATTCGTCAATATTCGGTTCTTTGGGTAGCGAATATGATACACTCACCGCCAGAAACGATATTCGAATAATTCGAATACGTTAGTGTATCGTGACAGCCCTAACCTCCACCCAGGGGTGAGAACGGTTGTTTGTGAAAAAAGAGGAAAATTGGCGGGGGTAAAGGGGGCCGCCTAGGCCCCTTGCCGGACATGGGCAGTGCCCATGTGGGGGGTTCAGGGGGGCAAAGCCCCCCCGATGCAAAATGATAAATAGCTTTCCTAAGCACTTCAGGAGCCTTCTCCTGCATTTTTACTTGGGTCTGTCATTCATGTGTTTTTTTACAATTATACTTGAGTTGTATGTCATACATGATGAGCTATATTTCAAATAAACCAGTTGTAGAACATGTCCATACAATTTACATTCAGTTTATTATTGGATCCATTCAACATTGCCAGATTAATTTCTTGTCAAACACAAACAAAATTCACACATTTAAAAATGAAATCAAATGGAACTCGGTGATCACAGATAAAGATACAAAATTTGATTTAGAGTTGGCATGGTATTGTAACAGTTAACATTAGTTAACTTTCTAGACAAAGTTCACCTTTTTATACACATTAGTCACAATTTCTAGTCAAAGTTCACATTCACACTCTGAGTTTCATTACTTTTTTATGTCAATAAACCATCTTCTAATTCATTAAACTGGTTTATTATAACAAAATATAACTTTTCTAAATCGATTCATCTTGACCAGTTCCTTTAACATTACCTATAAATAGCTATTGACAGACAACTTTCTGGCGAATACTTGACGTTACAGGTTTTTACCTGTGATTGGAAATCCCCTGTTTCAATAACTGGACATGTTCAATGATTTCCAGATGGTTCTTGAATGCTACGCAGTCGGGTTTTCCGTAATTCATTTGCTTGGAACAAAGTTTACAGTATTACACAGGACACATCGTCCGAGAATTTTTTACTTTTAGTTTCACGAAATCGTCGCCAATTATCACTTTTCTTGTTTCTTTACCAAATGTCAACGTAATTTCTTTCTCTTGCCATTGATCTCTATTTTTCACACTGTTATCGTAATCTCTGCCTATGCTTCTCAGTTTTGTCTTAAATTCAGATTAATTGACAGTACAGATACAGAATTTCATATCATGGACGCCATATTGGAAATGATGAACGAACACTGTATAATACGAGCGTTTTGATTGGCTGAAGGACAAGAGTCTCTTTATTCGATTAGCTGAACCGAAATCTTGCTGTTAACGCGATAAACGTTTATTAATGCGAATTTACTTGGAATAGTGAAAGAATAAATATTGGCGAATAATAATTTCCTGAATGAATCGCCAACAGCCTTTGATAGTCACTTCCACCTTAACAGGCTGATCTGGCAACAGACTGGGAACACTGTCAAAACGCCAGTTGATGCTCTAAACATGTCAGCTGGATGTTTACCGAACCATAAAGTGGCAGTAACAGGTGGGGTTGTTGTCTATTGCGACCCAGAAGAGTTTGCTGCGGTCAAATTGCCCGAAAACCAAAACTGGAGAGTAGCCGTTGGGGTACACCCTAAGAAAGCAGGGCAATTCATTGAGCCGCAATGGAAACTAATGCAAGGCCTGCTAGTGAACCCAAGAGTAGCAGCCCTTGGAGAAGTGGGACTGGACCAAACCGTTAGTGGGGATGTGCCAGGCCGCTGGGAGCGACTTTGGACTCTGGTGAGTTGTAATTTCATTATATATGGTTATGTTTTCTATAGGCTCTTAATCCATGTGTGTATTGGTAATCAACCTGTCTGTTTGACACGAGGGTGCCCGAGGCTTTGAGATTAATTATCTTTCACAGCTTATTCCCAGATAAAGGGTTAATTAAGGTAAATTTTGAAATTAAGGCATACATGTGATAACTACCGGATTGTGCGGGAGACTACCGGATTTGAGCCCAACTCCCGCAAGTCCCGGCCGGGAGACGAAATCTCCCGATTTCTGAATAAAAATTATTTTTATTTTTTTCCCACCCCATTTTCTATCATTTTTTGTCAATAAGCGCTTGCCAGACGCCTCAAAGAACCAGTGTTGTTGACTTATTTACTGCCCTGTTTATCATGGCAGGCACAGCGCCGTATCCCTTTTGTAGTACGTCGCCATGTTGTCCCTTATCAAAGACCACCGCAGCATGCCCTAAATACCATGCTGAGTAATTGTGACCCCAGTAAAAGGGATTAAATGGTCAGCAAACTCAGCATGGTGTGTTATTTACCTTGGCATGTGTGTATTCCGTAACATAAACATTCGTGTATGCATGTATGTCTCTGGTGTATTACACTGTCGTCATTACATGTTTTTTTCTTCAGGGTCAGGTTCTACTAAATTTCTGTTAAAGACAATCTTATTTTCTGAGACTAAACATCTAAATAGTTACTTTATTAAATTAATTTAGGTTCTAAGTTTATTAATAGATGTCCACATGGCATAACTGTAATGAAATGGGCTTTTATCAGAAAAAATGGAACTCGAAATTGGTTGCCTCAAACCACAGATTTTTCAAACGGTGAAATGTGTCATTTCATAGAGGCAAACACGAACATTGTTTTCCACAGACATTTGGTAACATATTCAAAAGAAATTGTGTATGTATTGAGTATAGAATATATGGATGTCAAATACAGAAAATTTGGTGAGATAGGAAGCACTTTTCAAACCAAAAATGAAACTACAAAATGCAAAGATAGTGTACTAGTGTTTGGATAGTACCATATTTCGGACAGAAAGTGACAAATGTATTATGTTTATTTCAGAATATAAATTTCTGGATATATTGCATTACAAAAATGAATTAAAATAATAAAAACAATAATGTCAATAATAATATAATACAAGAGCTGTCCGCAGACAGCGCTCTCCACTTTCTTTAGTGCTGGATAGTGTAGTGGAAGTCTAAGTCAGAAAGGGGAGATAACAACAGCAAAATTAATTTTAGGGTTACCTGCCCTTGTGAAATGGGTCCCCCTTGTAATAGTTAATATGTATACCAAAGATGAACCAAATATCTTGGACAGTTTCTGAGACATGGACCTGAACATAAAACTTAACCAACAATGAAAAGTGTAAGTCGAAAAAGGGGCATAACTATGGTAAAATTAATTTTAGGGTTACCTACCCTTGGGAAATGGGTTCCCCTTGTGATAGTTAATATGTATACCAAAGATGAACCAAATATCTTTGACAGTTTCTGAGACATGGACCTGAACATAAAACTTAACCAACAATGAAAATTCTAAGTCGAAAAAGGGGTATAACTATGACAAAATTAATTTTAGAGTTACCTACCCTTGTGAAATGGGTTCCCCTTGTGATAGTAAACATACATACCAAATATGAACCAAATATCTTTGATGGTTTCTGAGAAAAGGACCTTAACAAAAAGGTTAACCGACGCGGACGCCGACGAGAGGGTCATGACAATATCTCCACTTTTTGAAAAAGTGGAGCTAATAAGAATGAGAATAATATAAATAATGATAGTAAAAATAATAAACACATGTCTATCAATTGGCCAGTTAAAAGAATAATAATAAACACAAGTATATCCATTGGCCAGAATGGAATGGAATAGAAAGAAATTGTTATTAGAAGAGAGTATATGGAAATAGATAATAACACACACACGCACACACACACACAAAATAGAATAGAAAGAAATAGTAATTAGAATAGATTATATGAGCACAGAATAGATAATGGAATAGAATGGAATGAAACACAAAGGAATTAGAATAGATAAGGGAATGGGATGGAATAGAAAGGAATGGGAAATAGAGTAGATGTTGATGGATGTAGAACAGAGAATAGTACAAAATAGAATAAGGAATAGGATATAAATAGAATCAATACAAACTAAATTACACAGATGTAATGTGCTAGATAGGCAAAAAAGTTCCAATGCCCTAGTAATTAAGATGGTTTGTCGCGCATAAAAGTGCTTTTATCATACCTCCCTCCTTTCAAACCAGGTGTGTGTGTGTGTGTGGGGGGGGGGGGGGGGGGGGGGTCTTTTCTTGCAGATATTAATGTAATGTAAATATATAGGTCTCTGGTCTATTATACCAACAAATAACCATCCGCATAAATCTCCCTCTTTGACACCCAATCTCCCTCAATTGAAAAGCTAATCTCCCTCTTTGCCTCGAAAAAAAAAATTATCACATGTATGTTAAGGACTGCAGAAAAAAAGTATGCTTGGTCAAAACAAATTTCTGCCACTCTCAGATATTTTTTTACCATTTGCGAAAGTGGTAAATGGCAGCGGAAACCCTGGGACTTGTACCTACTTAAGTGACAATCAAATAATGCTCAATTAATATTTATAAAGCCATTTCGATCTGAAATAATGCTAAATTTATATTTATAATAAATCCAATCTGATCTGGAGCTTTCTTAAATATCCATTTCATTTTTAATCATAAATATAGGCCAATTACAATACAATACAAATTTTATTTAAAGTCGGTGCATGCATAACAAAGTAACATTAGTTATGTATAGCGATTTACCCGCCACAATTTTACTGTAATACTCCCTCTTCCCTCCCAGAGCTTAGTTTTGGACAGCAAAATTAGGGTATTCATCATTTATAATACCACGAAGTAAATACGTATTTACTTCGTGATAATACGAAATAGAATTGTGTTCCGATATGGTTTTAACTCCTTAACATACACCTGGTTATGAACAATGTAAGAAACACACCGTCTCGAGATATTTCCATATCCTCTTCTTCCTTGCCATTTACATGATTCAATGGAATCATGCTGTTCTCAACTGTTTTATCAGTGACCGTGCGCTGGCGATCTCGCTCTGGCGTGGCTTGACCCTTTTCGGAGACGGTCACTTTCACGTGTTTACTAGCAATTCGCCCAATGTCTGCAGACTTAACCCCTTGACAGGGGTATCGCTGACAGAAGAAAAGTGTATAGGAAAAATCTCCTATCCTTGCAAATCGGAATGAAAATAAACAAGATGGCGGTAAATTCACGATGCACTATGGGATTGTATTATTAAAATGCTATTCTTTGCAAAATAGACTGCGAAATATACTGAAGTTTTCATTCAGACATCAATATATGAATGCGTGTGGCAAACATTCGCAATCCAAAGTCAGCTGTATGAATTTAAAGCAACTGATTCATCTTCGCTCTATCCCGGATATTTCCGCCGGATAATTATGCAGAATATCACTCAGACGCTTTAAGTTAAAAATGAGCGTTCTGAAAACAAGTTGGGGACAGGGTAATTCTACGGAAATACCGTTTTGGTATTGAACCGAAGTCGGACAGGGAATTAGGAAATGACAGAAGCACACATGAAGTACACGCTAACACATATATTACATGATGGTAACGGGTCAAATCGCAGGATGGGTGACCGCCAGGCATTGCCGATGGTGCACATTACAATGGCAATTTACTCATACAATCTTATATTTTCCCCAACTAGTTTAGCTTGCGAATACCAAAGTATGATATTAAGATGATTTTAATCATGAATTGTGGGGAGCAGATCAAGATGTTCCGAGTTATAGTTAAAAGGTGTGAATCATATGAAACAGATCAAGTCATTTTTTAGTTTGTTTTTGGACATGCAGGATGTTACATTTCAGTGAAATATTTTTGGGTATACTAATGGAAAATTCATATGAGGTAAAAGTTTTTTTTATAATAGAAATGGTTCAATTCATTACTTCAGTACTGTGAACATTTCCATTTGTCATTTTTTTATGTATCGTTTTTCATAAATTTGTTATCCAAAACATAAGCAAACAAAAACATAAGCAAACACCTGAGGAACTAACACAATATGATATTATATTAATAATTATAGTATAATTAATAATATAATAATTGGGTACGTTTTGACCCAAAAAATGGGTACGTTTTGACCCAAAAATGTGGGTACGTTTTGGTATTGGGTACGTTTTGACCGGCTCCCAGATGTACCCACTACCAAATGTACCCACTATTTTTTGGTCAAGATGCACCCACTCTAAAGGCAAGACGTGCCCACTCTAAAGTCAAGGTGCGCCACATTACAAAATTTACAGTGGATATAATAAAACAGTTAAAATTACGCATTAGAAAAAGGTTTATAATGACATTAATGAGTCGGATGACTGGATGTCCGCTTTAGCCTCGCCAGACTTCTCTTGGCACTATTAGACATCGCGGTCTGGGATGAGAAAATAAGTTTCACAACGTCAATGATCTGTATAACGGGTATTAACACAAGGTCAGTTAATTAATGCATAGGGTAACTGATTACAAATGAACGTTAACCCATTCCCCTCAAAGGCTTTATTTAAATTCACCTCCGCACACCAATCCCACCAAGACGGGTGAGTGAATGAGTTGGGTTTTACGGCACTGCGACACTGAATAGGTCATATAGCGCCGATGAAGAGGGAGTATCCACGAGAGAGAAGGATATTTTTTAGAAATGTGTAATTTAGAAACCATGAATGAGATTTTACGATGAAGATGATACTATTATTTTCTAAGATTTAATAATGACTGATCCGTCAGTAATCATTTAAAATAATTTATAAAAAACGTGCTAATTATCTATCAAAACTACAATTTAAACTAGATCTATTTCGGTCTTTGATTGATTTCTTAAATTCACATTATTGAACAGCTTTGGACAAACTCATTATTTAGTTGTTTTAAGTATAACTATTTCATTGTTTGATAGGGTGTCTGTAGTAATTCCAACAGCAATATGCTGAACTAAACCTTTGAATGATTGCATGACTGTATTAAATTAATGCCAATCAGTGTATATTTCCATGTAAAATCTTTCATTTGTCTTCATTTATGTTTACACTATTTCAATAGCAGACAAGTACCTCATAACCTCACACTTATCTCACAGTCATCAAAGCTTAAAAACAGTGTAAATAAAGGTATCCCCTCCAGACTTCCCAGAAACATAGAAGACGGTAAACACAGGACATTGATATGTAAAAACAAAGCATGACAACAACTGTGAAAGTCCGTCAAATATGTACTCAATGACTTTGCTGAAGTCAGAGCAACTACAAGGAATCCGTTAAGGGCACGACAGAGAAAATGAAATACATGAGTCGAGGTAAGGCACAATTTGTACCCATAGGTATAGCAACAACTTGATATATGGTATCCCCATAGCGCACACGTATACTATCTAAAAGAAAAGTTAGAGATCCACAAACATTAAGGCAAGACCACATTGTGTAATTTTCAACTTCTGGATCAGAAAATTTGAACATTACAATCAAGGAAAAAATTATTTTCTCTGGCAAAGATTTTCCTATTAATTCAATCAGTTTATCCTTTATAAGATGGTGAGGTAGAGTAGTATAGAGTGTAGCGAAATCATAAGAGCTCAATGAAGAAATCTTGTACTATTCATTTTCAAGTTTAGTTAAAATATCATTAACTAAATGACAATTCGAAATGTTTTTTCTTCAAATATCGAAATGTAACTCTATGAAGAGGTGGTAACAACTGGTAATTTGATTTGTAAAAAGCAATACATGTACCAATAATGTCAAATATACGTTTCTTCCAATCCAAATGGGTATTAACGTCGACACCAGTTTATGCAGAATTCTTGAATAGCTTACGCAATATGAGTACAACAAGCGTCAAAATCAATAAGGGAATGTAATCTATATTTAGGTCCTTTAGATAGGAGGGTCCTGAGACGTTTATCTTTAATGATATCATTACCAGTGACATGGCCAACTGATTTATAGCAAACGCTTGAAGTGCTACAGTCTCAAGAAGTAGGGGTATTGGCATCAATATTTAAGTCTGAGACAGTTTTATTGTAGTTAAGGAAGATATAGAATATTTTTGTTTCATGGAGGTATGAAAAAACTAAGTCACACTCTTGGAAACCGCAAAAGGGGTTCATACTAAAGTGTGACCAAGTTTTCTTTTGAATGTAACAAAGAAATTAAAATAATATTCACAAATCATTTGTTTATTCATATAACTGCGAACGAATACAAAGTAGTCCCGGCAAGGCGTGGCCTAAAATATTTGTTCGTGGAGGTATGAACAAAACTTACAGCCAACCACAGCTCGCCGAAATTAATGAAAATAAACGATATTAAATTATTTGAAAATAACGTTCCTTATAGGTTTATTATATTTATAGCAGATGCTAGGTGATTCAGAGTTATGAAATATTTGGGAATAGTATCGATTATATTCTTATCACGAAATATATTTTGAATATCAATAAAATCGATGCCCTTGTTTAACAATTGAAGTTTCAGAAAATGCCTTTCATGTTCAGATTCTTTATCAATATGAGGACGAAGAACATGCTGTGTGTAGCTTTGTATAAGTGAGGCAGTATTAATAAGCGGATCTGTACGCATATAAATTTTATCAGCATCCTCGTCTATTGGCCTAATACAAGAAGATGGCAAAGACGATAAACAAGAAAGCAAGGCATGTTTGCCAGTTTGTTTAAAATGGCATGTAAACCATGAATAGACATATTTATACGTAATTTTGGCTTAATATTACCATTTCTACGTCTACCATGTGATCTACTTTCACGTTTTCTAATTTAAAATATTGAGAAAATATCGATGCTAGGATCTTTAGATAAATTACCACTTTGGTATATTTTTAATGTTGTCATTAAAGGAAAAGGTGTTTGTAATTTCTTTATCCAGTCGATCTCTGTGATAAAACGAGTTTTAGATTTAAAACTGCTAGTAATACTGTAGTATTAGAATCATAATAAATTTGTTCTACTCGTTGAACCGAAACATATTTGAAAAAATGTCATGTATGACGAAAATGATGGTAAAGAAAATTGCGAACTTTTTTGATCCGGCTGTAGTAACTGCGTTCACGAAACTTTGTTTTTAAAGAACGACCCGTCTGGCCAACACACTGAATACCACAGCGTGGCGCATTTCAAGTTAGGACATATACGATATTAGACGAGTCTCAATCTATGTCATAATTGATCTTCACACTAAACACTCTACCATTTACATGATATTTAATGCTTGATCTAGTAGAAATAAAATTGCAACACATACGCCTCTTACTATTGCACTTTGTAATGATTGGATATACTCATGTCTTTTGTTATTGGTTTTGAAAATTGAATACTGCTTAAGCCGGTGCTAGGGGCATGAGTAGTGTTGCACTTTTGATTACTACTCAATAAAACCGAATCTGCAATTTTCTTTTTGTTTTTGCTTTTCTAATTTTGCTTTCGAAGGATCACCCTTTTTCAGAATATAATAACTTTATTTCTTTCGATTAGATTAAATAGTAACATTCTTTCAATTACACCCATGCTAATCCATTTATGACTGCTTTAGATAAGTTCTTCTGTAAGATAAACAGTTGACATATAGTATTTTCAACATGCTGAAATGTCATTTGTTGTCTATGAATTGTCTATTAAATATATGTATACTGTATTAGTTAAATAAAGCATTATCGAATCCCATCACCACTTTTAGGAAACAGCCTTCTTCAGACCCTAAATCCCATTTAGCCCTTTACTTCATAAATGCACCTTTCTACACCTTTGCAGACGACACATTTGCAAACATACAGAGTGGACCAAGATGAGACAGCTCCTGTAGAAGAAGGGTTATTAATATTCACAATCAGTATATTACTGACATACTAGCAAATAATGTACCACTTATCAAACTGCTCCTTCAAAAGTACAGGAGTTCCGGATACATGTCTGTCTGAATACTTAGGGTATTTAGGGTAATAGTATATTACAGAGCCATGCCACGAGGAAATGTATTCTACCACTAAAACATGAAAACGTCCAGTTACCGATCCCAGAAAAGTTGTATAATTCTGGGGTTTTCAGACAGGTGTTACCTTAGTATCGGACGGCAAGCAAATTTGCCGAAGAAAGTCCTGTATTACCCTTTTTTCAGCAGTACACAAGTGGTCGCTTAGAGGATTTTTTTTATATTTTCTGGTCCTTCGTGATCATTAGTTTCGATGTAATTAGTTTTGAAAATTGAATACCGATTAAGCCGGTGCTAGGGGGTGCGAGTAGTATTGCACTTTTAATAACTGCCCATGAACAGACTCCATAAAAGTACACAATAAGAATAAAACAATCTGCAATTTTCTCCTTTTTCACATTGCTGCTTTTGCTTTGGAAGGATCTCATGCTTTCAGAAATTATTTACTTTACATTGTATTTAAGGTAAGACGGTGAAATACAGTCCAATTACGATAATTCGAATGGTTGTGGCACCAAACATATTTACGAATTATCGCATCATACGAGTTGTCGCATCTGGTAGCCATTTTGGGGTCTTCGTAATATTTACTGTGTTAGATTTACCTTTACTCCGATTATATACCGTGTTCTAGGCTCTTTGTCACCCTTACTTTTGTTTGTCTTGTGTCTTTGTACTTGTGCTTTTGTTCATGTTTGGAATGTTTGTCTCGGGTGCTTGTGTGCTTGTTGGTGTTTTCTGTGTTCATCTCGTGTGTGCGTGTGTTTGGGTGCGTGTGTTTGGGTGCGTGCGTGGTTGCGTGCGCGTGCGTGGTTGTGTGACGTGGCTGCGTGCGTGGTTGCGTGCGCGTGCGTGGTTGCGTGCGCGCGCGTGTGTGTGTGACATGCTGTCTATCGATGTTTTGATGGTGGTTGCGTCTTGTATGTGGCTTTGCCTGCTTGACTTTACTACATTTTCATTTGAAGATTGTATTTGATATTTATACGTAAGAATTGTGTGTGTGATTGATGTGTACCATATTGCTGTATATAAAACAGGTATTGAACTAAAGAAATGACAACGTGTATTACTTTATACTTTATTCCACACAAATCAACGTAACGTTCATAACACAGATCTATATGTACATGTAATAAGCATAATACAAAGCATGCCGCATTACAAACGAATTGAACATACACATGGATAAATATAATGAGCAAGATGTGTACATTACAAGAACGAAGTAAGCATACATATGAGCACGGGAAACAAGCTTCATACATAACACAAATCAATACAGAACACGAATCTATACAGAAACAGCATAGCATATTACATATAAACAGTGCAAATGTTGGCATGAATATCTACGTGTACATGAAAAAGGTACACACACTCTTAACACATTGCCTACAGGCACAATCAAATATAGATATGAAACACAGGAAATTATTTTCATAAATAACTAAAATCAAATGACATTTCTATACCCAAACAGCATAGCAAATAATTGCATATAAACAGTGCACATGTTCGCATGAATATCCACATACAGTTACAATCAAGTACAGATAAAAGGCACAGCCAAGAAATTTACAGCAATTACAAAAGCATAATACACATTTACAAATCAAAGACGAGTTGTTTTTTTTTAGTTTATTATTATTATTATTACTCATTGCCACGCCCACTACGCAAAAAGTCCATAATAGAGGTTTGCTCGCGTTTACACAGGGAAGTGACATTACGCCTCAAAATCTTCCTCTCAGTGCTAAATAGCATTGACAGTTCTTCCTTTGACTTTTCGGAGCATGCATAGAAATTCCGAAGAATTGTATCACTTGTGAAACCAAAATGCCTGAAATAGTTGGCTATTGTAACCGTGGTCAAGCACTCCAAAGACTGCCTTAGGAATGTGAGGGTAATACAGAGACGTTGAAGTCTTTCTGTTTAGCTATACAGTGCACCTGTCGCACCATAATGCGTTTCTGATAGTGGACTTTAGATTGTTGATGACCCCTTGGTCCATTGATTGTGTTTTGCTAGTGGTGTTTGGCGGCAGATACACCAATTCCACGTGTTCTAACTTGCCCACCTTTGGATGGGCGGTGCAGTTGTCCACTATCGTAACAATTTTGCACCCTTTCAGTTTCATGTCGACGTCATCCACTTGGCCGTACTTGACTGGCAGAGTATTTTTGTTTTTGAAACAGCACGGCTTGGCAGACTTTCATATGACCAATAATGACAGTTTGTCAGTGCGGTCATATTAACACATACTAATACGGCCATGCGTTCTTTCCACAGTTTTCCTGAACTCCATGGTCTTGTCTGGTAACATCTTTTAAAAGATATGAGTTTCATCTGCGTTATAAATGCAGCTGGGATCATAACGCTGTAGCAGTGTGTGGAGTTTTTCTGCCGATTCGTCCACAGACTTACACTCTCCGCAGATAGCTTTAAAGGAAATACCATTCCTGTCCTTATAAGGCGGGTTAGCCACCCAGCCACAAAGTCACTGATGGATAATCAATCGGCAAACTGATCTACCTTTGCTAGCAAAACGTTCCACGATATGACCGCATCTTGCTCACGTGCGTTTTTAAACCATTCTAGTAGGGCAATTTCCAGTTCTTCCTATTTCCCAGTTTTCATTAATTTTCTCTTTGGGCTAAACTCGATGAAACCTTTTTAATAGACGCCTTATTTGTCATGCACGTAGACAGAGTGCTATTACTGACCCCGAATTCTTTAGCTACCTCTGACTGTGATTGCCCCTATCTCTACCTCTACGATAACCCGCAGTGATTATTTTACCTCTGAGTCCCGAGTCCTGTACTCACAATAATCTCTTGGGATGCAAGTTTCAAATTATGTAAGTTCCAATAATGCATATCTCTTTGTCACCCTTCCTTTTGTTTGCCTTGCGTCTTTGTGCTTGTGGTTTGTTCATGTTGTGGAACGTTTGTCCCTGTTTCTTGTGTGTCTTTTGGTGTTTTCTGTGTTCATTTCGTGTGTGTGTGTGCGTTTGGGTGTGTGGTTGTGGGTGTGTGTGTGTCATGCTGTCTATCGGTGTTTTGGTGGTGGTTGCGTCTTGCATGTGGCTTTGCCTGCTTGACTTTACTACTTTTCCATTGAAATTTCTAACAAAATTTAATTTTTAAGTTTTATTAATATCTTAACTATAATCAATACCCAGTTTTTCATCAGCTATTAGTATAAAAGGCCAGTTTTACAAATACCTTTGACTGTGTACTTTAAGGTATTTTCATGGAATATTTGGACTCGTTCCTTCAATTTGGGAACTCGCAGATTTGCAGTTTATCGAGCCCCAGGACTCGTGCAAGAACATTTGTAAACAAATCACCAAGCCCGGTATTTAAACGCAATAGTTTTGTGCGTGACTTTCCATTTCACTCCAACTTTCTCCGTCACTGACATATTTCTAATCTAGCTATCCTCTAGATGTCCTGGGTCCCTCGCTAGATTGCTCGGAGACCATGTAAACTGCCCACATTGATCCAGCCATCCCCATATAACCTCGGTACGTACAATCAAAGAATCAAAATATGTGTCCAACATATTTTCGAAGTTTCTAAACGACATCACCGTAAAACTCCGGTTGTGAAAAAGTACGTAACTTACAATTGTATTTGCTGATGAGCAGAACATTACGGTGATACACTTTAGAAAATGTCTTACGAAGTTTGTCATATCTGTAGTCCTGGTTTAGTAGGTTGCGATTGTTAAAAGCATCAACAGAAGAACAATCCCTACCAAAACGAATTTAAAAAGAAAGGTTATGATCCTATTATATTGCAACACACTGCATGTTTGGTTATCGACCCTTTTACAGTCGGTAGCTACGCTTCCCTCTTTGCTTGCGCGATGACAGGCCGAGTGATGGTATACTCTTAAACTTGGATACAGGAGGAGCTTACCAGACTCATGTATTATTTTTTCCCTGTCGTGCCCTTAACGGCTTACCTGCAGGTGCTCTGACTTCAGCAAAGTCATTGAGTACATATTTGACGGATTGTCACAGTTATTATGCTATGTTTTACATGTTGTCCTGTGTTCACCGTCGTCTATGTTGTGGGTAAGTCCAGCGGGGATACCTTTATTTACAATATTTGTAAGCTAGGGTGACTTAGAGAGAAGTGTGAGGTTAGGACGTCCGTAAACCGGTTTAAACCCCCAGTGGTGTTTTTGCTGCAGACCGTGCCAAGGCGGTACTCTCTTTGTCACCTTTCCTTTTGTTTGCCTTGCGTCTTTGTGCTTGTGGTTTGTTCATGTTGTGGAACGTTTGTCCCTGGTTCTTGTGTGTCTTTGGTGTTTTCTGTGTTCATTTCGTGTGTGTGCGTTTGGGTGTGTGGTTGTGTGTGTTTGTGTCATGCTGTCTATCGGTGTTTTGGTGGTGGTTGCGTCTTGCATGTGGCTTTGCCTGCTTGACTTTACTACTTTTCCATTTATAAGCACAATAGTGTTGTTTGTGCAGTGTGGCGGCGGTGAAACGTCTCCCCGTACATCCAATCAATATTGTTTTCTTCCTCTTGCAGGAATTGCTCTACATTCAATGTGTTTCCTCATACCTTTACACCGTACTTTGCACTTCATGGTGGCTTCCGTACTCACCGACATATTGTGTGACTATTTTAATTTCCCTTTTAAGATTTGTGCCCTTTGCGTTTTCTCTAGTGTGACTTTACCTTATTTGTGTTTCTTCTTACTTTTTACCCATTCAATGTTTCACTATTCAGTGTTTCATTCATATTCTTAGTCTTCTTTATTTTTGTCATAACCTCTGGTATGTTTTTTATTATTTTACACCACTTTTCGTTACATACGTATGTCGCTTTTTACAGAAGGGTGCTACAATTACTACACAAAATATGAATAGTCTCCCTAAACTCAAAATTAATAACTTAAACTTACACTCTGTGTATTCCGTTCAGATTCCTCATAACCTGGCTAATTTCCAATCACTACAGCCGTCAGTTTGTATTAAACCTCTAAAATTGTCTTCTGCTTAATCTTTTCATGTTCCCTATTCGGCTATTAGTAACAGTTTTCATAATGGACCTAAAATCGTTTTGTCTCCTTAAAGCAATCTATCATTCGTTATAGTAAAGTCCATCTAAATTCACATTATTTGAACAAAAGACATAGGGTGTATCCAATAATTACTAAGTGCAATAGTAAGAGGTGTATGTGTTGCAATTTCATTTCTACTAGATCAACAATTAAATCTCTTGTTAATGGTAGAGTGTTTAGTGTGAAGATTAATTCTGATTTAGACTGAAACTCATCTAATATTATATATGTTCTTACATGAAATGCGCCACGTTGTGGCATTCAATATGTAGGTCAGACAGGACGTTCTTTAAAAACTAGGTTTCGTGAACACAGTTACCATTGCCGGATCAAAAAAGTACGCAATTTTCTTTACCAGCATTTTCGTCATACAGGGCATTCTTTCAACTATGTTTCTGTTCAACCAGTAGAACAAATTTATTATGATTCTAAAACTACTGGTAGTTTAAAATCTAAAGCTCATTTTATCACAGAGCTAGACTGGATAAAGAAATTACAAACACCTTTTCCTTTAGGCCTTAATGATAACATTTTCCAAAGCGGCAACATTTCTAAAGATCAAAGTATCGATATTTTCTCTATATTTTCTATTCGAAAACGTAAAAGTAGATCACATGGCAGACGTAGAAATGGTAATATTAAGCGTAAATTACGTCGTAATATGTCTATTCATGATTTACATACTATTCTAAAACAAACTGGTAAACATTCTATGTTATCTTGTTTATCGTCTTTACCCTTTTCCTGTCTTAAGTCAATAGACGAAGAGGCTGATAAAATCTATATGTGTACAGATCCGTTAATTAATACTGCCTCACTTATACAAAGTTACACACAGCATGTTCTTCGTCCACGTATTGATAAAGAATCTGAACATAAAAGACATTTTCTGAAACTTCAGTTCCTAAATAAAGGTATCGATTTTATTGATATTCAAAGTATATTTCGTGATAAGAATGTAATCGATGCTATTCCCAAATATTTCATCAACTCTGAATCACCTATCATCTGTTATAAATATAATAAACCTATTAGAAATGTTATTTTTAACTATAATAAAATTGTCTCTGACTTAAATATTGATGTTAATACCCCTATTTCTTGAGATTGTAGCATTTCTAGCTTTTGCTATAAACCAGTTGGTCATGTCATTACTGGTAATTTTGATATCATTAAGGATAAACGTCTCAGGACCCTCCTAACTAAAGGACCTAAATATAGACTACCTTCCCTTATTGATTTTGACGCTTGTCGAACTCATATTGCGGAAGCTATTCAAGAATTCTGCATCAAATGGTGTCGACGAGAACATGCTGATGTTAATGCCCTTTCGGATTGGAAGAAATGTATTTTCGATATTATTGATACGCGAATAACTTTTTACAAATCAAATTACCATCTTTTACCACCTCGACCTAGAGTTACATTTCGCTACTTGAAGAAAAACATTTCTAATTTTCATTCAGATTATGTTCTTGTTCCTGCTGACAAGGCATCAAACAATGTAATCATTATTTGAAGATTGTATTATGTTGATGTTTTAAAGAAGGAGCTAACTGATTCAAAAACTTATATAACAGTTCAAACACCTGAAAAAGATATAGTCTCGGAACATGTAAAAATGTGCAATAATTTTAAGTCTGGTCCTAACATAAAACAACATAAACTTTCTACTTTGTACTGGATTCCGAAACTACATAAAAACCCTTATAAGTCGCGTTTTATTGCCAACTCTAGCTGTTGTACCACTACTAAATTATCTATACTTTTGACGTCCTGTCTTACTACGATCAAAGAACATGTTAAACGCTACTGTGATAAAATATATGAAAATTCTGGTATTAATGTTTTTTGGTCCATAAAAAATTCAAATGATGTTTTAACAAAACTTGAAAATGAACAGTATAACATTTCTTTACTGAGCTCTTATGATTTCTCTACACTCTATACTACTCTACCTCACCATCTTATAAAGGATAAACTTATTAAATTAATAGAAAAAACCTTTGCCAGAGAAAACAAAATGTTCATTGCTTGTAATGTTCAACGTTCATTCTTTTCGAATTCAGAAGTTGAACACTACACAATGTGGACTTGCCTTGATGTTTGTAGATCTCTTACCTTTCTTTTAGATAATATATTTGTGCGTTATGGGGATACCATATATCGTCAAGTTGTTGGTATACCCATGGGTACAAATTGTGCCCCTCTTGTTGCAGATTTGTTTTTGTATTGCTACGAGAGGGATTTTATGCTTAGCTTAAAACCTGATACACAGACCGATATTGTTAATGCTTTTAATAAAACTTCAAGGTATTTAGACGATATTTTGAATTTAGATAATCCTTATTTTGATACTATGGTTTCTTCAATCTACCCAAAAGAACTGTCTTTAAACAAAGCTAATCAATCTGACATTAATGCTTCATTTTTAGATTTGAATCTTTCAATTACAAATGATAAAGTTTCGTCCAAAGTATACGATAAAAGAGAAGATTTTAATTTTAAAATTGTTAATTATCCTTTTCTAGATGGGGATGTGCCACGTTCTACATCTTATGGGGTTTATATTTCTCAACTTATTAGGTTTGCCCGAGCCTGTTCTTTGCTTGAAGATTTTAACAGACGTAATTTAGTTATAACTGATAAACTTCTTAAGCAAGGTTACATATATCACAAACTTCGGAAAACCTTTTCTAAATTTTATTATCGAAATTTACCTCTCATTAGTAAATATAATTGCAATCTACGGACGTTACTGCGACAAGGCATTTCTCAACCAGAATTTTATGGGGATGTTATCTACAAACTTAGGAAAATTCGGGGTCATATCCATTTTCATGATTTGTTTATAAAACGCATTAAAACATTTAAAAAGAAAGGTTATGATCCTAGTATATTGCAACACACTGCATGTTTGGTTATCGACCCCTTTACAGTCGGTAGCTACGCTTCCCTCTTTGCTTGCGCGATGACAGGCCGAGGGTAGTACTCTATGATGGTATACTCTTAAACTTGGATACAGGAGGAGCTTACCAGACTCATGTATTATTTTTCCCTGTCGTGCCCTTAACGGCTTACCTGCAGGTGCTCTGACTTCAGCAAAGTCATTGAGTACATATTTGACGGATTGTCACAGTTATTATGCTGTTTTACATGTTGTCCTGTGTTCACCGTCGTCTATGTTGTGGGTAAGTCCAGCGGGGATACCTTTATTTACAATATTTGTAAAGCTAGGGTGACTTAGAGAGAAGTGTGAGGTTAGGACGTCCGTAAACCGGTTTAAACCCCCAGTGGTGTTTTTGCTGCTGACCGTGCCAAGGCGGTACTCTCTTTGTCATCCTTCCTTTTGTTTGCCTTGCGTCTTTGTGCTTTGTTCATGTTGTGGAACGTTTGTCCCTGGTTCTTGTGTGTCTTTTGGTGTTTTCTGTGTTCATTTCGCGTGTGTGTGTGTGTTTGTGTGTGTGTGCGTTTGGATGTGTGGTTGTGTGTGTGTGTGTGTGTGTCATGCTGTCTATCGGTGTTTTGGTGGTGGTTGCGTCTTGCATGTGGCTTTGCCTGCTTGACTTTACTACTTTTCCATTTAAGCTGAATTTAAGCTGAGAAATGTAAAATCCATAACAAGTGGCACGGGGAATATCCCCATCCAAATGAGGATAGTTAACTATGCTAAAATCAAAGTCATCCCTTTTGTCATAAATTCCAGAAGAAATCGTTCCATTGTTTATAGATGAATTTTGTCATGAATTCCAGAAGAAACCGTTCCATTGTTTATATATGAATTTAAAATTTAAAGGGCTGCAGATGTGTCAGAACTATTTGCTTTATTTAGCGTGATTTGTTTAGGATAGATTGAGGTTATCGTAGAATCAAAGAATGGGTTATCAATATTAATTATGTCATCTAAAACAAAAGCTTTATCTGTGATATTAATTGTATTAATAGTATTTGTAATCATTTTCCAATTAAAATATACCATATTATTTTGAAGAAAGTATGCAAATCTTTAGAAATCTTGATTTTTAATTGCAAACTATGGTAATTTTCATCAAAAGAGGTAGGTTGCAATTCAGACAGGTGGGTTGGGTCTTTGCACAAAACTTTTTTGTTTGTGGACCGATTTCAAGGTACCATATTGAAGCTGAATAATTGTTCTACACAATGATATGCTTACATTTCCCGAGCCTTTCTTACAACTAGAGATATTTGCAAACGTGACTTTACGTGATTTGGTACATTTGCCGCGAGACTTGGTGAGATTTGTCTAAGTACAAAAATGAGTCATGCAGGAAACACCACATACAGAACAAACACTCGCCCGAACAGCAACACAAGGAAACAGCAAATGTACATAAGTAGAAAAAACAACAAGAGACGCACAAAGACAAAACAAACATACAATAGGAGGAAGATGGAAGTACCGCCTTGGAACGGTCAGTGACAAAAGTCACCGGGGGGGGGGGTTAAACCGGTTTATGGGCGCCCAACCTCACATTTATTCCATCCCCATCCTAAAAGACAAACAGTGTAAATAAACGTATCCCCTCTCCGACTAATCTACAACAACCGCGACAGCAAATACAGTGGTAAAGTGCATGTATAACAAAAAAAACCATTTAATTGAACATACTGTATCCACCTATCGCTAGTGTACTCAATGATTGAGCTGCAAACAGAGTAACTGTAGAAAAGTAATAAAGGGTACGACAAAAATGAAATAGTAGTACAGATATCCGACGTTCTCCTTCCATTTCTGGATTTAAGAGGTCGCCTTCATAGAGTACTAAACCTTTCTTGTCGGCGTACATGCAAAGAGGCCAGCGTGATTGCCAACTGTAAAAGGGTTCACAACCAAACATGCAGTATGTTGTAGTACTACAGGATCATATCCCTTTTTAATGAATTGTTTTATATATTTGATGAACAAAGTGAGAAAATGGGTATGTCCAATAATTTTACGAAGTTTGTAAATCACATCACCATAAAATTCAGGATGTGAAATACCGTGTCGCAGAAGCACCTTGAGATTACATTTGTACTTGCCAATAAGCGAGAGATTTCGATAGTAAAATTTAGAGAAAGTTTTTCTTAGTTTATGGTATCTATATCCTTGTTTAAGCAGTTTTTCAGTTAAAATGAGATTTCGACTGTTAAAATCGTCAATAGATGAACAAGCTCTAGCAAAACGAATCAGTTGAGATATATAAACCCCGTAAGATAGAGCACGGGGAACATCCCCGTCAAGATGAGGAAAATTTACAATATTAAAATCAAAATCATCTCTTTTGTCATATATTTTAGAAGAAATCATACCATTATTAATTTTAAGGTCTAGGTCAAGAAACGCTGCATAATTGTTTCTTATCTATGTTTTATCATAGGTCTTTGGTCTAGATCTACATTGTTTGTAAATGCCAATTTTGAATATAGATCTACTCATCTCCCGTAACAAAATTATTAACCTTTCCCATGTTCTATGTTTATTCAAGATTTCATAACCTACCGAATATTCATGGGAAAATAGTTATAATGAATATAATTTAGAAGGTGGAGCAAACAGAGCAGACTGTTATCGTGGAATGCTCATTTTGTAAGAGGTAAAACATAATAAATCGTCATTCTTCATCTCTCGAACACGTTTAATTATCAAGTTTTCAAGTTTTCTTCAATAACTGGGCCCGCATATGGGCACGAGTCATATAAACAAATAACAAACACAAGAACAAAACATATACAAGACTAGAACCGATAATCACCATGCTCAACCTCAGCCTCGTTCTCACCGCTTTGCATTCGGCACACCTCTCTCCTTATCCTCACTTCCTCTTCTTTATCGCAACATCTTTCACTCTATTCTATATGGCAAGGGAGACAACTCAATCATGTACTCCAAGAAACTACATGAATGATTTACCTCCCATGCCCCACAACATCTTCATTCACTTAACCCCCAATTATATAACAAGACCCTGATCAGACATTCATACAGGTTCGACAACTGAATTTGAAGCCAGTTTTATGACATAACATAACAAAACATAAATTATTACACGTAAACCTTATAGATTCTAGGTTTTACAAAATATGAACAAATACAAGTTTATTTAAGTTATTAACAATGCACTATAGAGATACATGCAATTACGTTTGTTTCAACATATGTATAGTATACATTTGCTCCCACGATCCCATATATATGGGACGTAGGCAAACAGTGTAGACTCTGATCAGACGCCGCATAATGCGGCTACAGAGTCTACACTGTTTGCTGATAGGAATTTCAATATAAAACAAAGCGCAATTGAAAATTTAGGCCATGTATCCCTTAGATAAAAAATGGACTGCTAGAATACCCCTCTGATCATAGTCTGCACTGTTTGCCATACTGAATGGACTTTTTAGTTAAACACTGATGGGGTTTTCCACTCTGATAATTCAGAGATTCATTTATCCAATTGATTTTTGTTGTGGTCGCTTCTTTTTGTCATTCAAATTCTCTAACCCTTTACAATGCTGAGTTTTCAAATGGACTATTCCAAAATTCAAACGGGTCAGGCTTAC
Source organism: Azorinus chamasolen (assembly GCA_963576725.1). Taxonomy (NCBI): domain Eukaryota; kingdom Metazoa; phylum Mollusca; class Bivalvia; order Cardiida; family Solecurtidae; genus Azorinus; species Azorinus chamasolen. The sequence goes on along the minus strand of OY755236.1, from coordinate 61,140,892 downwards.
GGTGACTATTTAGGGGGGGGGGGGGTTCTACGAAAGGTGTAACATGCCAAACAGGACATACCCTGATGAGAGGCCTCCTCAAGGAGCCCTCTCATCTGGGTCTACACTATTAGTGACTCGTTTCCCGCAAAGTAAACATTTCGTACTGAATATTCAGCATTCAAAGGATCAAGACACGTCAAACCAGTTAGGTTTCATGCTTCTGACATATTTTCATTTTGCATTCCTGATTGCATCCTTTACGTTATTCCAAAAGAGCTGTTCACCATCCTCGTCTGTCGAGTATTCAATATATGACTCTGTCTTGATCCATTCCAGGAGTTCAGTTGTCATAGTCGTTGTTGGCACTCGCTCAAGCATAACTATGACCAGGCAGCCGCGACCATCCCTGTAACATCAGCAAAACACAAGTAGCAATTGTTCACATTGATCTTCGATCTGTATCCATGCTTATAAAACTTTTAGTAGAGTCTGAGTTCGTTCTCAAGTTTTTGATTGGTCAGCTTTGAGCCTTTTGCTCAAATCTGACCAATCAAAAACTTGAGAACGAACTCAGACTCAACTAAAAAGTTTTAAAAGAATGGACCGAGATTCAATAATTCACTGCAGAAATAAGCAATTTACGCATTTGCAAAGACAGTAGACCAAGATCAGACGGCACATCCTGACCAGGGTCTGCTCAGATTGCTTATTCTACAATTTCTGTCATGCCCAAAATTCCTGTGTACGTATGACATTACAAAAATCAATCGTGTAATCATTACTTATGTCGTCATTATTTTGTGCATGACTATTCATGAAGTAAAGGTTACAGAATATGCACATGTCTTTTCAACAAATGAAGAGTATTTTGTTATATTTGAGTTTGGTTTAACGGTACTCATAGCAATGCGCGCGTTGCCTTGTGATGTTTACCGTGTCTTAGATATAATCAAATTTAAAATAACTTGATAACACGTGTGGATTGGTTTAACGGCACCGCTACACAAAATATCATGTAGCGCCAATACACAGTTTCTCTAATGTAAGACTCAAACTTCTTCTAAAGTATTGTAACAAATAGGATAATATATAACCACCTTTGGATGGGTTGGTTTAACTGTCCGCCCATTGCCAATTATTTTATTTATTTATTTATTTATTTTTTTAATTTATTTATTTATTTTTTGGTGGGAGGGGGTTCTAGTTAGTTGGGCTTATTAATTGTTTTCTCATAGGAATCCCCTTGCTATATTCGTGCTGTTGTGGTGTCCGCAGGGTTACCCTATCCAATGCTAAGGGGGTTCTGTTATCTAACAGAGCATCCCTAATTTTGGTATCTCGGGAATCTTGTTCGTTTTGCTAGCATAGCTAGCGTCAAGGATTCCATTTAAGTTTAACCTGAGTTCCCCATTTCGGCTTATCGGGGAACTGGGTTATTTCATTCACCCATTTCCTCCTCCTAATTAAAGAGGGGAGGAATGAAGTAAAACTCGGTTTTAACGTGGCTAGTCTTGTTCTCGGAGCGAATGTCTATCGCCCATGCGCATACGTCAACCGGAGGCTCAGGGGAATAAACACAGATTTACTATACAATCATGTGGTTCCTTCCGATCAGTGATTTCATATTTATTGCATATGTATTGCATATCTTTCATTAACCGGATAGACAACCATGCGTTACCTTCCGGTTAGTGATTTCATATCTAATGTATATCTTTTGCATATCTTTCATTGTCCAGATAGACAATCGTGTGGTTCCTTCCGGCTAGTGATTTCATATCTATTGTATATCTATTGTATATCTATCATTGCCTGGATAGATAATCATGCGGTTCGTTCCGGTTAATGATTTCATCCATGTGAAGCGCTTTTGAACGCACATATTCTGTGTGAAAAGAGCGCTATATAAATGTGGTATAATAATAATAGTGATATAATGATAATGTAATGGAATATATCATTTCATAGAGGGTATATCCAAAAACAAAAGGTTTGGATCTAGACCAGAGGCGCAGTGTAACACTGAGTCAGACACAGTAAAAGCTCGTCAATCCTTTTAGTAAAGGAGAATTGAAGACATTAAGGCAGGTGGCTGCTTAATGCGCACGAAAGTCATGCAAACAAACTTTCAGTATGACATTCATCCTGCATTAGGCTGCACTAAGTCTTAAATACCGATACTGATAGTTATTTGAGTGTTCAGAACAGCGGCACTTTACTGTTTACTGTACACAAACTTATCCTGTAATATTGAACGAATCAGGTTAAGACTATTTTTACACAAAAAGCTATTGACTGTAGTTTCCATTCATCTGAGCTTTGACATGTGTACAACTAGATATACCTTGAGTAAATGCTTTCCATCCTAGCCATGTTGAACTCGTATTTACACCATTTCCTCTTTAAGAATGCCTCGGTAAGAAGAATGACAGTCTTTCTGCTGCTTTTGATGGCATCAATAATGTTGTCTGCAATGGCATTGCCGGGCAGGAAATCTCTCTGGTGTATACATAGCGATATTCCGTCCTTTTCAACTTGAGGAATAATCTGGTCTTTGACAAAGCGTATGTTCTCCTCTGCATACGAAATAAAAGCATCATATTTGTAATTTTCAAGAGGGTCTTCGTTTGGAACTCGGACATATCCATAAAATCTCTGTTTAGACATGTACATAAAGTATCTTAGTTTCCATCTGTTCCTATACAAAATACCACCAATAACAACAGAGAGAGCAACTGAAACACCTATAACCGAGATCACGATCCATAGCGTGTATGACTGACACATCTTGTCCAAATGAATTACTTTTCTTTCAAATTCACTGCTGGAAAACTGCACACCATCGTCATCAACAAATTTGTATTCATCGAAACCGACGAATGATGTTTTATGTCTAACCATCCAATTAAGAAACGTTCTAGTATTGCATCCATATCGTAAGGCATTCTCCCTTAGATCAACGGAAAACGTCGTTTTTCTACGCTGTGCAGTTCTATATAAGTGATTTGTTAGTTGGCTTGGTAAATACTGAAATGCGTTTGAACGCAAGTTAACCGTCGTTAAGTTTGACATGGTTTCTACTTCAATATCCCACTTATCCATGTTGTTGAAACTGAGATCAAGTGTTTCAAGATTCTGTAAGCCTTTAAATGACTTTATATGAAGTTGGGTAATTTTGTTCATCGATAAATTCAGTGTTTTAATACGAACCAAATCATGAAACACATCGCTGTATATATCTTTAGCTAAGGAAAGTCCTAGTAGATTGGAATGTATTTGTAAATTCTCTAGCCAGCTGAGGTATTCGAAAAATTTCCTTTCTATCTTAGAACAATAGTTCCTTGATAGATCAAGGTACTTTAATGCTGGAAAGGGTCCCATGGGTCCTTCCCAGTCAAATAACACGTTTCCCGCCGCCTCAATGTGCTCAAACTTGTTGTGGAGAGGAATAATTACAACGCTAATGAGCATGTACTTCATATTACAATCATTAAATATTAACTTTTTCATATACTTAGGGAATGTTGGAATAAATGCTTTTATTGTATTGTTGTGATCGAAAAACTCACAGTTGTCAGTTTGGTCACTTAAACGTCTTAAATACGAATCCTCTATGAATGGACACTGTTTAAGGTATACTGGATTTGGTTTGTGTACGTTTTGATGATATTTGTAAAGAAATGGGTTATGCGCGAGATTTTGAAAACTCCCGTAAAACTCTGTTGTATTGGAAGCACATCCTAACTGTAAAAGATAAAGCCCGAATGTAAATATGTTGTCATTCATATGAACAACCTGTAATGAGGGCGGGAAAAGCTGTATCGCGTTAGTTTCTATCAACTGTAGTCGGTTTCCATCCAGCGCTAATTCCCGAAGAGTGGTGTTTCTGAGGAAACACATGTCACGTTTGGTAAGTTCCTTACCCAAATCAAACGTTTGGCATATGTATGAATAATTCAGGAACTTAATATTCGTAAATTGTAAGCCGTACGAGACATTGTACAGATTTTCGATACCTAGCCGTCTGTTACTGGAAATATCAAGCCACTGAAGGTTTCTAAGCGCAGAAAAGGCGTTTATTTCGGTCAGTTCAATATCACACATTGAAAGGTCCAATGTTTCAAGTTTAATAAGATGTTGAAAATATATATCCGAAATATACCGAATTTCACATATGCCATCTGCACCAGACATGATAAGAGTTTTCAGATTAGCTAGGTTAGGAAAAGCGCTGACAGAATAATTTCTTTCTGGCAATCCGTCAATGTTCAGTGTCGATAATTGTTTATTTGCGGACAGATCGGGATACCACTGAGAATTGTCATCACGACTGACACGATTCCCGTTTAATGCTAATGCTTCTAGATCTGTCAACGTTTCAAATAAGTCACCTTTCTCTGGTCTGTATATGGTCAACTGATTATGACTCAAGTCAAACCCTCTCAAAGATTTTAATCTTGTGACAGCCTTTTGTTCTATATCCGTAATGGTATTATTACGCAGTGATAATGATACTAATCTATAGCATCCATCAATTCGGTTATCATCCTGCAGTGTCCCGTTTATTCGATTTGCATCGACACGTAGATGTGCAGCATTTCCAACAGATTCGCATACTTCACCTAGGCTGCTAAATCCTTGTCCTGAACAGTCCATCGTCATATTTTCAATTGTACTTGAATTATTGACACAAGTACACATTTCCCGTGGTCCACATTTAAAGCTACTCAGACCAAAGGCACTTGGCGTGCCTATAATAAACAGCATACGAACTAAGATTAATGTCGCTTTATCCATTCTGAAATCCCTTCAATGAATCTTTTTAAAATCACTTTGGGCGATGATGGCATGCGCAAATGAATCGAGCATCCTTTTGAAATGTATGCACTTTCTTCATAAAATGCCAGTCTGACGGCTAGGGCAATTGATGAAACACTCCTGGAAAAAATATAAAACGGGTTTACAGCTGACAATCTGTACTATACTTGTGTACGATCATAAAGACATTCAACCATTTAAATATGGGAAATTAGTGTACCAGCACCTGCAAACCTGTAGACACAGAACAGAGGATTCCACATAAACACTCACATTTAACACCTTTGCAAACAGAGTAGATCCTGATCAGACGACTCTTGTATGAGCCGTCTGATCAGGGTATGTTCTGTTTGCATATGGACTAATTAATATATATATATATATATATATATATATATATATATATATATATATATATATATATATATGATACTATTCTTTCTTCTAGGGCCAGTATATTTATATTTATATATATATTGTTTAAATGCCATTTTAAAGGAACGTAAGCTAATTATAGTTATACCTGATGCATTAGTACACGATTTCAAGGAGTACATGGTCAAGCAGCCTGTTTATGAAGTCTTTAATCAAAAAATACCTACAGGTATGTGGTTTAAGCGCATGTACATGTTTGTTTGATAAAATAGATCTGTGATATGTAACATCATCTAATAATTCTCATAAAGAATGGCTGTTTACTACTTATTTTGTCGGCAGTTTTTGATATTTACGTTATATGTTCACCAATTATACTTAAATAATTACAAACAAATATACATGTCAATAACAAATAGTTTATGTAATGTATAAAGTCTCTGTTAATCAGTTTATCTCAAATCTGAGTTGAGGTAATAATCGTTTTTAAGGACGATTTTCGTTTTTTGGGACACACTGTACATAGAGGTAAATTTTCATAACACACAGACACGGTTCGTCGCGGTCATAAATATACCATTGGTATGGGTGAATCAACAACGGCATATACAAATTGAACTGTTCAGTACCCAACGTCAAAAGAAACTTGGAGAATTATAGGCGACATATTATTTAGATGAAACTTTTACCTACCCTGAACATGCTCCTTGTGCAGTTAGAAATACTTATGTGTACATTTTCACCGTTGTTAAAACTGAAGTTAAGACAGAAAACGAATATATCTATTCATCATCTTCACCAAATTAACCACTCCACTTTCAAGTGTCTACGTCAGCTCGAGACACTACAGTAGGACCTGTCGTAAGCGACCCTATATTGACTGCACACATGAATCTTAAAAAGCAGGTGGTTGATTAATGCAGGTCAAAAGTAATGCAGAATGCTCCTATAGGATTTTTGACCTACATTAAGCAACAACCTGTCTTGCATACCCATAATTAGGCCTCGTTTTGACGGTCGCTTAAGACAAGTTGAACTGTACTTACAAGTTTGAACACACTTTATATGCATATAAACAACTACAGCACTATAAAAACCACTACCTCAACCTCAGTGGCTTAAAGTGTTGTCTGCTTAACACTCTGTCCTTATGTACATCATATATAACGATTCAGATTGACGAACCTTTTACACAAACGCCTCAGTGGCTCATAGTATAGCCGTATGTCGTCTTCTAGACATTGAAATTTAGTCGTCCGCTTTTAATCCATTCTATATTTAGGCATTACACTATATATGTATACATAATGCAATTTTCATATTTAAATCAATCGTTGGCTAGGACCCTGATCAGCTCCTACACTATTCATCTGGCCTTGGTCTACCCTGTTTACGAAGGCGTAAAATGTCTTGTTAGAGTAAAGGGTTACTATTAGAATTCCAGTTGAGAGTGTTTTTACTGAACACCTTAACAAGTCATATCATGTCTTCAACCCTTTACTCCATGAGTATTCATGTAAGAAAAGATGACATCATGAATATTAATTAGATTGATTTTAATATGTTAACACGTGATTTTTGCGAATGTTTGAACTATAGAATCAGATCTACCTTATTGCATAAGCAAACAGAGCAGATCCTGATTAGATGGTTCTTCTCTGTTTGCAAAGGCGTAGAAAGGTGTACATATGGAGGAAAGGGTAAACCCTACACCGAATCTGATTCAAACAAAATCGCGCAGTGTACTGTAGACCGTGATAAACCGATTAGTCTGGGGTCAATGCAGCTGGATGCGAAAAGTTTAGAAATACAGTGTAAATACAATCAGGTTACACAGAATGGAATATACATGTAATACCATAAAATGCAAAAGACGTGGATCCAGACCAACTTTCGCGTTTGCAACACAACATCCTATCTGGTTCAATACTATTTAAAAAAAGCTATAAAACGAAATTGTACATATTCTGATGTGTTCCAAATAAGAGAGGCGCCGATCAGACCCATGGATAGAATGCAGTGTTTATTCTCAGGTCCCGATCAGACCCAGGGATAGAATGCAGCGGCTGTTCTCAGGCCCCGATCAGACCCAGGGATAGAATACAGCGGTTATTCTCAGGCCCCGATCAGACCCCGGGATAGAATGCAGCGGCTGTTCTCAGACCCCGATCAGACACAGGATATAATGCAGCGGCTATTCTCAGGCCCCGATCAGACACAAGGATAGAATGTAGCGGTTATTATCAGGCCCCGGAATAGAATGCAACGGTTATTCTCAGGCCCCGATCAGACACAGGGATAGAATGCAGCGGCTATTCGCAGCAGGGATAGAATGCATCGGTTATTCTCAGGCCCCGATCAAACCCTGGGGTAGAATGCAACGGTTATTCTCAGGCCCCGATCAGACCCTGGGGTAGAATGCAGCGGTTATTCTCAGGCCCCGATCAGACCCCGGGATAGAATGCAGCGGCTATTCTCAGGCCCCGATCAGACCCAGGGATAGAATGCAGCGGTTATTTTCAGTCTAAACTGTACAGCAATAGGTGCCCATTTAAGAAACAGACATATATTCTTGCAACGAGCTGCAACGTATATCGTTTAGATTTGAATTCTAGTTCATGAAATGCATGGTTATAAGTAATTAAAGTATTTTACATGGTTTCCTTTTGCTTGTAAAATTAGTAACCTCTATACAATAATTTCATTTAAATGTAACATTTATCCATAGTAAGAATTTATGCGCAACTGAAAAATAATTGTATATTTATATTTGATTAAGAAATCGTGTTACATTTCGGTTGATTTAAATTAGACTGCATTTATGAATTCCAGAGGGAGGATGCGTTCTTACTACTACATCGTATTATGTAACATTTCACTGTGCCGATATTGCATACGGCCGAGATAGTCTACTGTCGATTTAGGCAAATATAAACTAAAAATTATGAAGTCCACGCTTGCAGAATACATCTGCTGCAATCTGGAGAAGTTTGAGGTTTATCTTTGATGATACAATAAAACCCCTCTAGACCGAAACCGGAAGAATTTAGATACTTTTAGGCAGGTGGTTGTTTAATGCAGGGTGTAGTTCAAGCAGAAAGCTGCTCTAGGAGGTCCCATTTTTATCAAGTCCTCAAACAAACGCTATTATTTTACCTGTCTCACATTTTAACCCTTTCACTCATATACACGTGTTTTCATGCATTTGCAAACATAGTAGACCCAGATCAGACAGTTCCTATAGGAGCCATATGATCAGGGTCTTCTCTGTTTGCTAATGGAATTTGATAGACCTGTTTCTTTATTTTCCAAAATGGTTACAATGTTCCACCTTCCATGAATATTTAGTAAGTATTGAGATTTGAAACTGGGAAACGGTTAAGTGCGTCTTGGCTGGCATTTTCAAATAGCTTGCACCCAGACGAGACACCAATAACTCGGGAGTCTCACCAGGACCCACATTTTTTCCCGACTCGGTCAAATAGTTTCTCAAACAATTAAGTTAACTGGATTAATTTTTTAAGAAATATGATTGCAATGAAATATTTAACTGACATCCTTTGTGATAGCATGAGAAATGTAGCAGTCACGATCATTTTAATATCAGCAGAAACTCTTTCTTTCAGCATGTAGTGTTACACTATAGCTGAATATCTGACAACTTAATGTGCTGTTGGCGAATGTGTGACAAGTTTCAGAATCAATTCTACGTCTTATAGCCTAGGTCAGTTCTTTAAACTCTTTTATTGGCTTGTTGGATGTTTCTTTTGAGAAAGCCTAGGTTCTTATTTGCCTTTGATGTAATTATTGTTACATCAGCAAAGGATTTAGTAACAAAGAAAGGAAGCTAGCTGATGTAAACAAGAACGCACAGAGGTCCTAGTACAGAGCTCAGCTCTGTGGGTCTCCATAAGTAACCGTGATTTCTGAGGAGCTCTCACCTTCCAAACCAATAGACTGGCGATCAAAAAGGAACGGATTCAACTGAGATTTTGTGAAGGGACACCCTATTCATGACGATTGCTGAGTAATTGGCCTGCCGAAAGGCAGCCCATACTCATACGTAAAATGTTGCATGGTTAACTGCGGTCCTGTGTGTCTATAACTGCCGACTGCTACACATTTGTTTTTGTTATCTCGTCTATTTTAAAATTCACGAAACTTATGTTGTTGGTTTTTTTTCAATATTTATAACGTACCCATGCATTTATTACTGTTTATTTTTCATTTTAATTTCATATGCACATGTTTATAAACATGTTCTGCGAAAGCGGGTTTTCCATCAATCGAAAGGAGATAATTACAAAAACAAATGTCATTAATGAAAAGGAATGCAAAATGTATACATATATATGAATAAAAAGCAATTTACTGTACTGTATAATTGCAATTATATTTCATGAAAGATTGTTTTTATTGCGTTTTTCTTGGTTTCAGTAAGTATTTTGCCCGTAGGGGATTTTGTGTTGTTTTTTGGAAGGGGGGGGGGGGGTTCCCCAAATGTTAATGACATAGCTATATAATTGATACACATTTATAGTTTAAAACACTGTGGTGTAGGGGTAGCGTGTAAGCCTGGGAAACTCGAGTACAGGGGTTCGATCTTAGGTAGACTTAGGTAAAAATGCATTGGTGTCTACCTAAGTATTTTTTTATACTGAATATTTTTAAAACTTTTAAATCTCACACACAATTTAAATTTGAAAGCATACATGGAGCTTTCGACCGAGTACTTGGGCCTTTGTCAGCACACTGGTGTTATTGGGAGTTAACATCGCTCGAGGGAGTTATGAGCGATGTTAACACCGTGCCGTACACGTGCGGCAGGTTGAAACGGCCCCCGTCCCTGTTCAGCGCCGGCTGGTGTGCTCTCATGTAAATCGCCTCTTTGATCCCCCTTCAAACAAGGAATGTTCATGGTCCAATATATTTACAGAGTCCAATTTCACTGAATGTCCTGGGCAGTCTTGGTTTATGGGACGTGATACCTCACTACTCTGACTTGTGCTCATTGTGTTCCTTTTATTTCTTATTTTGACATTAACGTAGAGATGTTTTAACTCCATTTTATATTAGCACCCAGACATATTAAATCCACACATCGTCCCGTGTGTAGAATCTACTCAACACTTAAACAAATGGCACCTTAAACTCTTTGCTTTTGAAATGACGTCAACAAGTTAACAAGTGAATAACTGATTAACCGTCAGCTGAATTTGGTAACTAGTTGAATACAAACTGTTTATTTCAAAGTAACTTTGCATAATAAAAATGCAAACACAACAAAACCGCTCAAGCACGATAGGTTACTAAAAGTGTTATACATGTATGTTCTTTCTCTGACTTCCACTCATTTACATTTTTTCCTCCATTATTTCTGCAAGTACACTATATAATCTGCTTCTTATTTATTTTTTTATTTATTGACATTTAAGGTCTTGGGTTTACACTACTGATCTTGCCACCTGATGCACGTTATAGATAGATAGATAGATTTATTTGTGTATATATATATATGTCATCAATACAATTACAGTCATACAATTTGACATAACAGTTATCGACTTCTTGTTATTTATATAAAAAAAGACATGTTATACATACACAGGATAACCCGTAAAGTTTTTCAACTTATTTCCAACGGGGTCCTATATAGATTTAGCGAAACAGTTACAATAATTTGAAAATGTATAGACAGAGCAGGCTCAAAACAGTAAATTGAAATTAAAATTTACTGATCAGGGTCTGCTGAGTCTGTCAAATTATGCAAAAAAAAACCCGGGAAAAAATCTAAAACGAGAGCTTTCCACATACATATGGAGAACTCTATTTTAGGCCTATTATTCACGGTAATACAAATGTTTAGATATAGATTATATTACTTTGAATGGGAATTAGACATACATTTATCACAATTGCCAATCTATCACAGATTAAAAACTTATTTGATTATTATAACATACATTATATTAATTAAAAGTATACATAATCACTGTTCTCCTCATCCTTCATTTCTTCCATAAGGGCTTTCTTTACCATCTTCTTGAAAGCAAATTTTGCCTTCATTAATTTTATATTTTCTGGCAAAGACTTCCAGTCCAAAATGCCACTGTAATAAAAAGTTTGAGAAGTAAACCCATTAACACGTGGGACATAAAAATTAGGTTTGTTCCCATAAGAATGAACGTCGCTTAGTTTCCGAAAGTCATCATGAAGATATGAAGGACACTTATTGTTAAAAATTTTGTGAACGTGGTTCAGTTTCAATTGTTTACATCTCTTTTCAATGTTTAAAAAGCCTAATTCTATAAAGTGATCAGATTTCAAAGAAACTCTGGGACTAAAGTTGTTGATGAATCTAACAACTTTATTTTGAGCTACCTGAAGTCTGTTCTTTAATTGTTTTGTAAGCCCAGAGTACCATGATGCAATTGAGTAATCGAAATGGCACTGAATTAGAGAGTTACAAAGAGTTTTTCTCAGAGAATGGTTTAAAAAACGCCGTTGTCTGTACAAAAATTTAAGTCTAGCATCTACCTTTTTTGTAATAGAGTTTACAATTGAAATCCCAGATAAATCGTTATCAATGGTTGAACCTAGATATTTAACAGAGGTTTGAGACTCAATGGTGTGACCATTAGTTGTAACTGAAAAAGTATCAACCTTGCTGAGTCTACGTTTAGACCCAAATAGTATTTTACGTTAGGCAGCCATTTTACGCTTGTGTAAAACCTCGCTTGTTTATCTTGTCAAACAAAGTGTGTGACGTCAGTTTGTTTACCAGAAGCAGTGTTTACTATGTTCTCGGTTAGTTCTGTGAGCTGAGACTCACCAGAACACCTCTCTCGGATACCATGTTGGAGATCGTACAGAAGATGAGACGAGAGATGTGAAACGACGATGTATTCCAGATTTTTTACAAAGAATGCAGATGAGAGAGATGAGGCGGTAATTTGCTACTGGATCATTTGCGTCATACGTTTTGAAAAAGGGCATACATTGGTCTTGATCCAATTTGTTGGGATTGTGAAAGTGGAAAGGGATTTCTGAAAAAGAAGTTAGCACCTCAGAATCCGCATGTCCCTGTTCTTTCAAGACTAGCGGCTTTATTAGTTTTGAGGTTGCTATAACGTCCATAAGGGTAGTTATTAATAAAGTTGGTTCGACATTATTGTGTATTTTGAACTGTTTACTAGCTATGCCAGTAATATAATTTTCTGCTTGTACTTCTTCAGATAGACTTGCTGAAGAAGGATATCTGCCCTAACTCCCGTCTGCTGCAGTTTTATCATTTCAACCCGGAATCATTATAGTGGTAACACCCAGCAGTGTTTAACTATACAGTCTACTCAGTATAAAAGGCTTACACTTGCTAGAGGATTTTTGAATTTTTGATTTTGAGTGACAAACAGTGCAGACCCTGTTCAAGGGGCCCATCTAGAGCCCTCTGGTCTGGGTCTACACTGTTTGCAAGTGCCGGTGCATGCGTGTCCCGGGTTGATAGGGTTAATTACGATTTTTGAGAAACCGTCATACATCATGCTAAGCAAATTTACTCACTGTCACACACCTGCATTTGTTTTGCAAATGTTGTTAACCCGCGCTTAGCATGACTGTTAAAAATGCTATTTGAAAATGTTAATTCTCAAACCTAAAACTCTCAACAAGATAATAGTTTCGTAGATGCCGTCTTTACCCTGAATATTCGACCACACATAAGTTGACCAATAGCACAGATCAAGGTCAAACAACTGACCATTTTGATCATTGTGTGCTTATCCATTATTTTCATCAGTATCATTAATTATCAAAATGGTGCGAATCTGACTTATTCAGGTTACTAACCAACCGATGGAGAAGGCAGACAATGTGCCCTGATGTTTAGTCATTACTATGCGGGAAACGAGGCCCTAATGCCCTTTGCAAACAGTGTAGACCCAGATGAGAAGACCCCTAAAGGAGCCCTCTCATCAAGGTTTGCACTGTTTGTCATGTTACACGTTTCTTTAGAAAACCCCCCTAAATATTCCCTGTAAGCTTGACCTGTTTGAATTTTGGAATAGTCCATATGAAAATTCAGCATTGAAAGGGCTAAGGGCGTACGTGGAGCATTGTATCGTCCAAAGGTGCCCGACGCATGCTTGGACTCACCCACGGACCCCCCCCCCCCCAAAAAAAAAAAAAAAAAAAAAAAAATGTGACCGATATGTAAAACTAGCCTAAAACGATCTATTTGAACCTTAAACCCTTAAACCACTCCGAAAAACAAGGAAAACACGACCCGGAAAAAAAATTCCAATCGTGTCTATATATGTTTATAGTCCCGAAAGGAATTTTTTTTCCGGGTCGTGTTTTTCTTGTTTTTCGGAGTGGTTTAAGATTCAAATAGATAGTTTTAGGCTAGTTTAACATACTTCGATCACTTTTTTGGGGGTGGGGGGTGGGGGTGGGGGGTGGGGGTGTCCATGGTTAAGTCCAAGCATGCGTCGAACACCTTTGGTATCGTCGAGGTTCTATTGTATTATAACACTACACAACCAGATCGAGTCTCAGAGGATCAGGGTCAATGTCACCGTTTCTAAAATGAGAAAAGAGACAGCTATGGATGGGTGCATCAAAAACCTCATTTCAAGAATATTAGCGACTGTCTTTATGAATCAGCTGTTTTTCTAAAGCAAGTAAACTGATTTTTATTTAAACCGAAGATGTGCGTGTCACCAACGAACTCTTCATGAAAGTGTATCAAGTATCTGTCACACAGGCAGACAGACAGACAGACAAGAGCCAGAGAGAGATAGAGAGAAAGACAGACAGACAAACATACAGGCAGATAGACAGACAGACAAACAGACAGAGACAGATAGACAGACATAGCTATTGAAGCAGATGCCATCTTTTGTCATTTTCAGTATTCAGTTTGGGATCTGTGAATGCACATACATGTATTTGTACAATAACCCGGATGTAAACTGATACAGAAACTCGAAAGGAGAAGCGGAAGATTTATATTCCCTGAAATCTTTATCACCACCCCTCTATACCAAAGGAAATAATACAGCAAATGATAAATATATATCGGTATATGTAGATTAGCACTTGGACAAACGATGAATATTTCTAGTGGCAACACTGCGTATAAAAGTTTTCGAAACACTGGTCATACGCACAACTTTTGAGCGTATGTAACCCGACGTTTTCAATGCTATTTTCGATGAACGTATTAGCAGCGTATGAATAGCGTATGTGTACCGTATATTTGACGTATACTGCATGAGAAACGATTACTAGAGTATGCCAACTTATGTCACCGTCAGTGTAGCGCATATTAGCGTGTATGTAGCGTATGCGAGCATATGAGTAATGAATAGCGTATGGATACCATATCACTCGCCAGGAATACGTTAAATACGTTACTCATTCGTCAGACATACGTTACAGCTACGATACTGATACGCTATCCATATGATAGCTTTACTGGCCGCCTTCATGCCACCGTATGTGAAGCGTATTTAACCTATAAGTAGCGTTCCTTTACCGACACTCTTGCGTATTCAACATAATTATGCCTAGCGTATGATGAGTGTATGCATATAACGTATAATTCATACGCTCGTATACGGTAAACTTTTTTTAACATATTCAAAATTTATTTTCCGCCTCTGCGTATTAGAACGTACACAGACGCATGGCTGCGTGTTTGAAACGTATACGACGTATGCCTAATCTACCTATAGCGTATATATGCGTATGCGAATGTATGAACATTTTTTCTCATACGCTCTTCTCATACGTTTTTTGTGTTTGTCTGAACCGTTATCCCACAGCCCGCGGCCTGACTGGCATTGTGCAACAGGTTAGATCCAAACGCCAAGTAACTGATCATGCTGTAATAGCTCGGATAATTGGACCTGATCCTTAACCTACTTATTTTTCATAAATCAAAATTCGTAACATTTCTATTTTATCATCGGCATTGTAATGGTTTATCCTCGGCACGTGTCCCGTATCCCGATATCTGCAATCTGAATTGCATTTGCATTTGCAAACAGTTTGGATCCAGATGAGACGCCGAGTACATAGGTGACACTCGATCAAAACTTGATCTCATCGGAAGTAGGCAACATTGAGCAGATATTTACAGTAAAACTTCCATTTCTCGAACTCGCATGTGTTTCTATATATGCGTAGTGATACATTTTAGAATCAATTTGTATTGTAAATTTTCGAAGAACCGAACATGTAGTTCGAGTTATCCATAGTTCGTGTCATCCGAGTTTGAGGTAGCGAGGTTACACTGTATTTCACAGCGAGATAAGAGTTAAAATACAATATAAGGGTATCGTGCTTACCAGTTTTGCCGAATATTTTGTGACATGTAAGAGAAAATGTGAAATATATTTTAGACAAAGCCACATTGACAGATTGTAGAATATACAATACACTTTGAAAATAGAAAAGGGACACGATCTTCATGAACTCCAGAGGAGGGGAGGAAGAGAGTGGGCATATGCCCACGATGTAACCAGTTCAGTGTCCATGTGGTTGGACAAGGGGCTAATCCCTTTAGTAACATGTAAGATACTGCCGATAGTGCTTCAGATTAATACTGTATATTGATTTTTACAGTCCATGCACAGTAAATCAACGATTTATTAAGTCTGGTTTAAACTGCAGTTGTAATTTGTCATTTGTGTTATCTATTGTGTCACCATAACCCAGCAGTATATATACCGTGCATATATTGTGCTTCAAGGGAATAACGTTTTCAGAGTCAAAGAATAAGATATATGTAGTCGATAAATGATTTATTAACTTTGTCGCTGCCAAATTTTGTCGTCTGTAAACTTTGTCGTCTGCTACATTTTTCGTTTTTACTTGAATTTTGTTAAAAAAAAATTCCAAGTAACAAACAGTTTGGATCCTGATGAGACACCGAGTTACTCGGCGTCTCATTTGGATCCAAACTGTTCGGATAGTTAATTACCAATGCGACATTGGCAGCCAAACACTTCAGTGGTAGGTGATAATCATAAAGTGGTGTATCTTAAGCTTTATGTCATACGATATTGTGGTTCATGAATGTGGTTCAAGTGTCCAGGATTAAACCACTTACAGATACAGTACAACATTCCCTAAGCGCCCATTCATTTATTGAACACAAATCTAAAAAACACAACATGCGATTGCTTAATGCAGGTCATAGTAATGCAGAAAACAAAGAGCTTTCCGTATTACTTTTGACCTGCATTAAGCTACGACCTGCTTTACATACCCACAATTAGATCTATTTATGATGACCGCATAAGACAGGTTCTACTGTATTCAATGAGTGGTAAGTACATGTATAAAAATTACATCAATTGCGTTATAATGTCCAAGCGTATGTGCCATCTCTGACTAACAATGCAATGAATTAACTTTTAGCCTGTTTAACAAACGTTTGTCGGTAAAAATGTCACCGACTTAAGATGTCACCGTTGATTTATCTCGTATTCCTTTTCACCGACCCTGTCAGAGTATTAAACAGTCTGGACCCTGATGAGACGCCTAGTCACTCGGCGTATCATCTGGATCAAAACTGTTTGTCCGGGCAACCATTCACCTGCCCGCAGCAGGTTACAGGGTCCATGCTTATAAAACTTTTAGTTGAGCCTGAGTTCGTTCTCAAGTTTTTGATTGGTCAGATTTGAGCCTAAGCTTTATAAGCATGGACCCTGGTTAACCAGTTTTGTTCGTTAACCCTTATCTTGCTTTCCGCGACCTGACTCAAATGTGATAATTCGCAATGTGTCATAAGGCTATAGAAACACATTGCTCCGATGTTATTTTGTCGGAGTCAGAATCCATGACCAGTAAGATGCTTTAGAAAGAACTCGTATTAAGAAATATTATAACTCCGGGTCATGTATGATAAAAAAGTATGCTATGCTAGTAGAGTTTGGCGTGTGGAAACGCACAGTCGACATTCGTTCAAATGAGAACAGTTTCACAAAATAAATACTCGGCATACTTAATAGCTAGATTTCGTCATTACATGTCCACACTCATATGTACGTCATTTAGCAACAGTATACATTTTAACCCTTTATAAATACGCCTTTCTACGCCTTTGCAAACATAGTAGACCCAGAACAGACGGTTCCTATATGAGCCGTCTGATCAGGGTCTGCTCTATTTGCTATTTGGAATTAAATAGATATAATTCTACCGATTCTGCCATGGCCCACATTTTCTGTGTTCTTATGTCATTAGAAGAATGTACCTAATTGGTATTCATGGTGTCATTATTTCTCACATGAATATTCATGGGGGACAGGGTTAAATAATAACGTTTTATTTTCAAAAATCTTCAGATGCCTCTCTATCTGCTGAGGGTCCATGTAAAAAACATTAAAAGTCTATTTGCAAAAGCGTAAAATGGTACACAAATTTTTTTTTGTTTCCGGTTAACTTAGCTTTACTCTACCAATTGTTTCCTTATATCCTAAGTAAAATATTGAGTGACATGTACATTCATGCCCTAATAGCAATCAGATAGGCAACAGGTTTTATCGAGTCTAAGGGAGACGTTTCGTTCGAGAATTTAGGCTTAATTTTGAAGTTCTTCGTAAGCTAAATAAACGGGCAGGTTGATGATGATCTCTCTCTCTCTTTCTCTCTCTCTCTCTCTCTCTCTCTCCTCCTCCTCCTCCCCCCTCTCTCTCTCTCTCTCTGTGTCTCCCCTCTCTCTCTCTCTATTTCTGTCTCTCTCTCTCTGAAATTGCCCTTTATGTAAGAACAAGTTTCGACACCTTTTTAACTATAGAGTCCACACATTATGAAATACTTAACTTGGTAGTGGATTTTAAATGACAAACAGTACAGACTCTGACCAGAGGGTTCCTCTAGGAGCCCCCCTGATCTGGGTCTAAACTGTTTGCAATGACCTGTATGTATGTCCCGGGTTGAAAGGTTAAGTCAAGACTGCAACTGACAGAGGCAGTTATATGGCTATCAATAGTTGAAATCTAGTAACATGAGATTCGTCTCAGCAATACTCAAATACGCACCATTATTGATCCATAGCATAGGTTGCAGCTTAATGCATGGTGAAAGTCATACAGAAAGGTCTTCGAGGAGCTTGCTGCATGACTTTCACCCTGCATTAAGCAGTCACCTGTCTACAAAGATATATTTTTTTCATGACTAAAATTTCGTAGTATCTAGTTTTTACTGTATTTGTTTACATAAATCTCTCCTGATACATGAGTATAATCCTAAAGCATTGCGTATGGCTTAGAATCATCCGTAAAATCAAAATAAGTGCAAAATTCATTATTCGTTATTATCATAATAATGAAACAAAATACCTGAAAACGTGCTAATTTGTTTAAGTGCTAAAAGTAATCAACAGAAAATGTCTCTTTATTGTTTATCTCATGACAATTCATGTATGAAATAATGGCATGATATATATTAATTATATGACTTTTCATAATGACAAATAAACAAAGTATACGTTGACTCTGGCGGAAAATGTAGAAACTGATCTATACTATTCCTTAAGCAAACACGGACAGAGTCTACATTGTTTATATACGGACATAGTCTACACTGTTTATACACAGAAAGAGTTTACACTGTTTATACACGGGCATAGTCTACACTGTAGTCTATACTGTTTATACACGGACATAGTCTACACTGTAGTCTATACTGTTTATATACGGGCAGAGTCTACACTGTTTATACACGGGCATATTCTACGCTGTAGTCTACAATTTATATACGGACAGAGTCTACACTGTTTATCCAAAAGCATAGTCTACACTGTAGTCTACACTGTCTATACACGAACAGAGTATACACTGTATATAAACGGGCATAGTCTACACTGTAGTCTACACTGTTTATATACGGGCAGAGTCTACACTGTTTATACACGGACATAGTCTACACTGGTGTCTACACTGTTTATACACGGACAGAATCTACACTGTTTATACACGGACATAGTCTACATTGTAGTACACACTGTTTATACACGGGCAGAGTCTACACTGTTTATACACTGACAGAGTCTACACTGTAGTCTATACTGTTTATACACGGATAGAATCTACACTGTTTATACACGGACAGAATCTACACTGTGTATACACGGGCATAGTCTACACTGTAGTCTACATTGTTTATACACGGACAGAATCTACACTGTTTATACACGGACATAGTCTACACTGTAGTCTACATTGTTTATACACGGACAGAATCTACACTGTTTATACACGGACATAGTCTACACTGTAGTCTACACTGTTTATACACGGATAGAATCTACACTTTTTATACACGGACAGAATCTACATTGTAGTCTACACTGTTTATACACGGATAGAATGTACACTGTTTATACACGGACATAATCTACACTGTGTATACACGGACATAGTCTACACTGTAGTCTACATTGTTTATACACGGACATAATCTACACTGTTTATACACGGACATAGTCGACACTGTAGTCTACACTGTTTATACACGGACATAGTCTACACTGTTTATACACGGACATAGTCTACACTGTTTATACACGGACATAGTCTACACTGTTTATACACGGACAGTCTACATTGTAGTCTACACTGTTTATACACGGACATAATCTACACTGTTTATACACGGACATAGTCGACACTGTAGTCTACACTGTTTATACACGGACATTGTCTACACTGTAGTCTACACTGTTTATACACGGACATAATCTATACTGTAGTCTACACTGTCTATACACGGAAATAGTCTACACTGTTTATATAGGCGTTATAATGTGTATTTATGATGTAAATGCTGGGCAGTATTCATCTCTAAAATTGTCGTCTGCTACACCTTTTTTAATTTATTTAAATGATCTTAAAACTTACAGTCTGGCTGTCAAAAAGAATGGGACTTGATTTAGTTCCTATTTATTCGTATCAGACGTGTCTACATAGATAATTACATTTTCGCTGCTAGCGAGCAAAGAGTTAATAATGCCTTAAGTAAAGACACAGCTCTTGAATAATCGTCCAACATTGCGACATGTGCTTTATCAAAATTAGACATCCGTGAGTTAGAATGAAATCCTATCTCTATCCAGTATACGCATCATAAACTTCAATACCGGTTGCATTGTTAATAACATTTACGCAACATTATCACCCACCATTTCTGACATAATAAAATACAGTATAACCTCTATTAACCGGAATTCTACTAGATAAGAATTTAGATACTTTTAAGCAGGTGGCTGCTTAATGCAGGGTGAAAGTCATGCAGAAAGCTCCTCTAGGAGCTTTCTGCATGACTTTCACCCTGCATTAAGCTGCCACCTGTCTCCAAGACCGATATTCATACTAAATTTAACGGCCGGTTAAGAGAGGTTTTACTGTATCATTTGTCACTCTTATAACTCTGTAATCGATAACAGATCTACGACAGTGATCAACACTTACAAGTGTATTAATTAATCGCATCAGCTAGACTGTTCCAAAACACCTGTTCACCATTTTCGTCCGTTGTATACTCCAGGTACGACTCCTTTTGTATCCAGTCCAACATTTCCATGGACATGTGCTTTGTGGGAACATTCTCCAGCATCACAATAACAATACAGTTTTTATCATCCCTGAAAAGGATAATTTACCACCATCTTACGTAAAAATGAAACTAATCATATTTTTCATCATAAAAGTGTTGTCGAAAATTCCGATATCTAAGAAATTAAGTAAAATGCATAATGTTTAGAGATTTCGAGGATTGCTTGGGTAACATAAACATATTTGCATCTGGAGTTCGATTCAGCTTTGTTTGGTCTGATGTCGCCATCACCGGCTAATGGAAATCTCAAAGGATATCTATAGATAAAGAACAACGCCGTAAGGTTCTATAGTGTTTCAGTAGCGACCTCGACTAGAGACACTAACATGCAGTGGAAGTGTAATGTTTGTATAGATACGTGAGAGTTATTGTCATTGATATTCATGGGAGAGAATTAAAACGAGAGGGCCATGAGACCCTCAAGCGCTCACCTGAGATAACCCCAGGGGCGAGGCCATTTTTGACCACAAGAAATCATGTGTACAACATTGGTAGAGAACCACAAGGCAAAGCAGTATGCCTCTAATTAAAGGTCTAAGCCTTATGGTTTCAGAGAAAAATAATATTTTATATTTTTCCTATGAAAAACTGACAAGCCCTGGCCCCTGAGGCAGGGCCAAGTTTCGCCCAGTGGTCAGGATCGTAGGTTAAACATTCTTGGCAGAGGACCACAAGCCACAGCTACATATTTGTAGAGGACCATTAGATCATGTTACATACCAAATATCAATGGTCTAGGCCTTACAGTTTCAGTAATATTTTTAAGATTTTCCAATGAAAAACTGATAAGCCCTTGTGCGGGGTCATTTTTGGCCCGGGGGTCATACTTTGAACAACATTTACAGAGGACCATTAGATCATGCTACATACCAAATATCAAAGGTCTAGGCCTTACGGTTTCAGAGAAGAAGATTTTTAAAGGTTTTCCTATGAATAACTGACAAGCCCTTGGGCGGGGCTATTTTTGGCCCAGGGGTCATAATTTGAACAAACTTTGTAGAGGATCATTAGATCATGCTACATACCAAATATCAAAGGTCTAGGCCTTACAGTTTCAGTGAAGAAGATTTTTTAAAGATTTTCCTATGAAAAAACTGATAAGCCCTTGGGCGGGGCCATTTTTGGCCCGGGGGTCATAATTTGAACAATCTTTGTAGAGGACCATAAGATCATGCTACATACCAAATATCAAAGGTCTAGGCCTTACGGTTTCAGAGAAGATGATTTTTAAAGATTTTCCTATGAAAAATTCCATATTACCATATATGGCAAAAATGACCACGCCCTCTGGTGGCCATGTTTTTTGCCGGATCAAAATTATTTTAACAACTTTTAAAGTCTATCAATTGAGAAACATTTTGGTGAAAACTATATTCAAATTGGACGGGTCATTCTGGAGAAGAAGATTTTTCTAGATATTGTGTACAGTTGCCATGGCAACAAGACCGATGGCCCCACCCACTATCTTTTAACAACTTTTGAAGGACCACCCACAGTATGTATCTGACCAAGTTTGGCTACAATTGGGCAGACTGACAGGCGGACAGACGGACAGACGGACGACGGACGCCGGACACAGGGGTATCACAATAGCTCACCTTGAGCACTTTGTGCTCTGGTGAGATAAAAACAGATGCACAAGAGGTCATGTTGAGAAACATTCCTGTGACTGTGACTTGGTGACTGTAGCCCTAGCGGTTTCAGAGATACAAAGATTTTTGAATTTTGAATTATCTTATCAGGGACAATAACTCCAAAGTTATCAGGGAGACAATTAAAACACCAGGTGCACAACAACTCATGCTGGTCAATTTTAGCCGTGAGGTTTGTCGACTCTGGCCCTACTGGTTATGTATGACGAAAAGTTTTGTCTAATTTTGCGTCATCAGGGCCAGTAACGGGAGCCAATAACCCTAGGTGCACAACAACTCATACTGGTGTACATTCCTGTAAACTTTTAGGCAGACAATTAGAAAAAGGTGCACAACTTATGCTGGTCAATTTTACTTGTAAAGTTTGTCGCCTCTAGCCCTACTGGCTACGCACGACCCAAGTTTGTCTAATTTTGAGTCATCAAGGGCAATAACTCCTAATTTATCAGGGGAGACAATTCAAATTACCCCTATGCACAAATATTCATGGGAGGTCTGGTGACTCTATCCCTACTGGTTCCAGAGATATAATGTGCGACACAAAATTTCTATAATTTTAAGTTATCATATCAGGGGCAATAACTAAACAATTAACAAGTGAGACAAATCGAAAACTTCAGCTGAACAACAACTCATGATTGCAAACATTCCTGTAAATTTTGGTGACTCTAGTACTAGCGGTTTCAGAGATACGCGCGACACAATGTTTGTCTAATTTCAAGTCATCCGCGGCAATAACTCTAACGTTATCAAGGGAGACAATTAAAAAACAGGTACACAGCAACACATGCTGGTGATCAATTCTGTGAAGGTTGATGACTCTAACCGTAATTGTTTCAGAGATACGCGAGACAGAAAGTGTTTTCTATTTTTAAGTTATCATATCATGGGCAATAACTCCAAAGTTATCAGGGGGAGACAATTAAAAAACCACATGCACCAAATCCCATGCTGGTGAACAATCCTGTTAAGTTTGGTGACTCTAGTTCCAGCAGTTTCAGAGATACGTGCGGCACAAGTTTGAGACAGACAGTGGGACGGACGGACGGACAGACAGACAACTCTGTCAAAAAACAATATGTCCCCACATAAATGGAGGAGGCATAATTACCTAGAGTAAATGCTTTCCATCCTTGCCATATTGAACTCGTATTTACACCATTTCCTCTTCAAGAATTCTTTTGTAAGAAGAATGACAGTCTTTCTACTGCTTTTGATGGCATCAATGATGTTGTCTGCAATGGCATTGCCGGGTAGGAAATCTCTCTGGTGTATGCATAGCGAGATTCCGTCCTTTTCAACCTTAGGAATGATCTGGTCTTTGACAAATCGTATGTTCTCCTCTGCATACGAAATGAAGGCATCGTATTTGTAATTTTCAAGTGGTTCTTCGTTTGGAATTCGTACATATCCATAAAATCTCTGTTTAGACATGTACATAAAGTATCTTAGTTTCCATCGGTTTCTGTACAGAATACCACCGATAATAATGGAGAGAGCAACTGAAACACCAATAACGGATATTACGATCCAGACAGTGTATGACTGACACTTCATGTCAAGGTCTCTAATCCTGACATCGATACTTTTTGTTGGAATTTCGTCGCCATCATCATCAACAAATGTATAGTTCTGAAATCTGTTGAAAGACCCCTTGTGTTCAAGCATCCATATCAGAAAATCTTTATTCGAACAACTGTATTTGAGCTCATTGTTCATTAAGTTGATAGAGAACGGAACACCTCGGCGGTTAGACACTTCTAGCAAGTGGTCCATCAAACTGACGGGTAGAGACTGAATAGCATTGTAACTTAAATTCACATGCGTTAAATTCGACATGGTTTTTACATCAACTGTCCATTTAGCTAAGCTGTTGAAACTGAGATCAAGAGTATGAAGATTACTCAATCCTTTAAATGTCTGTGGATGAAGATAAATGATCTTGTTCATGGACAAATTCAATATTTTCAGGCTTAATAAAGCACGAAAAACACCGACATATTCACTTTTAAGCAATGCACGTCCAATGAAATTGGAATGCATTTGTAAATTCTCTACCCATTCCCAATGACGAAAGAAACCAGTCGATATATTGTAACAATAATTCCTCGACAGGTCGACATATTTAAGATAACGAAATGGACCAATGGGACCATCCCACATGTACAAAACATTCCCTGAAACGTCGATATACTTTATGTTATTTTGTAACGGAAGTATTGATACACTTGGTAGTTTATACTTGAAATTACCTTCATTCATCACGACCTTCCTTAAATTCTTTGGAAATGATGGTATAACAGACAGTTTTTCGCCTTGTTCGATGAATACACAACCTTCAATTTGATTACTTATGTTCTTTAGATATTCATCGTCCATAAAACTACAGTTTTGAAGATAGACAGGAGCAGTTTGTCCTTTAGCCTCTCCGGTATTTGTATAATGAGGAGGATTGTATGGAACATTCAGAAATCGTCCATAGAATACCGATAAATTAAAGGCACATGCAATGTTTAAAAGGTAGTCCCCATACGTAAATTTGTTATAATTCGCATGAACAATATTCAGTGTTGATGGTAAAAGCAAAAGCGAATTTGTTTCAAAAGTCTCTATGCGGTTTCCATCGACAGCAAGTTCGCGTAGTGTCGTGTTTCTCAAAAAACAAATATCAATTTTGTTCAATGCTTTCCCTAAACCGAACGTCTCGTACACGTGTGAGTAATTCAAAAACGTGATATTGGTAAACTGTAAGCCGTATGACACATTGAACAAAGGTTCTTTCCCTAGACGACGATTTTGTGATAAATCGAGCCATTTGAGTTGAGGCGTGTGTGTGAAGGTATAAATACCTATTTCTGATATATTGCAAAGAGCCAAGCTCAGTGTTTGCAAGTTCGGAAGATTTTCAAAGTAATTGTCTGACAGGTTTTCAATGCAACATGTGCCACCCAATCCAGATATAAACAATGATGTAAGATTGGAAAGTTCAGAAAAAGAATGATCGAAGGAAACATTCTTTAAGCCATCAGTGTGGAGTCTATGGATGTTTCTGTTGTTAGACAGATCAGGGTACCCATAGTTTGAATCCAAGCAGTTCATTAAATTTCCATTTACAAACAATTCTTCCAAGTCTGGTAAACTATCAAATTTGCGACGATTTTCTTGGCTGAATATGTCCATTTTGTTGTGGCTTACATCTAGAAAGTGCAGTTTAGACATTCTCTTCAGAACACCTTCGTCAATATCAGTGATATAATTGTTCCTGAGAGACAAGTATCGCAGATGATGACAACCTTCAATGCGTTCATCGTCCTGTACAGTGCCGTTTATATTAATTTCTCTGGCATCAAGAAGTGTAGCATTTCCCAAATTATTACAAATTTCTCCAAAACTTTTTAACATTTTGTTCGAACAATTCATTACAGTATCACTCCACATCTCGGAGTCGGGATAACACGTGCATTTGTGTGCTGGTCCACATTTATACTGAAATGTTTCTATGGAAAATGCTACAGTAAGACACAACTGAGAAAGAACACTTATGTATATTGCTTCCATTTTCCAAATTCAGAGTAGCTGTCATTAACTGTCCTCGGTAGAATATGATACTGTTTGGTGATCCATTTACGTTCCTTATACCAAATACACTAAGAGGGAAAAAAAGTCCAGTTTCATAAACCTTAAACTATTGAGATAGTTTTGGAAGGCGTTTCTACTTTCAATGTGATGGTGAGATGTGTTTAAATATAAAGTCTGGTTTGTAGTAACATAGATATTTAATCATTTCAACCCTTGATACGCAAATTTAGATGCGGCGACAAATTAAAACAGAAATCTGAAAATGGGTGATCCTTCGAAAGCAAAAGTAGAAATGCAAAAAGAGAAAATTGCAGATTCGGGGTCATATCCATTTTCATGATTTGTTTATTAAACGCATTAAAACATTTGAAAAGAAAGGTTATGATCCTATTATATTGCAACACACTGCATGTTTGGTTATCGACCTTTTTACAGTCGGTAGCTACGCTTCCCTCTTTGCTTGCGCGATGACAGGCCGAGGGTAGTACTCTATAATGGTATACTCTTAAACTTGGATATAGGAGGAGCTTACCAGACTCATGTATTACTTTTTCCCTGTCGTGCCCTTAACGGCTTACCTGCAGGTGCTCTGACTTCAGCAAAGTCATTGAGTACATATTTGACGGATTGTCACAGTTATTATGCTATGTTTTACATGTTGTCCTGTGTTCACCGTCGTCTATGTTGTGGGTAAGTCCAGCGGGGATACCTTTATTTACAATATTTGTAAAGCTAGGGTGACTTTGAGAGAAGTGTGAGGTTAGGACGTCCGTAAACCGGTTTAAACCCCCAGTGGTGTTTTTGCTGCTGACCGTGCCAAGGCGGTACTCTCTTTGTCACCCTTCCTTTTGTTTGCCTTGCGTCTTTGTGCTTGTTGTTTGTTCATGTTGTGGAACGTTTGTCCCTGTTTCTTGTGTGTATTTTGGTGTTTTCTGTGTTCATTTCGTGTGTGTGTGTGTGCGTTTGGGTGTGTGGTTGTGTGGTTGTGTGTGTGTGTGTCATGCTGTCTATCGGTGTTTTGGTGGTGGTTGCGTCTTGCATGTGGCTTTGCCTGCTTGACTTTACTACTTTTCCATTTATTGAGTCTGTTCATGAGTAGTAATTTAAAGTGCAACACTACTCACGCCCCCTAGCACCGGCTTAAGCAGTATTCAATTTTCAAAACTAATAACATCAAAACTTATGATCCCGAAAGACCAGAAAATATAACAACACTGAGAATGAAGTACGGGGCGACTTTTTACGGCCGCCACACAAGCACTTAACACCTGCTGTTGTGAAGTACATATAATCTGAAAATGGGTGATCCTTCGAAAGCAAAAGTAGAAATGCAAAAAGAGAAAATTGCAGATTCGGTTTTATTGAGTCTGTTCATGAGTAGTAATTTAAAGTGCAACACTACTCACGCCCCCTAGCACCGGCTTAAGCAGTATTCAATTTTCAAAACTAATAACATCAAAACTTATGATCCCGAAGGACCAGAAAATATAACAACACTGAGAATGAAGTACGGGGCGACTTTTTACGGCCATTTGCAGTCGAAAACAAATATATTTGTTACCAGGATGTAAAATACACATCGTATTAAATTTCGTTGGTCATAGTTTCTATGGAAAACCCTTTTTTTGGTGAAGCCTAGGCTTCGTTTGTTCAATATAATGTGTTATTTACATGTATCAAAATAACAACAACAACAACAAAATAATCGTCAAACTATGTTGTTTGTGACAAAATGGATTTCCGTATTTTTAAATAGAAGGTGTGTCACATCAATATATTCTACTTTGCAGCATTTTGTTAAATTTTGCAACGAACGTATTATTTGTGTTTTTATAGTTCCGTAATTCAAGTAATGTTTTAAATTCATAGAGAAAAACTTAAAAAATGTCACATTCAAGAGTCCAGTTGTTGCTAAGAAAATAAGATTTATATATGCTAAAGCCTACAAGAGTGAGTAGTACATTAACATGAAAATAATCTGCATTTGTAATCTTGTATCCGAAAAGTAGTGTTTTCAAGTTCTTTAAATCGGCCTTAATACCACAGTGTTTAAATAGCAAAATAATTTTTCCCAAAAGGATTGTATTTCAGAGCATGTTATAAATGTGTGCTCATAGTCTTCATTTTCATTGCATTTCAAACAGTTCGGTGAGTTTTTCATTTTCCACTTAAATCTTATTTTTTATTAAATCTTATGTTCTATATTTATATTGTTTAAGCCTATTGTCATATATTTTGTTAACAAAAAAATATATATCCGTCCATGGCAGAATGCAACCGAATTTTTCGCACCAATAGCGGTGCATGATAGGTTTCTGAAATTGCTAGTACACATTGGGATATATTTTTATTGTTACATTCATATAAGGATCGGTTGTCTACAGCTAGGGTCAGTGACGTTTTCACTCTCGTTTTGTATGAGTTTTCCGTTTTTAGCAAATATTTCCATTTTCAGGTATTGCTTGTATTACTGTTTTATATTCTATGATCCAATTTCTTTTATCTTCTAACTTCAATATATATGTGCGTATGGTCTATCATTCCTGTGTCGTTGATTATATCGTTTACAAATATTATACCTGCATTTATCCAATTGTTAAAAAGTAAACATTTATTTCTTGATTTAATAAATTTGTTACCCAATATGATTTGATTTGCAAAACGTTTGCAAATGTTGAGACTTCATGTTGCTTATTGCATTTGGTACTTATCCAAATTTCTAATACATCTTTGTAAAATTCTGAAAGGGTTGTTGTGTCTAAACGTTTTAAACTTCCATGTTCATGTAGAATATTAAAAAATTGGTTCCATAGGCCTGGAATAGGTATCTAGGAATTACCTTCCAGTTTGCATCTGTATCATCCGTTAAAGTCTTTACCCATTTTATCTTTAATGATTTGATGTGTGATTCTAAATCTAACATTTCGAGTCTTCCTTTTAATTTGTTTCCTATCAGAGTTTTTCGTTTTATCAATTCTCTTTTTCCATTCCACAGGAAATTGTAAAACATGTTATTTATTCTACTTACAGTGTTTTGTGTACAGTTTGTGTGTGAAACAAGTATGTAAACATAGGAATAAGTAATGTTTTAATAATTTGAATTTTGCCGTAAAATGTTAGTTTGCATTTTTTCCAATTTTGTATTATTTTGTGACATTTGCTGATTTTATTTTCCCAGTTAAGTTCTGAACAAAGTTCTTTATTGTTGTGGAAGTAGATGCCTAAAGCTTTAATCGGGCGTTGTGGCCACGCTATATCTCCTACCGAGTCCGTACAGTACATTTTGCTTCCTATCCACATCCCTTCTGTTTTGTTTCTATTAAGTTTTAACCCCGAAAATGTTCCGAATGTTTTAACTATTTCCATTTTTCAGAATTTCTGATGTTAGCCGCCATAACTTCAGCTGCTAAAATATATAAAAGAGAAGATATGGGAAGCCTTGCCTGATCCCGCGTGTGAGTTTGAATATTTGTGATCTAAACCCATTGTTAAAAATGCATGCTTTGCAGTCTGTATACAGGATTTTTATTCAGGAAATAAAACCGTCTTTTAAACCAAACTTTTTTAACACATCAAAGAGAAAAGTCCATTCCATAGTATCAAACGCTTTACGAAAATCTAAAAATAATATAGCTCCTTCTATCTGTAAATTTTCTGCATAATCAATTACGTCCTGAATTTGTCTCAAGTTGTATCCAATATATCTGTTTTTAATATTGCCTTGTTGATCTAGATGTACTATTTTGTGTATTATGGTTTTTAGTCTATTTGCCAGTGCTCTTGATGCTATTTTATAATCAACATTTAAGAGGGAGATTTGCCAGTTCATTCAATCAAGTAAGATTCGTTGAACGTTTTAGTTATGATATTTTCAATTTTGTGCCAAAAACATTTATAAAATTCCGAAGTAAGGACTTTTGTTTGATTTCATTTCTTGTACAGCCTCTCTTAATTCCCTGCAGCTGAACAGGCCTTCGCAAACTTCTGCATCTGATTCTTGCAATTTGGTGAATGTCGTGTTGCTAAGATAAAATTTGAGTCTATATTGTTTGTCTTATATAACGTTGAATAAAATTTTACTTCTTCGTTCAATATAGTTTCTCTATCAAATGTTTTTCTCCATTAATACTTAAAGATGAAAGTGATTTTCTTGATTGTCTAGCATTCTCAAGATTTAAAAAATATTTCGTATTTTTTCTCCTTTTCGATGTTATTTACTCTAGCTCTTATCTGTGCACCTCTAGCCTTCAAATCATAGAGCGTCTGTATTTCAATTTCTACTTTCTTTATTTCATCTAAACATCATTGCTCGGATATTGTTTAGATAGTAACGTTGTTAATTGTTCTTCTAGAATGCTTATTTTTGCTTTTCTTTTTCTTGATTGACGTTTTGCATATTTGATTGTTATATCTTTAATATCTATCTTTAATGATTCCCACAAAGTTTTCATCGATTCGTTTTTATAGAGCTCTGCACATTTGTCGATGGTGTCTGATATCACTATACGTGAGTGTCTGCTAAGTACATGTTATTAAATTTCCAAAAGCCTGGACCTCGTTTAGTATTATTAATAGTTTTAATGATATGGCTAGATGATCAGTGCATTTAATGCATGCTGGTCTTATGTCCGCTTTAAGTATAAGGGGAACTGTTTTCTTCTATTAACCAAAAGTCTATCCTACTTTTCTCAATACCATTTTTTCTTTTCCATGTAAACTGCGTTTTGTTTGGATTCATTTCCCGCCAAATATCTGAAAGATTGTATTTTTCAATCAAATTAATGAGTGATTTAATCGGTACGTGTGTTTTGTTATTGTTTTTATTACTACTAAGCCGGTCTGAATTATTTAAAATTTCATTCATATCTCCACAAATAAGTTTTAAACCGAGAGCGGTTTTTTTCAATTAATGTGTTAACAGTTTGAAAAAATATATTTTTATATATTTTTTATAAAAATATATTATTACCCATGGGTACAAATTGTGCCCCTCTTGTTGCAGATTTGTTTTTGTATTGCTACGAGAGGGATTTTATGCTTAGCTTAAAACCTGATACACAGACCGATATTGTTAATGCTTTTAATAAAACTTCAAGGTATTTAGACGATATTTTGAATTTAGATAATCCTTATTTTGATACTATGGTTTCTTCAATCTACCCAAAAGAACTGTCTTTAAACAAAGCTAACCAATCTGACATTAATGCTTCATTTTTAGATTTGAATCTTTCAATTACAAATGATAAAGTTTCGTCTAAAGTATACGATAAAAGAGAAGATTTTAATTTTAAAATTGTTAATTATCCTTTTCTAGATGGGGATGTGCCACGTTCTACATCTTATGGGGTTTATATTTCTCAACTTATTAGGTTTGCCCGAGCCTGTTCTTTGCTTGAAGATTTTAACAGACGTAATTTAGTTATAACTGATAAACTTCTTAAGCAAGGTTACAGTTTTCACAAACTTCGGAAAACCTTTTCTAAATTTTATTATCGAAATTTACCTCTCATTAGTAAATATAATTGCAATCTACGGACGTTACTGCGACAAGGCATTTCTCAACCAGAATTTTATGGGGATGTTATCTACAAACTTAGGAAAATTCGGGGTCATATCCATTTTCATGATTTGTTTATAAAACGCATTAAAACATTTAAAAAGAAAGGTTATGATCCTATTATATTGCAACACACTGCATGTTTGGTTATCGACCCTTTTACAGTCGGTAGCTACGCTTCCCTCTTTGCTTGCGCGATGACAGGCCGAGGGTAGTACTCTATGATGGTATACTCTTAAACTTGGATACAGGAGGAGCTTACCAGACTCATGTATTACTTTTTCCCTGTCGTGCCCTTAACGGCTTACCTGCAGGTGCTCTGACTTCAGCAAAGTCATTGAGTACATATTTGACGGTTTGTCACAGTTATTATGCTATGTTTTACATGTTGTCCTGTGTTCACCGTCGTCTATGTTGTGGGTAAGTCCAGCGGGGATACCTTTATTTACAATATTTGTAAAGCTAGGGTGACTTTGAGAGAAGTGTGAGGTTAGGACGTCCGTAAACCGGTTTAAACCCCCCAGTGGTGTTTTTGCTGCTGACCGTGCCAAGGCGGTACTCTCTTTATCACCCTTCCTTTTGTTTGCCTTGCGTCTTTGTGCTTGTTGTTTGTTCATGTTGTGGAACGTTTGTCCCTGTTTCTTGTGTGTCTTTTGGTGTTTTCTGTGTTCATTTCGTGTGTGTGTGTGCGTTTGGGTGTGTGGTTGTGTGTGTGTGTGTGTGTGTGTGTGTGTGTCATGCTGTCTATCGGTGTTTTGGTGGTGGTTGCGTCTTGCATGTGGCTTTGCCTGCTTGACTTTACTACTTTTCCATTTATCGTTATTAGCATACACATTGACTAATGTATAAGTTGTATCGTCATGTAAAATGTTTACAAAAAACATATCTACCCAAGATGTCTATACAGAAATCTATTATTTCACATTCTATATCTTATTAATGAGTATCGAACAACCTTTGCTTAAACTAGAACCATATGAATGGATTATTTCCCAATCTGAAAATTCTGTTTTTACAATGCTTCATATTTCAAAAGTGAAGTGTGTCTCTTGTAAAAAAAAAAGGATGTCGACCCTTTGTAGGGTGACATATTCTTTTAATCGTAAACGTTTGTCTTTGTCTCGTAAACCCTGTGTGTTTAAAGAAAGTAAATGTATGCTAAGCACCATTTAAAAGAAAACGATTAATGAAATAACAGTGTTAAAACGATTACTACACTCACAACGAGACGCTAACAAGGGAGGTAACACTGTCATTTTTGAGAGTAGATTACCTCCCGTTTGTACCGACAGCTTACAAAATACAAATCGTACAAAGCAAATCATTTGACTATAAAATCGTATAAATATCAAATTCGAATAAGCGACCTATTAAGAAGACAGGTACATAGTTTATGTGTACCCGTGCCTTAGACATTGTAACATATGTATCACAAACAAGCGATAAAAACTCCGCTTTACTACATTATAAACATATGTTAAATGCATCGTTTCAATCACCATCATCATCATACTGGTTGCCATTATCATCATCATCATCATCATCATCATCGTCATCATCGTCATCGTCATCATCATCATCATCATCATCATCATCATCATCATCATCATCATCATCATCATATTTGTGCTAAATACATCAGTGCTCTGATATAAGCTACAAAGCAAAGCACACACAAACAAGGTAGGTAATACCATCATTGCATCTATGGAAAACCTAAAGTAGACTATTCTTCCTGGATTACGTTACCTGCCATATATTAACCCTTAGCCTGATGTCTGTTCAAACTTTGATCGGGAGCGATATTTTATGTTCGTTGAAGCATGTAACAAAGCACAGACCGAGTGTACATAAGTATTGGTCATGATACACATGGTACTGCACTTATGTGTAATACTATTAGTTTCGAGAGGAATGCTAGAACAACAAACATTAGGTCAATATACATACATTTCATTGGCAAGTATTGGTCACAGCTTCAACTTCGGTAGTACTGTTTAATGTAATTTTCTGTCTACAAGAATAAAATAATGGTAGACCCTGAGAACAACTGCCTACTATTAATTTAGCCTATTAAATATTGTGTATTTTTCACAATTCTATTACTGGTTTAAGTAAATATGTAGACAGTGCTGAGAACGCTAAACCACACCACCATTTTCCAAGGCGGTACTCTCTTTGTCACCCTTACTATTGTTTGTCTTGAGTCTTTGTACTTGTGCTTTTGTTCATGTTTGGAGTGTTTATTGGAGTGTTTGTTGGTGTTTTCTGTGTTCGTCTTGTGTGTGTGTATTCGTGCGTGCGTGTGTGTTTATGCCTAGCCATTTCACAATCCATTCATGGAGTTTTGAGTTGGACGCACACACAGACGCACGGGCATGCGGTGCCTCCTAGAGAAACATTTATGCCTAGTCATCTCATAATCCTTACATGGACAAAAAGGTTCTGGCAATGGTGCTCATGGATCTCTCGTAGAAACCTTTCACTGCCTCACTTAGCTTTGCAACTTTTAAGCTACAACTTATCAAATAGGCGATAGGCTGAGTGACTTCAAAACGTATGACAAAGATGTTCCCCAAGGCCCGATATATTAAAACAATTGGTCATCATATTGATCTGTAAAATTATGGTGATAATCTTTTTTAAATGTAAATATTCAACTACACTAGTGAAAACGTTGGAAAATGAAAGTCTGAAATCATAGATCGGTTGTTATAAACTATAAGAAAACTAACCCCGAAATGTTCCAAGCTACTGCTTTTGGTAAAACGACACATCCTCTGGATATATATTTTTACTGAGGTGGTATCAATATAAAATGTGACGAGGAGGTAAAACCTTTAGGTGTCACATTTGATTTTATGCTACATTTCTACACACAAATAACTAATATGATGGAAGGCTGCAGGATAACTGAATGTAATGAAAAGAATATGTAAAACTGTAAATAGGTCAGTTAACCATGTATTTTCCCTTTCTCATGTCAAATTTAACTTGTTGTCATCTAACGTGGCACTTCACAGGTGAAACGTGCACAAAACAAATTGAGATGCTGCAGGAGAGGGCACACCGTTTTATATAAAACGATGCCAAGATCTTTTACAACTACCGTGTATGCCATCTCTCAATGTTAGAATGATGAAATATATGTTTCTTTTCTAAATATTGTCAAACGGGACATCGCTGTATGCTTAGTACTTCGGGTGTGTCCAGTTGACAATGCCGAAGGGAGCACCGTATGTTTAAACAGGGCACCCCAATACCACACTGGTACATTGGGAGTCTTGCTGGCATTGCTACCCTGTCCTCAAATAGTGTCAGGGATTCCTGTTAAGCTAACCAATGTTCCTTATTTTGACTTTTTCCAGCGAACCTGGTCACTTAATGTATGGGCAGTGGACAGGTAAGGGTTAGGGCTAGGTTAAACTATTAGGATTGTTATAACTCGTTTACCTATCTCCATTTTCCTACTTTCGAAAAGGTTGACGGGGTCTCATTCGGCTATGTCACAAAATTAGATAAATATTGCGTACTTCCATTCTCAGTGTTGTTATACCTTCTGATCCTTCGAGATCATGAATTTCGGTACTTCTTGTTTTGAAAATTGAATACCGCTTAAGCCGGTGCTAGGGGGCGTAAGCAGTGTTGCACTTTCAATTACTGTTCATGAACAGACTCAATAAAACCGAGTCTGCAATTTTCTCTTTTTGTGTTGCAATATTTGCTATCGAGGGATCACCTCCCTTCAGAATTTATAATCTTCACAACAGCAGGTGTTAAGTGCTTGTGTGGCGGTCGTAAAACGTCTCTCGAGAGATCACCTCCCTTTATAAGTTTTAACCCTATTTATTCAAAGTGACGCCTCTTAATGGCACTGCAAACAGAGCAGACCAAGATCTAAGGACTCGTATAGGAGTCATCTGATCAGGGTCTGGTCTGGTTGTTCATAGAATTATTTAGATATATTTGCAGGTTTGATATGCAAATGTAAAACTTTACCTGATACTATTTCAACAATCAATATCTAAGATTGTCAAATATCGATCGTACAGAGCGCATGTGCCATGTTTGTACTTCTGGTGACATTAGTGACGAGTATCATTTTCTTTTTAAATGTGCATACTTTAGTGGATTAATAAAAAAGAAACTCGTCCCTTTTAGATATTTACGGACTGCCATCTGTCTTAGTTTTCAATCGCTTATGAACGAGGATCAAGTAAACATTTTATTTAACTCAGTAATTTCATTACCGTTGTGCTTAAACATTTTTGACCCCAACCCGGCAAAACAACTGCTAATCTTCACCGTTATTGTTATTTTGCACTGTTATATTTTTACGTATTACTATACATCGGTGTATAGTTATGTTTTTCTCTTCTAGTTTGTTTGTTTGTTGTATGGTAATTACCTACTCTCACATCCTTGTCATTAGCCCATTTTGCATGTACTTCAACATGTCGAATCGCCCAAACAACAAACAAAAACAAAAATACGTACGCACCATAGTTCGTCCAACTTTTAAACCATTTGCTCCCACGACCCCATACATGGGACGGAGGCAAACAGTGTAGGCTCAGAGTCTACACTGTTTGCTGGTAGGACTTTCAATATAAAACAAAAAGAAATTGAAAATTTAGACCAGGCACCCCTTAGATATAGAATGGACTAATCCAATACATGTACCGTATATAAACATTGAAGAATCCACAGGGATTAAGCTCAATTGGCGATCTAAAACCTGTCCATGGGACAGACTGTGTAGACCCCGGGCGTAGGGCTCATTTAGGAGCCTTTTGTTCTTGGTCTACACTGTTTGCCTATAACGTTTGGCCAACATGGGTTAATTATGTATATTTTCAATATGTACCTCTTGTCACATCTGTATATGCGGAGTGAAAAATAAACTGTAAACTCTCGGGCGTTCAATTATATTAGCTCATAGTGAGCTGAAACAGACGTTAATCAAACATACAAACAAACAACAAAAACAACAACAAAGCACGCTGCTTGTAATACCCCGTTTAATGCTCGGGTTTTCTTATACATGTTTATCTCATATTATCCCAGTGGGTGTGAACTTGTAATGTTCTTAACAGATACATACTTAAACAAGTCAATCTTAATTACTATTCATTATCATAGTCATGTTTATTCTCTTATATCACTGGGGTCTAATATGTCAGAGGTCATTTATAGTCGTACTTTGTACTTATGGCCTCCGTGATTGGAAGATTATGGTCTGTGACTGACAATCACATAGAGCCTCACCGCTGTTCGAATCCCATCCTGGGCATTTGGAGTTTTTGTGTGAGGATGTCTTTCAGCTGCATGGCTTGTCGTAGGTCGGTGGTTGTACACAGACGGTTTTCTGTACACAGGGGTGTTTTCTGGGGGTGTTCCTCCACCTGTTATTAGCTGGACGGTCAATGCGATTAAAAAATTGTAAAAGCGATGTCAATCCCAATACACACACATCAAACACACTTTTAGGAAGAGAACTATGTCACAAAAATGTGTTTCTGTGCCTTTGTATTTATCCCAAACGTTATAGGCAAATGTATAACGTGTAACCGGAGTTAATAGGTTAAAATTAGTGAAGCCACAACGTGTATGTCTCCCGCCTCTATAGGCAAAGTAGATAAAAATCAAGGAGGAAACCCTTCGTTAATCACGGAAAATTATGACAAAGCATGTCGCAAGGATATTAACACTTTGAACTAAACACGTTCACTAGTTTTAACCCATAAATTCCCGTGATCCCATATATATATAACATAGGTAAACTGTGTAACCATTTGAACAGGGTTTGCACCGTTTGCTGTACCGAGTGCTTTCATTGGTGCATCAACATTCGTTTGGTAGTTGCTATAAAGTAAACACTAGTTTACTAGTGAACTAGTTCAATTATCTGTAAAAAACAACAACCATTTTGACACATATTTCATTTGAAACATGATATGTCAACATGAACTGTAAAACCCCGCTAAACCTAATTTTAGTCAAGGAGTTTTAGGCAGGTGGCTGCTTAATGCAGAATGAAAGTCATGCAGAAAGTTCCTATAAGAGCTTTCTGCATGACTTTCGCCCTGCATTAAGCTTCCACATGTCTTACAGATCGGCATTGATTTGAATTTTATCATCCGGTTTACAGAAGTGTTGCTGTACACGTTGTCATGGTCAATAGTGCGATGTATAATGTTCTATAATTTCCGCCAAACATCAGGGATAATTCACAAATAAAGTTTGCCCTTCGTACTGTGTACATAAACCATAAAGGACTACTTGCTATGCCAGTAATATCGATCGAGTGTCAAACAGATTGGGTCTTGACGAGAAACAATCGATCGAGTGTCAAACAGATTGGGTCTTGACGAGAAACTATTTATCGAATGTCAAACAGATTGGGTATTGACGAGAAGCTATCGATCGAGAGGTCTTGACGAGAAACTACTGATCGAGTGTCAAACAGATTGAGTCTTGACGAGAAACTATTTATCGAGTGTCAAACAGATTGGGTCTTGATGAGAAACTATAGATCGAGTATCAAACAGATTGGGTCTTGATGAGAAACTATAGATCGAGTGTGAAAAAGATTGCGTCTTGACGAGAAACTATAGATCTAGTGTCAAACAGATTGGGTCTTGACGAGAAACTAGAGATCGAGTGTCAAACAGATTTGGTATTGACGAGAAACTATTGATCGAGTGTCAAACAGATTGGGTATTGACGAGAAACTACTGATCGAGTGTCATACAGATTGGGTATTGACGAGAAACTACTGATCGAGTGTCAAACAGATTGGGTCTTGACGAGAAACTATAGATCGAGTGTCAAACAGATTGGGTTTTGACTAGAAACTATAGATCGAGTGTCAAACAGATTGGGTCTTGACTTGAAACTACTGATCTAGTGTCAAACAGATTGGGTCTTGACGAGAAACTATAGATCGAGTGTCAAACAGATTTGGTATTGACGAGAAACTATTGACCCAGTGTCAAACAGATTGGGTCTTGACGAGAAACTACTGATCTAGTGTAAAACAGATTTGGTATTGACGAGAAATTATAGATCGAGTGTCAAACAGATTGGGTCTTGACGAGAAACTATAGATCGAGTGTCAAACAGATTGGGTCTTGGCGAGGCACCAGGTTACTCGACGTCTCCTCTCAATGCTTGATCCAAGCTATATGAAAATGCCAGTCAGGTCGTGCTAAGCAGGCAAATGGTTAGATATCGCAGTTAACCCTTTCCTTCATATAAACTTGTTTTCATGCATTTGCAAACAGATAGGAGCCATATGATCAGGGTCTTCTCTGCTTAGTGCTTATTAGTGGAATTTGAAAGATCCATTTCTTTACTTTCTAAAATGGCTACAGTGTTCCACCTTTTTTAACTCTTTGTGTCATGAATATTCAGCAGGTATTGACATTCGGACTAAATATAGAACAGGGAAAGGATTAACACGTTAAATTACAGCTCTGGGGCACACCCATCAACTTATTATGACATGTTAGTCGAACCATTCAGAAATAATATTTGTTTTGTAACCAAAACGGAAATAAATAGGTGCTGCCATACAATTTCCACAATATAACTGTGTATCCCTGAACCTAAAATCCCCGTGTTCTCAACAAAATGTTTTCATAAATACCGTATTTACGCTGGATATTCGACTAGACACAATTTGGCAAATTGCACAGACCAAAATCAAACTGCTTTTATAGGAGCCATCTGAACAGGGTTTGCATATTTAGCTCCATTGATTTTCAAAACTGCTGCAGAAATTAATCACCTAATCTGCCGTGTGGGAGTGCCGAATAAGAGTGCCGTAAATCGCGGAAATACACTATTGCATTTATCATACAAATGTGCAGTTTGGATCCGAATGTACTACGCTGTAAACAATAGTCGAAACAGCCGCTAATTATATTCAATTTTACTTTCTACGACACTATTTAAGGGTTATATGATAAAAAGAATTCGTGTTCATTACATGAATTCATTTACTATAATGAATATTACACTCTCTAAAGCTCGTGACATATTATTATAGTAAACTCGTTTCATAAAATCAATTTGTAATGAACACTCATGTAAGATCCTCTATATCCATTCATCTTTCAAACCGATGGCAAAGAGAGACTACGTGTAATAACAGTTAGGAATTTGCAACAGTGTAGCACAAGACCTAGTCACAGAGACCGCTTCTGATCAGAATGTGATTAGAATCAGATTTGAATTACAATCAACCAGTGTAGACCCTGATCAGATGTCGTGACTCTTTTACACTTGCTGATCATAGTCTGAGTTGTTTCAAACGCGACATATTGTGACCATTCAAAGGTAATAATTGAGACATTCCATGACATAACAAGTATTAGCACAATTCAAACACTGTAGACCCAGATGAGCCGCAACATCTACAATTTGGGTCTACATCGTTTGACACTTGATAGTCTTACCAATACAGCCACTCAAAGAAGTATAACTCTCCGATTTCAAAACAGGTGGTAGCTTAATAAAGGACAAAACGTATAAAGAAAGCTCCTATAGGGGTATTCTACATTAGTTTTACCCCGCATTAAGAAACCACCGATGTTAATGAATAATGTGGTCGCTTTAGCAAGACTCTATTGAAGTTTATCTCTGCCTCGTGAGACAGTGAACGTTAGATATAGGATGTGAATATACACTGTTTGCAATGCACTAACACCAGTGGTTTGTCATGGAACGGCTTCCGCGTAGGCGTCTTAAACCCTTACAACGCTGAGCTTTCAAATGGAATATTCCAAAATTCAAACACGTCAAGCTTATTGTGAATATTTAGGGATTTTTCTTAAGGTAGACGTAACATTACAAACAGTGCAGACCCTGATGAGAGGACTCCTCTATGCGCCCTCTGAACAGGGTCTACACTGTTTGCAAACGACATTAGTGACTCGTGTCCCGCTCAGTAAGGGTTAAATCATTTACTTCATGTATACGCATTTGCAAACAGCGCAGTCCCATATTAGACAGTTCCTATAGGAGCCGCATGATCAGGGTTTGCTCAACTGTCAATGATTTATCCACTTACTCGTCTGACCTGTCTCCATCAGACTTCCATTTATTTCCAGGGTTGAAAAGTATTACTTATATATAGCTAACAGTACAGGCACGGACCAACGTGCTGTCTAATTAGGGGTTATAGTGTCAGTTATATCGTATCTCAAACTATATCCACACAATTTCGTCTTCAATGCGACGTATTTAATAGATGTATTGCATTTGTTGATATATATGTATGATTTACCACTGATCATTATTGTAAGAAAGGGTCAGAGATTACTTTTAAATACGAATTTCTCTTTTCTCCAGTCTACTGCACATGACCAAACAATTTGACTGCTATTACGGATTTATTGATAAAAATGGGGAAACAACCCTACAGGGAGCGCCACACACAAAAAGGCATGACACCAAACATCATCAAATAGTAAACAGCACACACACACACAAAAAGGCATGAAACCAAACATCATCAAATAGTAAACAGCACACACACACACAAAAAGGCATGACACCAAACATCATCAAATAGTAAACAGCACACACACAAACAGGCATGACACCAAACATCATCAAATAGTAAACAGCACACACACAAAAAGGCATGACACCAAACATCATCAAATAGTAAACAGCACACACACACACACAAACAGGCATGACACCAAACATCATCAAATAGTAAACAGCACACACACACACAAACAGGCATGACACCAAACATCATCAAACAGTAAACAGCACACACACAAACAGGCATGACACCAAACATCATCAAATAGTAAACAGCACACACACACACACAAACAGGCATGACACCAAACATCATCAAATAGTAAACAGCACACACACACACACACAAACAGGCATGACACCAAACATCATCAAATAGTAAACAGCACACACACACACAAACAGGCATGACACCAAACATCATCAAATAGTAAACAGCACACACACACACACACACACAGGCATGACACCAAACATCATCAAATAGTAAACAGCACACACACACACACACAAACAGGCATGACACCAAACATCATCAAATAGTAAACAGCACACACACACACACAGGCATGACACCAAACATCATCAAATAGTAAACAGCACACACACACACACACACACAAACAGGCATGACACCAAACATCATCAAATAGTAAACAGCACACACACACACAAACAGGCATGACACCAAACATCATCAAATAGTAAACAGCACACACACACACAAACAGGCATGACACCAAACATCATCAAATAGTAAACAGCACACACACACATAAACAGGCATGACACCAAACATCATCAAATAGTAAACAGCACACACACACACACAAACAGGCATGACACCAAACATCATCAAATAGTAAACAGCACACACACACAAACAGGCATGACACCAAACATCATCAAATAGTAAACAGCACACACACACACAAACAGGCATGACACCAAACATCATCAAATAGTAAACAGCACACACACACACACACAAACAGGCATGACACCAAACATCATCAAATAGTAAACAGCACACACACACACACAAACAGGCATGACACCAAACATCATCAAATAGTAAACAGCACACACACACACACAAACAGGCATGACACCAAACATCATCAAATAGTAAACAGCACACACACACACAAAAAGGCATGACACCAAACATCATCAAATAGTAAACAGCACACACACACACACAAACAGGCATGACACCAAACATCATCAAATAGTAAACAGCACACACACACACACACAAACAGGCATGACACCAAACATCATCAAATAGTAAACAGCACACACACACACACAGGCATGACACCAAACATCATCAAATAGTAAACAGCACACACACACACACACACACAAACAGGCATGACACCAAACATCATCAAATAGTAAACAGCACACACACACACAAACAGGCATGACACCAAACATCATCAAATAGTAAACAGCACACACACACACAAACAGGCATGACACCAAACATCATCAAATAGTAAAC
Organism: Azorinus chamasolen; assembly: GCA_963576725.1. Lineage (NCBI taxonomy): Eukaryota > Metazoa > Mollusca > Bivalvia > Cardiida > Solecurtidae > Azorinus > Azorinus chamasolen. The sequence goes on along the minus strand of OY755236.1, from coordinate 61,098,234 downwards.
AGCACACACACACATAAACAGGCATGACACCAAACATCATCAAATAGTAAACAGCACACACACACACACAAACAGGCATGACACCAAACATCATCAAATAGTAAACAGCACACACACACAAACAGGCATGACACCAAACATCATCAAATAGTAAACAGCACACACACACACAAACAGGCATGACACCAAACATCATCAAATAGTAAACAGCACACACACACACACACAAACAGGCATGACACCAAACATCATCAAATAGTAAACAGCACACACACACACACAAACAGGCATGACACCAAACATCATCAAATAGTAAACAGCACACACACACACACAAACAGGCATGACACCAAACATCATCAAATAGTAAACAGCACACACACACACAAAAAGGCATGACACCAAACATCATCAAATAGTAAACAGCACACACACACACACAAACAGGCATGACACCAAACATCATCAAATAGTAAACAGCACACACACACACAAACAGGCATGACACCAAACATCATCAAATAGTAAACAGCACACACACACACACACAAACAGGCATGACACCAAACATCATCAAATAGTAAACAGCACACACACACACACAAACAGGCATGACACCAAACATCATCAAATAGTAAACAGCACAATTACACGACGAAGCGTGACGAGAAGCACAAATAGACATAAAAACAAAGTAGACCATGGCGTGAAAGCGGGAGTTAAGCCTTGCAACGATGAGTAGACAATAAAGGCTCTTGGAGGCTTGAACCAGGTTTGTGGGTACCCGGCCTCACGCTTATCCTACCTTCACCCAAGTCAAAATGTAAAGTACCCCCCCCCCCTTTCCAGACAGCTCAACAAAATGAATAACGTTTTGTCAAGACAACCCAATATTAAATACATGTAAACTGTGAAACTGTTAAACAAGTGACGCCATACAATTACGTTAAGTAGTATGCATCAAATTTACATATTTGTGACGAAACTGTAGAGTCCACACAGTATGAAAGGTTTAACTTGGTAGTGGATTATACATGACAAACAGTACAGACTCTAAGAACCCTCTGATCTGGGTCTAAACTGTTTGCAAATGACCTCGCATGCATGTTCCGGGTTTAAAGGTTAAGTCAAGACTGCAACTGAAAGAGGTAGTTATATGGCTATCAATAGTTGAAATCTAGTAACATGAGATTGGTCTCAGCAAGATTATGCGTTCGTAAACTGGAAGGCTGATAAAGGAATATAATTTCCCGTCAAAACTGTATCACTCATTACACTCACACGAGGTGCAAAATCATATATTATGGGACCATCAGGGCGTACTCAAATACTAAAATCGTCTTATCTCCAATAACCCTATGTTGTGATCATTCTTTATAATCGCCCTCGAAGAGCCGTTTCTAAAGAATGGTCACATCATAGGGTTTGGTGGATAAATAGAGAAGTTATTCTTGAAAATATCTTAATTCACTCATCTTATCTGGGCATCAGAATTTGTGGGTACTCATTAGAATTGCTCCTGTGATGTCATTCTAGTGTTTACCAACAAAGTAGAGTTTGGTGGAGATATAAGAACTTGAAGTACATCAGTACTCCTCGTATTTTCAACACTACTATACATATAATATATTAAGACAAGGTTCGACTGTTTTGTAACATTTCGGAGCGAGGTCGGGTACAAGAGTCGGCTTCTTATTAGAGTCTACACCGTTGTAAAGTGCATTTCTGCAGATGCAAATGCGGATTAAAAGTAAATATCTTGATCAGCCGCCTTTTTTCTATATGCAGTGGCTGATCATAATATGCACTGGTTGAGCAAAAGGATACTTATCTGTTTTAGTTCACATTGCTTACTGTTCATTCTTTAAAAAGGCCACAAATACATCTCATCTAGATCTAATGTGTTAAAAAGACCATTCAAAATGTGTCAATAATACACAAGAGTCTGTTTGTAGTGTGTGTGTGTGTGTGTATCAGGGTTTAACGTCACATTTATAGTATTTCAGTCATATCGCGACGTCCAGCTAATTGCAGTTGGAACAAGAACCCAGAGGTTTCCAATGCACGGAACAAATTGCATTGTTTCGTACACAGGAGAACTCCAAGTAGAACCAACGACCTCCCGCAAGTCAGCTGGAAGACACCTCACATGAAAAGTCCAAGTAAACAGACCGTGATTAGAATCACAGCGTTGAGGGGCTAATTTAAGACTATAATCACTCGCGTATAATCACAATGTCTCGTTGGGGAGGCGCGTAAAAACGTGTTTTCACGCATTTGCAAATAGAGTAGACCCAGATCAGACGGCTCCTAGAGGAGCCGCCTGATCTGGGTCTACTCTGTTTGCTCATAGAATTTGATATATATGCTTCTCTGCTTTCTAAAATGGCTACAATATCCAACCTTCCATATTTCATTATAACTATTTTGTCCATGAATATTCAGTAGGTATTGAAATTTGGAATAAACATAGAACAGGGAAAGGGTTAAACTCGGAACACACATGGCCTGTCATTTGCAAACAGTGAAGACCCAGATAATCAAAGGACTCCATGACGGACCCTCTGATCAGGGTCTGTGTTGTTCGTCATTCAAAATCCTGTAGCTTTTTGTACTAAGTAGACCCTATAAATAACAACTAATTGACTATTCCACTCAGATGATTAAGAATTAAAAGGGCTACCCCTGGATTACATTAAAACAGTGATCCAGCTCATATATTGATGAACAATGTAATATCTACATATTTAATAAAAACAACTATACACAAATATACAAGCAAATAACATGAATATGTCCTTTATATCACATACATCAAATATGCTGTAATTTTTAATCATGTGATGATGACACTCTAATGAATTCTTATACAGTAAATCCTTTCTATAACGGCCACTAAATTGAGTTAATTAGCTTGTATTTAGGACAGGTGGCTGCTTAAAGCAAGGTGAAAGTACATGTAATTAGAACGCTCCTATAGGAGCGTTCTGTTTTACTCTCACGTTGCTTTAAACAACCACCTGCCTTTAACACAACATACTATAGGAGCGTTCTGTTTTACTCTCACTTTGCTTTAAGCAGCCACCTGCCCTAAATACCAACTAATTAACACAATCTAATGGCCGTTATAGAGAGGTTTTACTGTATGAGCGTATGTGTATGCGCGCTTGCGCTTCATTTATACTTCTAGAAATTCTGTAGACTTTCGTGTGCCATCTCGTTATAGTTTGTCTGTTTTTCACAAATGGTAGTCTGGTTTCATGCTTGTATGTCCGGTGATACTCAACTATACGCACCATTATTGATCTATAGCACAGATGGCAGCTTAATGCATGGTTAAAGTCGCACAGAAAGGTTTTCGAGGAGCTTGCTGCATGACTTTCACCCTGCATTAAGCAGTCACCTGCCTACAAAGATACATAAATATCTCCTAATACATGAGTATAGTCCTAAAGGATTGTGTATGGCTTAGAATCAACCGTAAATTCAAAATAAGTGCAAACTTCCTTATTCGTTATTATTATAATAATGAATGAAACAAAATTCCTGAAAATATATTAATTTGTTTAAGTGCTAAAAGTAATCAACAGAAAATGTCTCTTTATTGTTTATCTCATGACAATTCATGTATGAAATAATGGCATGATATATATTAATTATATGACTTTTCATAATGACAAATAAACAAAGTATACGTTGACTCTGGCGGAAACTGTAGAAACTGATCTATACTATTCCTAAACCCATTTGCGCCCAGTGGATTCTTCCATGTTTATAAATTGGATTAGCCAATTTTTAATTTAATGGGTGCCTGGCCTAAATTTTCAATTTCCTTTTGTTTTATATTGTAATTCCTATCAGCAAACAGTGTAGACTCTGATCAGACGCCGCGTCTACACTGTTTATATAGGCGTTAAAATATGTATTTATGATGTAAATGCTGGGCAATATTTATCTCTTAAATTGTCGTCTGCTACAATTTTTTAAATTTATTTAAATAATCTTAAAACTTACAGTCTGGCTGTCGAACAGAATGGAACTTGAATTAGTTCCTATTTATTCGTATCAGACGTGTCTACATAGATAATTACATTTTCGTTGCTAGCGAGCAAAGAGTTAATAATGCCTTAAGTAAAGACACAGCTCTTGAATAATCGTCCAACATTGCGACATGTGCTTTATCAAAATTAGACATCCGTGAGTTAGAATGAAACCCTATCTCTATCCAGTATAAGCATCATAAACTTCAATACCGGTTGCATTGTTAATAACATTTACGCAACATTATCACCCACCATTTCTGACATAAATAAAATACAGTATAACCTCTATTAACCGGAATTCTACTAGATAAGAATTTAGATACTTTTAAGCAGGTGGCTGCTTAATGCAGGGTGAAAGTCATGCAGAAAGCTCCTCTAGGAGCTTTCTGCATGACTTTCACCCTGCATTAAGCTGCCACCTGTCTCCAAGACCGATATTCATACTAAATTTAACGGCCGGTTAAGAGAGGTTTTACTGTATCATTTTTCACTTTTATAACTGTGTAATCGATAACAGATCTACGACAGTGATCAACACTTACAAGTGTATTAATTAATCGCATCAGCTAGACTGTTCCAAAACACCTGTTCGCCATTTTCGTCCGTTGTATACTCCAGGTACGACTCCTTTTGTATCCAGTCCAACATTTCCATGGACATGTGCTTTGTGGGAACATTCTCCAGCATCACAATAACAATACAGTTTTTATCATCCCTGAAAAGGATAATTTACCACCATCTTACGTAAAAATGAAACTAATCATATTTTTCATCATAAAAGTGTTGTCGAAAATTCCGATATCTAAGAAATTAAGTAAAATGCATAATGTTTAGAGATTTCGAGGATTGCTTGGGTAACATAAACATATTTGCATCTGGAGTTCGATTCAGCTTTGTTTGGTCTGATGTCGCCATCACCGGCTAATGGAAATCTCAAAGGATATCTATAGATAAAGAACAACGCCGTAAGGTTCTATAGTGTTTCAGTAGCGACCTCGACTAGAGACACTAACATGCAGTGGAAGTGTAATGTTTGTATAGATACGTGAGAGTTATTGTCATTGATATTCATGGGAGAGAATTAAAACGAGAGGGCCATGAGACCCTGAAGCGCTCACCTGAGATAACCCCAGGGGCGAGGCCATTTTTGACCACAAGAAATCATGTGTACAACATTGGTAGAGAACCACAAGGCAAAGCAGTATGCCTCTAATTAAAGGTCTAAGCCTTATGGTTTCAGAGAAAAATAATATTTTATATTTTTCCTATGAAAAACTGACAAGCCCTGGCCCCTGAGGCAGGGCCAAGTTTCGCCCAGTGGTCAGGATCGTAGGTTAAACATTCTTGGCAGAGGACCACAAGCCACAGCTACATATTTGTAGAGGACCATTAGATCACGTTACATACCAAATATCAATGGTCTAGGCCTTACAGTTTCAGTAATATTTTTAAGATTTTCCAATGAAAAACTGATAAGCCCTTGTGCGGGGTCATTTTTGGCCCGGGGGTCATAATTTGAACAACATTTACAGAGGACCATTAGATCATGCTACATACCAAATATCAAAGGTCTAGGCCTTACGGTTTCAGAGAAGAAGATTTTTAAAGGTTTTCCTATGAATAACTGACAAGCCCTTGGGCGGGGCTATTTTTGGCCCAGGGGTCATAATTTGAACAAACTTTGTAGAGGATCATTAGATCATGCTACATACCAAATATCAAAGGTCTAGGCCTTACAGTTTCAGTGAAGAAGATTTTTTAAAGATTTTCCTATGAAAAACTGATAAGCCCTTGGGCGGGGCCATTTTTGGCCCGGGGGTCATAATTTGAACAATCTTTGTAGAGGACCATAAGATCATGCTACATACCAAATATCAAAGGTCTAGGCCTTACGGTTTCAGAGAAGATGATTTTTAAAGATTTTCCTATGAAAAATTCCATATTACCATATATGGCAAAAATGACCACGCCCTCTGGCGGCCATGTTTTTTGCCGGATCAAAATTCTTTTAACAACTTTTAAAGTCTATCAATTGAGAAACATTTTGGTGAAAACTATATTCAAATTGGACGGGTCATTCTGGAGAAGAAGATTTTTCTAGATATTGTGTACAGTTGCCATGGCAACAAGACCGATGGCCCCACCCACTATCTTTTAACAACTTTTGAAGGACCACCCACAGTATGTATCTGACCAAGTTTGGTTACAATTGGGCAGGCGGACAGACGGACAGACGGACGACGGACGCCGGACACAGGGGTATCACAATAGCTCACCTTGAGCACTTTGTGCTCTGGTGAGATAAAAACAGATGCACAAGAGGTCATGTTGAGAAACATTCCTGTGACTGTGACTTGGTGACTGTAGCCCTAGCGGTTTCAGAGATACCCGCGACACAAAGATTTTCGAATTTTGAATTATCTTATCAGGGACAATAACTCCAAAGTTATCAGGGAGACAATTAAAACACCAGGTGCACAACAACTCATGCTGGTCAATTTTAGCCGTGAGGTTTGTCGACTCTGGCCCTACTGGTTATGTATGACGAAAAGTTTTGTCTAATTTTGCGTCATCAGGGCCAGTAACGGGAGCCAATAACCCTAGGTGCACAACAACTCATACTGGTGTACATTCCTGTAAACTTTTAGGCAGACAATTAGAAAAAGGTGCACAACTTATGCTGGTCAATTTTACTTGTAAAGTTTGTCGCCTCTAGCCCTACTGGCTACGCACGACCCACGTTTGTCTAATTTTGAGTCATCAAGGGCAATAACTCCTAATTTATCAGGGGAGACAATTCAAATTACCCCTATGCACAAATATTCATGGGAGGTCTGGTGACTCTATCCCTACTGGTTCCAGAGATATAATGTGCGACACAAAATTTCTATAATTTTAAGTTATCATATCAGGGGCAATAACTAAACAATTAACAAGTGAGACAAATCGAAAACTTCAGCTGAACAACAACTCATGATTGCAAACATTCCTGTAAATTTTGGTGACTCTAGTACTAGCGGTTTCAGAGATACGCGCGACACAATGTTTGTCTAATTTCAAGTCATCCGCGGCAATAACTCTAACGTTATCAAGGGAGACAATTAAAAAACAGGTACACAGCAACACATGCTGGTGATCAATTCTGTGAAGGTTGATGACTCTAACCGTAATTGTTTCAGAGATACGCGAGACAGAAAGTGTTTTCTATTTTTAAGTTATCATATCATGGGCAATAACTCCAAAGTTATCAGGGGGAGACAATTAAAACACCACATGCACCAAATCCCATGCTGGTGAACAATCCTGTTAAGTTTGGTGACTCTAGTTCCAGCAGTTTCAGAGATACGTGCGGCACAAGTTTGAGACAGACAGTGGGACGGACGGACGGACAGACAGACAACTCTGGCAAAAAACAATATGTCCCCACATAAATGGAGGAGGCATAATTACCTAGAGTAAATGCTTTCCATCCTTGCCATATTGAACTCGTATTTACACCATTTCCTCTTCAAGAATTCTTTTGTAAGAAGAATGACAGTCTTTCTACTGCTTTTGATGGCATCAATGATGTTGTCTGCAATGGCATTGCCGGGTAGGAAATCTCTCTGGTGTATGCATAGCGAGATTCCGTCCTTTTCAACCTTAGGAATGATCTGGTCTTTGACAAATCGTATGTTCTCCTCTGCATACGAAATGAAGGCATCGTATTTGTAATTTTCAAGTGGTTCTTCGTTTGGAATTCGTACATATCCATAAAATCTCTGTTTAGACATGTACATAAAGTATCTTAGTTTCCATCGGTTTCTGTACAGAATACCACCGATAATAATGGAGAGAGCAACTGAAACACCAATAACGGATATTACGATCCAGACAGTGTATGACTGACACTTCATGTCAAGGTCTCTAATCCTGACATCGATACTTTTTGTTGGAATTTCGTCGCCATCATCATCAACAAATGTATAGTTCTGAAATCTGTTGAAAGACCCCTTGTGTTCAAGCATCCATATCAGAAAATCTTTATTCGAACAACTGTATTTGAGCTCATTGTTCATTAAGTTGATAGAGAACGGAACACCTCGGCGGTTAGACACTTCTAGCAAGTGGTCCATCAAACTGACGGGTAGAGACTGAATAGCATTGTAACTTAAATTCACATGCGTTAAATTCGACATGGTTTTTACATCAACTGTCCATTTAGCTAAGCTGTTGAAACTGAGATCAAGAGTATGAAGATTACTCAATCCTTTAAATGTCTGTGGATGAAGATAAATGATCTTGTTCATGGACAAATTCAATATTTTCAGGCTTAATAAAGCACGAAAAACACCGACATATTCACTTTTAAGCAATGCACGTCCAATGAAATTGGAATGCATTTGTAAATTCTCTACCCATTCCCAATGACGAAAGAAACCAGTCGATATATTGTAACAATAATTCCTCGACAGGTCGACATATTTAAGATAACGAAATGGACCAATGGGACCATCCCACGTGTACAAAACATTCCCTGAAACGTCGATATAGTTTATGTTATTTTGTAACGGAAGTATTGATACACTTGGTAGTTTATACTTGAAATTACCTTCATCCATCACGACCTTCCTTAAATTCTTTGGAAATGATGGTATAACAGACAGTTTTTCGCCTTGTTCGATGAATACACAACCTTCAATTTGATTACTTATGTTCTTTAGATATTCATCGTCCATAAAACTACAGTTTTGAAGATAGACAGGAGCAGTTTGTCCTTTAGCCTCTCCGGTATTTGTATAATGAGGAGGATTGTAAGGAACATTCAGAAATCGTCCATAGAATTCCATTAAATTAAAGGCACATGCAATGTTTAAAAGGTAGTCCCCATACGTAAATTTGTTATAATTCGCATGAACAATATTCAGTGTTGATGGTAAAAGCAAAAGCGAATTTGTTTCAAAAGTCTCTATGCGGTTTCCATCGACAGCAAGTTCGCGTAGTGTCGTGTTTCTCAAAAAACAAATATCAATTTTGTTCAATGCTTTCCCTAAACCGAACGTCTCGTACACGTGTGAGTAATTCAAAAACGTGATATTGGTAAACTGTAAGCCGTACGACACATTGAACAAAGGTTCTTTCCCTAGACGACGATTTTGTGATAAATCGAGCCATTTGAGTTGAGGCGTGTGTGTGAAGGTATAAATACCTATTTCTGATATATTGCAAAGAGCCAAGCTCAGTGTTTGCAAGTTCGGAAGATTTTCAAAGTAATTGTCTGACAGGTTTTCAATGCAACATGTGCCACCCAATCCAGATATAAACAATGATGTAAGATTGGAAAGTTCAGAAAAAGAATGATCGAAGGAAACATTCTTTAAGCCATCAGTGTGGAGTCTATGGATGTTTCTGTTGTTAGACAGATCAGGGTACCCATAGTTTGAATCCAAGCAGTTCATTAAATTTCCATTTACAAACAATTCTTCCAAGTCTGGTAAACTATCAAATTTGCGACGATTTTCTTGGCTGAATATGTCCATTTTGTTGTGGCTTACATCTAGAAAGTGCAGTTTAGACATTCTCTTCAGAACACCTTCGTCAATATCAGTGATATAATTGTTCCTGAGAGACAAGTATCGCAGATGATGACAACCTTCAATGCGTTCATCGTCCTGTACAGTGCCGTTTATATTACTTTCTCTGGCATCAAGAAGTGTAGCATTTCCCAAATTATTACAAATTTCTCCAAAACTTTTTAACATTTTGTTCGAACAATTCATTACAGTATCACTCCACATCTCGGAGTCGGGATAACACGTGCATTTGTGTGCTGGTCCACATTTATACTGAAATGTTTCTATGGAAAATGCTACAGTAAGACACAACTGAGAAAGAACACTTATGTATATTGCTTCCATTTTCCAAATTCAGAGTAGCTGTCATTAACTGTCCTCGGTAGAATATGATACTGTTTGGTGATCCATTTACGTTCCTTATACCAAATACACTAAGAGGGAAAAAAAGTCCAGTTTCATAAACCTTAAACTATTGAGATAGTTTTGGAAGGCGTTTCTACTTTCAATGTGATGGTGAGATGTGTTTAAATATAAAGTCTGGTTTGTAGTAACATAGATATTTAATCATTTCAACCCTTGATACGCAAATTTAGATGCGGCGACAAATTAAAACAGAAATCTGAAAATGGGTGATCCTTCGAAAGCAAAAGTAGAAATGCAAAAAGAGAAAATTGCAGATTCGGGGTCATATCCATTTTCATGATTTGTTTATTAAACGCATTAAAACATTTGAAAAGAAAGGTTATGATCCTATTATATTGCAACACACTGCATGTTTGGTTATCGACCCTTTTACAGTCGGTAGCTACGCTTCCCTCTTTGCTTGCGCGATGACAGGCCGAGGGTAGTACTCTATAATGGTATACTCTTAAACTTGGATACAGGAGGAGCTTACCAGACTCATGTATTACTTTTTCCCTGTCGTGCCCTTAACGGCTTACCTGCAGGTGCTCTGACTTCAGCAAAGTCATTGAGTACATATTTGACGGATTGTCACAGTTATTATGCTATGTTTTACATGTTGTCCTGTGTTCACCGTCGTCTATGTTGTGGGTAAGTCCAGCGGGGATACCTTTATTTACAATATTTGTAAAGCTAGGGTGACTTTGAGAGAAGTGTGAGGTTAGGACGTCCGTAAACCGGTTTAAACCCCCAGTGGTGTTTTTGCTGCTGACCGTGCCAAGGCGGTACTCTCTTTGTCACCCTTCCTTTTGTTTGCCTTGCATCTTTGTGCTTGTTGTTTGTTCATGTTGTGGAACGTTTGTCCCTGTTTCTTGTGTGTATTTTGGTGTTTTCTGTGTTCATTTCGTGTGTGTGTGTGTGCGTTTGGGTGTGTGGTTGTGTGTGTGTGTGTCATGCTGTCTATCGGTGTTTTGGTGGTGGTTGCGTCTTGCATGTGGCTTTGCCTGCTTGACTTTACTACTTTTCCATTTATTGAGTCTGTTCATGAGTAGTAATTTAAAGTGCAACACTACTCACGCCCCCTAGCACCGGCTTAAGCAGTATTCAATTTTCAAAACTAATAACATCAAAACTTATGATCCCGAAGGACCAGAAAATATAACAACACTGAGAATGAAGTACGGGGCGACTTTTTACGGCCGCCACACAAGCACTTAACACCTGCTGTTGTGAAGTACATATAATCTGAAAATGGGTGATCCTTCGAAAGCAAAAGTAGAAATGCAAAAAGAGAAAATTGCAGATTCGGTTTTATTGAGTCTGTTCATGAGTAGTAATTTAAAGTGCAACACTACTCACGCCCCCTAGCACCGGCTTAAGCAGTATTCAATTTTCAAAACTAATAACATCAAAACTTATGATCCCGAAGGACCAGAAAATATAACAACACTGAGAATGAAGTACGGGGCGACTTTTTACGGCCATTTGCAGTCGAAAACAAATATATTTGTTACCAGGATGTAAAATACACATCGTATTAAATTTCGTTGGTCATAGTTTCTATGGAAAACCCTTTTTTTGGTGAAGCCTAGGCTTCGTTTGTTCAATATAATGTGTTATTTACATGTATCAAAATAACAACAACAACAACAAAATAATCGTCAAACTATGTTGTTTGTGACAAAATGGATTTCCGTATTTTTAAATAGAAGGTGTGTCACATCAATATATTCTACTTTGCAGCATTTTGTTAAATTTTGCAACGAACGTATTATTTGTGTTTTTATAGTTCCGTAATTCAAGTAATGTTTTAAATTCATAGAGAAAAACTTAAAAAATGTCACATTCAAGAGTCCAGTTGTTGCTAGGAAAATAAGATTTATATATGCTAAAGCCTACAAGAGTGAGTAGAACATTAACATGAAAATAATCTGCATTTGTAATCTTGTATCCGAAAAGTAGTGTTTTCAAGTTCTTTAAATCGGCCTTAATACCACAGTGTTTAAATAGCAAAATAATTTTTCCCAAAAGGATTGTATTTCAGAGCATGTTATAAATGTGTGCTCATAGTCTTCATTTTCATTGCATTTCAAACAGTTCGGTGAGCTTTTCATTTTCCACTTAAATCTTATTTTTTATTAAATCTTATGTTCTATATTTATATTGTTTAAGCCTATTGTCATATATTTTGTTAACAAAAAAATATATATCCGTCCATGGCAGAATGCAACCGAATTTTTCGCACCAATAGCGGTGCATGATAGGTTTCTGAAATTGCTAGTACACATTGGGATATATTTTTATTGTTACATTCATATAAGGATCGGTTGTCTACAGCTAGGGTCAGTGACGTTTTCACTCTCGTTTTGTATGAGTTTTCCGTTTTTAGCAAATATTTCCATTTTCAGGTATTGCTTGTATTACTGTTTTATATTCTATGATCCAATTTCTTTTATCTTCTAACTTCAATATATATGTGCGTATGGTCTATCATTCCTGTGTCGTTGATTATATCGTTTACAAATATTATACCTGCATTTATCCAATTGTTAAAAAGTAAACATTTATTTCTTGATTTAATAAATTTGTTACCCAATATGATTTGATTTCTAACGTTTGCAAATGTTGAGACTTCATGTTGCTTATTGCATTTGGTACTTATCCAAATTTCTAATACATCTTTGTAAAATTCTGAAAGGTTTGTTGTGTCTAAACGTTTTAAACTTCCATGTTCATGTAGAATATTAAAAAATTGGTTCCATAGGCCTGGAATAGGTATCTAGGAATTACCTTCCAGTTTGCATCTGTACCATCCGTTAAAGTCTTTACCCATTTTATCTTTAATGATTTGATGTGTGATTCTAAATCTAACATTTCGAGTCTTCCTTTTAATTTGTTTCCTATCAGAGTTTTTCGTTTTATCAATTCTCTTTTTCCATTCCACAGGAAATTGTAAAACATGTTATTTATTCTACTTACAGTGTTTTGTGTACAGTTTGTGTGTGAAACAAGTATGTAAACATAGGAATAAGTAATGTTTTAATAATTTGAATTTTGCCGTAAAATGTTAGTTTGCATTTTTTCCAATTTTGTATTATTTTGTGACATTTGCTGATTTTATTTTCCCAGTTAAGTTCTGAACAAAGTTCTTTATTGTTGTGGAAGTAGATGCCTAAAGCTTTAATCGGGCATTGTGGCCACGCTATATCTCCTACCGAGTCCGTACAGTACATTTTGCTTCCTATCCACATCCCTTCTGTTTTGTTTCTATTAAGTTTTAACCCCGAAAATGTTCCGAATGTTTTAACTATTTCCATTTTTCAGAATTTCTGATGTTAGCCGCCATAACTTCAGCTGCTAAAATATATAAAAGAGAAGATATGGGAAGCCTTGCCTGATCCCGCGTGTGAGTTTGAATATTTGTGATCTAAACCCATTGTTAAAAATGCATGCTTTGCAGTCTGTATACAGGATTTTTATTCAGGAAATAAAACCGTCTTTTAAACCAAACTTTTTTAACACATCAAAGAGAAAAGTCCATTCCATAGTATCAAACGCTTTACGAAAATCTAAAAATAATATAGCTCCTTCTATCTGTAAATTTTCTGCATAATCAATTACGTCCTGAATTTGTCTCAAGTTGTATCCAATATATCTGTTTTTAATATAGCCTTGTTGATCTAGATGTACTATTTTGTGTATTATGGTTTTTAGTCTATTTGCCAGTGCTCTTGCTGCTATTTTATAATCAACATTTAAGAGGGAGATTTGCCAGTTCATTCAATCAAGTAAGATTCGTTGAACGTTTTAGTTATGATATTTTCAATTTTGTGCCAAAAACATTTATAAAATTCCGAAGTAAGGACTTTTGTTTGATTTCATTTCTTGTACAGCCTCTCTTAATTCCCTGCAGCTGAACAGGCCTTCGCAAACTTCTGCATCTGATTCTTGCAATTTGGTTAATGTCGTGTTGCTAAGATAAAATTTGAGTCTATATTGTTTGTCTTATATAACGTTGAATAAAATTTTACTTCTTCGTTCAATATAGTTTCTCTATCAAATGTTTTTCTCCATTAATACTTAAAGATGAAAGTGATTTTCTTGATTGTCTAGCATTCTCAAGATTTAAAAAATATTTCGTATATTTTCTCCTTTTCGATGTAATTTACTCTAGCTCTTATCTGTGCACCTCTAGCCTTCAAATCATAGAGCGTCTGTATTTCAATTTCTACTTTCTTTATTTCATCTAAACATCATTGCTCGGATATTGTTTAGATAGTAACGTTGTTAATTGTTCTTCTAGAATGCTTATTTTTGCTTTTCTTTTTCTTGATTGACGTTTTGCATATTTGATTGTTATATCTTTAATATCTATCTTTAATGATTCCCACAAAGTTTTCATCGATTCGTTTTTATAGAGCTCTGCACATTTGTCGATGGTGTCTGATATCACTATACGTGAGTGTCTGCTAAGTACATGTTATTAAATTTCCAAAAGCCTGGACCTCGTTTAGTATTATTTAATAGTTTTAATGATATGGCTAGATGATCAGTGCATTTAATGCATGCTGGTCTTATGTCCGCTTTAAGTATAAGGGGAACTGTTTTCTTCTATTAACCAAAAGTCTATCCTACTTTTCTCAATACCATTTTTTCTTTTCCATGTAAACTGCGTTTTGTTTGGATTCATTTCCCGCCAAATATCTGAAAGATTGTATTTTTCAATCAAATTAATGAGTGATTTAATCGGTACGTGTGTTTTGTTATTGTTTTTATTACTACTAAGCCGGTCTGAATTGTTTAAAATTTCATTCATATCTCCACAAATAAGTTTTAAACCGAAAGCGGTTTTTTTTCAATTAATGTGCTAACAGTTTGAAAAAATATATTTTTATATATTTTTTATAAAAATATATTATTACCCATGGGTACAAATTGTGCCCCTCTTGTTGCAGATTTGTTTTTGTATTACTACGAGAGGGATTTTATGCTTAGCTTAAAACCTGATACACAGACCGATATTGTTAATGCTTTTAATAAAACTTCAAGGTATTTAGACGATATTTTGAATTTAGATAATCCTTATTTTGATACTATGGTTTCTTCAATCTACCCAAAAGAACTGTCTTTAAACAAAGCTAACCAATCTGACATTAATGCTTCATTTTTAGATTTGAATCTTTCAATTACAAATGATAAAGTTTCGTCTAAAGTATACGATAAAAGAGAAGATTTTAATTTTAAAATTGTTAATTATCCTTTTCTAGATGGGGATGTGCCACGTTCTACATCTTATGGGGTTTATATTTCTCAACTTATTAGGTTTGCCCGAGCCTGTTCTTTGCTTGAATATTTTAACAGACGTAATTTAGTTATAACTGATAAACTTCTTAAGCAAGGTTACAGTTTTCACAAACTTCGGAAAACCTTTTCTAAATTTTATTATCGAAATTTACCTCTCATTAGTAAATATAATTGCAATCTACGGACGTTACTGCGACAAGGCATTTCTCAACCAGAATTTTATGGGGATGTTATCTACAAACTTAGGAAAATTCGGGGTCATATCCATTTTCATGATTTGTTTATAAAACGCATTAAAACATTTAAAAAGAAAGGTTATGATCCTATTATATTGCAACACACTGCATGTTTGGTTATCGACCCTTTTACAGTCGGTAGCTACGCTTCCCTCTTTGCTTGCGCGATGACAGGCCGAGGGTAGTACTCTATGATGGTATACTCTTAAACTTGGATACAGGAGGAGCTTACCAGACTCATGTATTACTTTTTCCCTGTCGTGCCCTTAACGGCTTACCTGCAGGTGCTCTGACTTCAGCAAAGTCATTGAGTACATATTTGACGGTTTGTCACAGTTATTATGCTATGTTTTACATGTTGTCCTGTGTTCACCGTCGTCTATGTTGTGGGTAAGTCCAGCGGGGATACCTTTATTTACAATATTTGTAAAGCTAGGGTGACTTTGAGAGAAGTGTGAGGTTAGGACGTCCGTAAACCGGTTTAAACCCCCCAGTGGTGTTTTTGCTGCTGACCGTGCCAAGGCGGTACTCTCTTTGTCACCCTTCCTTTTGTTTGCCTTGCGTCTTTGTGCTTGTTGTTTGTTCATGTTGTGGAACGTTTGTCCCTGTTTCTTGTGTGTCTTTTGGTGTTTTCTGTGTTCATTTCGTGTGTGTGTGTGTGTGCGTTTGGGTGTGTGGTTGTGTGTGTGTGTGTGTGTGTGTGTGTCATGCTGTCTATCGGTGTTTTGGTGGTGGTTGCGTCTTGCATGTGGCTTTGCCTGCTTGACTTTACTACTTTTCCATTTATCGTTATTAGCGTACACATTGACTAATGTATAAGTTGTATCGTCATGTAAAATGTTTACAAAAAACATATCTACCCAAGATGTCTATACAGAAATCTATTATTTCATATTCTATATCTTATTAATGAGTATCGAACAACCTTTGCTTAAACTAGAACCATATGAATGGATTATTTCCCAATCTGAAAATTCTGTTTTTACAATGCTTCATATTTCAAAAGTGAAGTGTGTCTCTTGTAAAAAAAAGATGTCGACCCTTTGTAGGGTGACATATTCTTTTAATCGTAAACGTTTGTCTTTGTCTCGTAAACCCTGTGTGTTTAAAGAAAGTAAATGTATGCTAAGCACCATTTAAAAGAAAACGATTAATGAAATAACAGTGTTAAAACGATTACTACACTCACAACGAGACGCTAACAAGGGAGGTAACACTGTCATTTTTGAGAGTAGATTACCTCCCGTTTGTACCGACAGCTTACAAAATACAAATCGTACAAAGCAAATCATTTGACTATAAAATCGTATAAATATCAAATTCGAATAAGCGACCTATTAAGAAGACAGGTACATAGTTTATGTGTACCCGTGCCTTAGACATTGTAACATATGTATCACAAACAAGCGATAAAAACTCCGCTTTACTACATTATAAACATATGTTAAATGCATCGTTTCAATCACCATCATCATCATACTGGTTGCCATTATCATCATCATCATCATCATCATCATCATCATCGTCATCATCGTCATCGTCATCATCATCATCATCATCATCATCATCATCATCATCATCATCATCATCATCATATTTGTGCTAAATACATCAGTGCTCTGATATAAGCTACAAAGCAAAGCACACACAAACAAGGTAGGTAATACCATCATTGCATCTATGGAAAACCTAAAGTAGACTATTCTTCCTGGATTACGTTACCTGCCATATATTAACCCTTAGCCTGATGTCTGTTCAAACTTTGATCGGGAGCGATATTTATGTTCGTTGAAGCATGTAACAAAGCACAGACCGAGTGTACATAAGTATTGGTCATGATACACATGGTACTGCACTTATGTGTAATACTATTAGTTTCGAGAGGAATGCTAGAACAACAAACATTAGGTCAATATACATACATTTCATTGGCAAGTATTGGTCACAGCTTCAACTTCGGTAGTACTGTTTAATGTAATTTTCTGTCTACAATAATAAAATAATGGTAGACCCTGAGAACAACTGCCTACTATTAATTTAGCCTATTAAATATTGTGTATTTTTCACAATTCTATTACTGGTTTAAGTAAATATGTAGACAGTGCTGAGAACGCTAAACCACACCACCATTTTCCAAGGCGGTACTCTCTTTGTCACCCTTACTATTGTTTGTCTTGAGTATTTGTACTTGTGCTTTTGTTCATGTTTGGAGTGTTTATTGGAGTGTTTGTTGGTGTTTTCTGTGTTCGTCTTGTGTGTGTGTGTATTCGTGCGTGCGTGTGTGTTTATGCCTAGCCATTTCACAATCCATTCATGGAGTTTTGAGTTGGACGCACACACAGACGCACGGGCATGCGGTGCCTTCTAGAGAAACATTTATGCCTAGTCATCTCATAATCCTTACATGGACAAAAAGGTTCTGGCAGTGGTGCTCATGGATCTCTCGTAGAAACCTTTCACTGCCTCACTTAGCTTTGCAACTTTTAAGCTACAACTTATCAAATAGGCGATAGGCTGAGTGACTTCAAAACGTATGACAAAGATGTTCCCCAAGGCCCGATATATTAAAACAATTGGTCATCATATTGATCTGTAAAATTATGGTGATAATCTTTTTTAAATGTAAATATTCAACTACACTAGTGAAAACGTTGGAAAATGAAAGTCTGAAATCATAGATCGGTTGTTATAAACTATAAGAAAACTAACCCCGAAATGTTCCAAGCTACTGCTTTTGGTAAAACGACACATCCTCTGGATATATATTTTTACTGAGGTGGTATCAATATAAAATGTGACGAGGAGGTAAAACCTTTAGGTGTCACATTTGATTTTATGCTACATTTCTACACACAAATAACTAATATGATGGAAGGCTGCAGGATAACTGAATGTAATGAAAAGAATATGTAAAACTGTAAATAGGTCAGTTAACCATGTATTTTCCCTTTCTCATGTCAAATTTAACTTATTGTCATCTAACGTGGCACTTCACAGGTGAAACGTGCACAAAACAAATTGAGATGCTGCAGGAGAGGGCACACCGTTTTATATAAAACGATGCCAAGATCTTTTACAACTACCGGGTATGCCATCTCTCAATGTTAGAATGATGAAATATATGTTTCTTTTCTAAATATTGTCAAACGGGACATCGCTGTATGCTTAGTACCTCGGGTGTGTCCAGTTGACAATGCCGAAGGGAGCACCGTATGTTTAAACAGGGCACCCCAATACCACACTGGTACCTTGGGAGTCTTGCTGGCATTGCTACCCTGTCCTCAAATAGTGTCAGGGATTCCTGTTAAGCTAACCAATGTTCCTTATTTTGACTTTTTCCAGCGAACCTGGTCACTTAATGTATGGGCAGTGGACAGGTAAGGGTTAGGGCTAGGTTAAACTATTAGGATTGTTATAACTCGTTTACCTATCTCCATTTTCCTACTTTCGAAAAGGTTGACGGGGTCTCATTCGGCGCTATGTCACAAAATTAGATAAATATTGCGTACTTCCATTCTCAGTGTTGTTATACCTTCTGATCCTTCGAGATCATGAATTTCGGTACTTCTTGTTTTGAAAATTGAATACCGCTTAAGCCGGTGCTAGGGGGCGTAAGCAGTGTTGCACTTTCAATTACTGTTCATGAACAGACTCAATAAAACCGAGTCTGCAATTTTCTCTTTTTGTGTTGCAATATTTGCTATCGAGGGATCACCTCCCTTCAGAATTTATAATCTTCACAACAGCAGGTGTTAAGTGCTTGTGTGGCGGTCGTAAAACGTCTCTCGAGAGATCACCTCCCTTTAGAAGTTTTAACCCTATTTATTCAAAGTGACGCCTCTTAATGGCACTGCAAACAGAGCAGACCAAGATCTAAGGACTCGTATAGGAGTCATCTGATCAGGGTCTGGTCTGGTTGTTCATAGAATTATTTAGATATATTTGCAGGTTTGATATGCAAATGTAAAACTTTACCTGATACTATTTCAACAATCAATATCTAAGATTGTCAAATATCGATCGTACAGAGCGCATGTGCCATGTTTGTACTTCTGGTGACATTAGTGACGAGTATCATTTTCTTTTTAAATGTGCATACTTTAGTGGATTAATAAAAAAGAAACTCGTCCCTTTTAGATATTTACGGACTGCCATCTGTCTTAGTTGTCAATCGCTTATGAACGAGGATCAAGTAAACATTTTATTTAACTCAGTAATTTCATTACCGTTGTGCTTAAACATTTTTGACCCCAACCCGGCAAAACAACTGCTAATCTTCACCGTTATTGTTATTTTGCACTGTTATATTTTTACGTATTACTATACATCGGTGAATAGTTATGTTTTTCTCTTCTAGTTTGTTTGTTTGTTGTATGGTAATTACCTACTCTCACATCCTTGTCATTAGCCCATTTTGCATGTACTTCAACATGTCGAATCGCCCAAACAACAAACAAAAACAAAAATACGTACGCACCATAGTTCGTCCAACTTTTAAACCATTTGCTCCCACGACCCCATACATGGGACGGAGGCAAACAGTGTAGGCTCAGAGTCTACACTGTTTGCTGGTAGGAATTTCAATATAAAACAAAAAGAAATTGAAAATTTAGACCAGGCACCCCTTAGATATAGAATGGACTAATCCAATACATGTACCGTATATAAACATTGAAGAATCCACAGGGATTAAGCTCAATTGGCGATCTAAAACCTGTCCATGGGACAGACTGTGTAGACCCCGGGCGTAGGGCTCATTTAGGAGCCTTTTGTTCTTGGTCTACACTGTTTGCCTATAACGTTTGGCCAACATGGGTTAATTATGTATATTTTCAATATGTACCTCTTGTCACATCTGTATATGCGGAGTGAAAAATAAACTGTAAACTCTCGGGCGTTCAATTATATTAGCTCATAGTGAGCTGAAACAGACGTTAATCAAACATACAAACAAACAACAAAAACAACAACAAAGCACGCTGCTTGTAATACCCCGTTTAATGCTCGGGTTTTCTTATACATGTTTATCTCATATTATCCCAGTGGGTGTGAACTTGTAATGTTCTTAACAGATACATACTTAAACAAGTCAATCTTAATTACTATTCATTATCATAGTCATGTTTATTCTCTTATATCACTGGGGTCTAATATGTCAGAGGTCATTTATAGTCGTACTTTGTACTTATGGCCTCCGTGATTGGAAGATTATGGTCTGTGACTGACAATCACATAGAGCCTCACCGCTGTTCGAATCCCATCCTGGGCATTTGGAGTTTTTGTGTGAGGATGTCTTTCAGCTGCATGGCTTGTCGTAGGTCGGTGGTTGTACACAGACGGTTTTCTGTACACAGGGGTGTTTTCTGGGGGTGTTCCTCCACCTGTTATTAGCTGGACGGTCAATGCGATTAAAAAATTGTAAAAGCGATGTCAATCCCAATACACACACATCAAACACACTTTTAGGAAGAGAACTATGTCACAAAAATGTGTTTCTGTGCCTTTGTATTTATCCCAAACGTTATAGGCAAATGTATAACGTGTAACCGGAGTTAATAGGTTAAAATTAGTGAAGCCACAACGTGTATGTCTCCCGCCTCTATAGGCAAAGTAGATAAAAATCAAGGAGGAAACCCTTCGTTAATCACGGAAAATTATGACAAAGCATGTCGCAAGGATATTAACACTTTGAACTAAACACGTTCACTAGTTTTAACCCATAAATTCCCGTGATCCCATATATATATAACATAGGTAAACTGTGTAACCATTTGAACAGGGTTTGCACCGTTTGCTGTACCGAGTGCTTTCATTGGTGCATCAACATTCGTTTGGTAGTTGCTATAAAGTAAACACTAGTTTACTAGTGAACTAGTTCAATTATCTGTAAAAAACAACAACCATTTTGACACATATTTCATTTGAAACATGATATGTCAACATGAACTGTAAAACCCCGCTAAACCTAATTTTAGTCAAGGAGTTTTAGGCAGGTGGCTGCTTAATGCAGAATGAAAGTCATGCAGAAAGTTCCTATAAGAGCTTTCTGCATGACTTTCGCCCTGCATTAAGCTTCCACATGTCTTACAGATCGGCATTGATTTGAATTTTATCATCCGGTTTACAGAAGTGTTGCTGTACACGTTGTCATGGTCAATAGTGCGATGTATAATGTTCTATAATTTCCGCCAAACATCAGGGATAATTCACAAATAAAGTTTGCCCTTCGTACTGTGTACATAAACCATAAAGGACTACTTGCTATGCCAGTAATATCGATCGAGTGTCAAACAGATTGGGTCTTGACGAGAAACAATCGATCGAGTGTCAAACAGATTGGGTCTTGACGAGAAACTATTTATCGAATGTCAAACAGATTGGGTATTGACGAGAAGCTATCGATCGAGAGGTCTTGACGAGAAACTACTGATCGAGTGTCAAACAGATTGAGTCTTGACGAGAAACTATTTATCGAGTGTCAAACAGATTGGGTCTTGATGAGAAACTATAGATCGAGTATCAAACAGATTGGGTCTTGATGAGAAACTATAGATCGAGTGTGAAAAAGATTGCGTCTTGACGAGAAACTATAGATCTAGTGTCAAACAGATTGGGTCTTGACGAGAAACTAGAGATCGAGTGTCAAACAGATTTGGTATTGACGAGAAACTATTGATCGAGTGTCAAACAGATTGGGTATTGACGAGAAACTACTGATCGAGTGTCATACAGATTGGGTATTGACGAGAAACTACTGATCGAGTGTCAAACAGATTGGGTCTTGACGAGAAACTATAGATCGAGTGTCAAACAGATTGGGTTTTGACTAGAAACTATAGATCGAGTGTCAAACAGATTGGGTCTTGACTTGAAACTACTGATCTAGTGTCAAACAGATTGGGTCTTGACGAGAAACTATAGATCGAGTGTCAAACAGATTTGGTATTGACGAGAAACTATTGACCCAGTGTCAAACAGATTGGGTCTTGACGAGAAACTACTGATCTAGTGTAAAACAGATTTGGTATTGACGAGAAATTATAGATCGAGTGTCAAACAGATTGGGTCTTGACGAGAAACTATAGATCGAGTGTCAAACAGATTGGGTCTTGGCGAGGCACCAGGTTACTCGACGTCTCCTCTCAATGCTTGATCCAAGCTATATGAAAATGCCAGTCAGGTCGTGCTAAGCAGGCAAATGGTTAGATATCGCAGTTAACCCTTTCCTTCATATAAACTTGTTTTCATGCATTTGCAAACAGATAGGAGCCATATGATCAGGGTCTTCTCTGCTTAGTGCTTATTAGTGGAATTTGAAAGATCCATTTCTTTACTTTCTAAAATGGCTACAGTGTTCCACCTTTTTTAACTCTTTGTGTCATGAATATTCAGCAGGTATTGACATTCGGACTAAATATAGAACAGGGAAAGGATTAACACGTTAAATTACAGCTCTGGGGCACACCCATCAACTTATTATGACATGTTAGTCGAACCATTCAGAAATAATATTTGTTTTGTAACCAAAACGGAAATAAATAGGTGCTGCCATACAATTTCCACAATATAACTGTGTATCCCTGAACCTAAAATCCCCGTGTTCTCAACAAAATGTTTTCATAAATACCGTATTTACGCTGGATATTCGACTAGACACAATTTGGCAAATTGCACAGACCAAAATCAAACTGCTTTTATAGGAGCCATCTGAACAGGGTTTGCATATTTAGCTCCATTGATTTTCAAAACTGCTGCAGAAATTAATCACCTAATCTGCCGTGTGGGAGTGCCGAATAAGAGTGCCGTAAATCGCGGAAATACACTATTGCATTTATCATACAAATGTGCAGTTTGGATCCGAATGTACTACGCTGTAAACAATAGTCGAAACAGCCGCTAATTATATTCAATTTTACTTTCTACGACACTATTTAAGGGTTATATGATAAAAAGAATTCGTGTTCATTACATGAATTCATTTACTATAATGAATATTACACTCTCTAAAGCTCGTGACATATTATTATAGTAAACTCGTTTCATAAAATCAATTTGTAATGAACACTCATGTAAGATCCTCTATATCCATTCATCTTTCAAACCGATGGCAAAGAGAGACTACGTGTAATAACAGTTAGGAATTTGCAACAGTGTAGCACAAGACCTAGTCACAGAGACCGCTTCTGATCAGAATGTGATTAGAATCAGATTTGAATTACAATCAACCAGTGTAGACCCTGATCAGATGTCGTGACTCTTTTACACTTGCTGATCATAGTCTGAGTTGTTTCAAACGCGACATATTGTGACCATTCAAAGGTAATAATTGAGACATTCCATGACAAACCACTGGTGTTAGTGCATTGCAAACAGTGTATATTCACATCCTATATCTAACGTTCACTGTCTCACGAGGCAGAGATAAACTTCAATAGAGTCTTGCTAAAGCGACCACATTATTCATTAACATCGGTGGTTTCTTAATGCGGGGTAAAACTAATGTAGAATACCCCTATAGGAGCTTTCTTTATACGTTTTGTCCTTTATTAAGCTACCACCTGTTTTGAAATCGGAGAGTTATACTTCTTTGAGTGGCTGTATTGGTAAGACTATCAAGTGTCAAACGATGTAGACCCAAATTGTAGATGTTGCGGCTCATCTGGGTCTACAGTGTTTGAATTGTGCTAATACTTGTTATGTCATGGAACGGCGTCTTAAACCCTTACAACGCTGAGCTTTCAAATGGAATATTCCAAAATTCAAACACGTCAAGCTTATTGTGAATATTTAGGGATTTTTCTTAAGGTAGACGTAACATGACAAACAGTGCAGACCCTGATGAGAGGACTCCTCTATGCGCCCTCTGAACAGGGTCTACACTGTTTGCAAACGACATTAGTGACTCGTGTCCCGCTCAGTAAGGGTTAAATCATTTACTTCATGTATACGCATTTGCAAACAGCGCAGTCCCATATTAGACAGTTCCTATAGGAGTCGCATGATCAGGGTTTGCTCAACGGTCAATGATTTATCCACTTACTCGTCTGACCTGTCTCCATCAGACTTCCATTTATTTCCAGGGTTGAAAAGTATTACTTATATATAGCTAACAGTACAGGCACGGACCAACGTGCTGTCTAAT
Organism: Azorinus chamasolen; assembly: GCA_963576725.1. Lineage (NCBI taxonomy): Eukaryota > Metazoa > Mollusca > Bivalvia > Cardiida > Solecurtidae > Azorinus > Azorinus chamasolen. The sequence goes on along the minus strand of OY755236.1, from coordinate 61,073,552 downwards.
TAGGGGTTATAGTGTCAGTTATATCGTATCTCAAACTATATCCACACAATTTCGTCTTCAATGCGACGTATTTAATAGATGTATTGCATTTGTTGATATATATGTATGATTTACCACTGATCATTATTGTAAGAAAGGGTCAGAGATTACTTTTAAATACGAATTTCTCTTTTCTCCAGTCTACTGCACATGACCAAACAATTTGACTGCTATTACGGATTTATTGATAAAAATGGGGAAACAACCCTACAGGGAGCGCCACACACAAAAAGGCATGACACCAAACATCATCAAATAGTAAACAGCACACACACACACACAAACAGGCATGACACCAAACATCATCAAATAGTAAACAGCACACACACACACACACAAACAGGCATGACACCAAACATCATCAAATAGTAAACAGCACACACACACACACAAACAGGCATGACACCAAACATCATCAAATAGTAAACAGCACACACACACAAACAGGCATGACACCAAACATCATCAAATAGTAAACAGCACACACACACACACAAAAAGGCATGACACCAAACATCATCAAATAGTAAACAGCACACACACACACAAACAGGCATGACACCAAACATCATCAAATAGTAAACAGCACACACACACACAAACAGGCATGACACCAAACATCATCAAATAGTAAACAGCACACACACACACACACAAACAGGCATGACACCAAACATCATCAAATAGTAAACAGCACACACACACACACAAACAGGCATGACACCAAACATCATCAAATAGTAAACAGCACACACACACACACAAACAGGCATGACACCAAACATCATCAAATAGTAAACAGCACACACACACACACAAACAGGCATGACACCAAACATCATCAAATAGTAAACAGCACACACACACACACAAACAGGCATGACACCAAACATCATCAAATAGTAAACAGCACAATTACACGACGAAGCGTGACGAGAAGCACAAATAGACATAAAAACAAAGTAGACCATGGCGTGAAAGCGGGAGTTAAGCCTTGCAACGATGAGTAGACAATAAAGGCTCTTGGAGGCTTGAACCAGGTTTGTGGGTACCCGGCCTCACGCTTATCCTACCTTCACCCAAGTCAAAATGTAAAGTACCCCCCCCCCTTTCCAGACAGCTCAACAAAATGAATAACGTTTTGTCAAGACAACCCAATATTAAATACATGTAAACTGTGAAACTGTTAAACAAGTGACGCCATACAATTACGTTAAGTAGTATGCATCAAATTTACATATTTGTGAGAAACTGTAGAGTCCACACAGTATGAAAGGTTTAACTTGGTAGTGGATTTTACATGACAAACAGTACAGACTCTAAGAACCCTCTGATCTGGGTCTAAACTGTTTGCAAATGACCTCGCATGCATGTTCCGGGTTTAAAGGTTAAGTCAAGACTGCAACTGAAAGAGGTAGTTATATGGCTATCAATAGTTGAAATCTAGTAACATGAGATTGGTCTCAGCAAGATTATGCGTTCGTAAACTGGAAGGCTGATAAAGGAATATAATTTCCCGTCAAAACTGTATCACTCATTACACTCACACGAGGTGCAAAATCATATATTATGGGACCATCAGGGCGTACTCAAATACTAAAATCGTCTTATCTCCAATAACCCTATGTTGTGATCATTCTTTATAATCGCCCTCGAAGAGCCGTTTCTAAAGAATGGTCACATCATAGGGTTTGGTGGATAAATAGAGAAGTTATTCTTGAAAATATCTTAATTCACTCATCTTATCTGGGCATCAGAATTTGTGGGTACTCATTAGAATTGCTCCTGCGATGTCATTCTAGTGTTTACCAACAAAGTAGAGTTTGGTGGAGATATAAGAACTTGAAGTACATCAGTACTCCTCGTATTTTCAACACTACTATACATATAATATATTAAGACAAGGTTCGACTGTTTTGTAACATTTCGGAGCGAGGTCGGGTACAAGAGTCGGCTTCTTATTAGAGTCTACACCGTTGTAAAGTGCATTTCTGCAGATGCAAATGCGGATTAAAAGTAAATATCTTGATCAGCCGCCTTTTTTCTATATGCAGTGGCTGATCATAATATGCACTGGTTGAGCAAAAGGATACTTTTCTGTTTTAGTTCACATTGCTTACTGTTCATTCTTTAAAAAGGCCACAAATACATCTCATCTAGATCTAATGTGTTAAAACGACCATTCAAAATGTGTCAATAATACACAAGAGTCTGTTTGTAGTGTGTGTGTGTGTGTGTATCAGGGTTTAACGTCACATTTATAGTATTTCAGTCATATCGCGACGTCCAGCTAATTGCAGTTGGAACAAGAACCCAGAGGTTTCCAATGCACGGAACAAATTGCATTGTTTCGTACACAGGAGAACTCCAAGTAGAACCAACGACCTCCCGCAAGTCAGCTGGAAGACACCTCACATGAAAAGTCCAAGTAAACAGACCGTGATTAGAATCACAGCGTTGAGGGGCTAATTTAAGACTATAATCACTCGCGTATAATCACAATGTCTCGTTGGGGAGGCGCGTAAAAACGTGTTTTCACGCATTTACAAACAGAGTAGACCCAGATCAGACGGCTCCTAGAGGAGCCGCCTGATCTGGGTCTACTCTGTTTGCTCATAGAATTTGATATATATGCTTCTCTGCTTTCTAAAATGGCTACAATATCCAACCTTCCATATTTCATTATAACTATTTTGTCCATGAATATTCAGTAGGTATTGAAATTTGGAATAAACATAGAACAGGGAAAGGGTTAAACTCGGAACACACATGGCCTGTCATTTGCAAACAGTGAAGACCCAGATAATCAAAGGACTCCATGACGGACCCTCTGATCAGGGTCTGTGTTGTTCGTCATTCAAAATCCTGTAGCTTTTTGTACTAAGTAGACCCTATAAATAACAACTAATTGACTATTCCACTCAGATGATTAAGAATTAAAAGGGCTACCCCTGGATTACATTAAAACAGTGATCCAGCTCATATATTGATGAACAATGTAATATCTACATATTTAATAAAAACAACTATACACAAATATACAAGCAAATAACATGAATATGTCCATTATATCACATACATCAAATATGCTGTAATTTTTAATCATGTGATGATGACACTCTAATGAATTCTTATACAGTAAATCCTTTCTATAACGGCCACTAAATTGAGTTAATTAGCTTGTATTTAGGACAGGTGGCTGCTTAAAGCAAGGTGAAAGTACATGTAATTAGAACGCTCCTATAGGAGCGTTCTGTTTTACTCTCACGTTGCTTTAAACAACCACCTGCCTTTAACACAACATATTATAGGAGCGTTCTGTTTTACTCTCACTTTGCTTTAAGCAGCCACCTGCCCTAAATACCAACTAATTAACACAATCTAATGGCCGTTATAGAGAGGTTTTACTGTATGAGCGTATGTGTATGCGCGCTTGCGCTTCATTTATACTTCTAGAAATTCTGTAGACTTTCGTGTGCCATCTCGTTATAGTTTGTCTGTTTTTCACAAATGGTAGTCTGGTTTCATGCTTGTATGTCCGGTGATTCTCAACTATACGCACCATTATTGATCTATAGCACAGATGGCAGCTTAATGCATGGTTAAAGTCGCACAGAAAGGTCTTCGAGGAGCTTGCTGCATGACTTTCACCCTGCATTAAGCAGTCACCTGCCTACAAAGATACATAAATATCTCCTAATACATGAGTATAGTCCTAAAGGATTGTGTATGGCTTAGAATCAACCGTAAATTCAAAATAAGTGCAAAATTCCTTATTCGTTATTATTATAATAATGAATGAAACAAAATTCCTGAAAATATATTAATTTGTTTAAGTGCTAAAAGTAATCAACAGAAAATGTCTCTTTATTGTTTATCTCATGACAATTCATGTATGAAATAATGGCATGATATATATTAATTATATGACTTTTCATAATGACAAATAAACAAAGTATACGTTGACTCTGGCGGAAACTGTAGAAACTGATCTATACTATTCCTAAACCCATTTGCGCCCAGTGGATTCTTCCATGTTTATAAATTGGATTAGCCAATTTTTAATTTAAGGGGTGCCTGGCCTAAATTTTCAATTTCCTTTTGTTTTATGTTGTAATTCCTATCAGCAAACAGTGTAGACTCTGATCAGACGCCGCGTCTACACTGTTTATATAGGCGTTAAAATATGTATTTATGATGTAAATGCTGGGCAATATTCATCTCTTAAATTGTTGTCTGCTACAATTTTTTAAATTTATTTAAATAATCTTAAAACTTACAGTCTGGCTGTCGAACAGAATGGAACTTGAATTAGTACCTATTTATTCGTATCAGACGTGTCTACATAGATAATTACATTTTCGCTGCTAGCGAGCAAAGAGTTAATAATGCCTTAAGTAAAGACACAGCTCTTGAATAATCATCCAACATTGCGACATGTGTTTGATCAAAATTAGACATTCGTGAGTTAAAATGAAACACTATCTCTATCCAGTATAAGCATCATAAACTTCAATACCGGTTGCATTGTTAATAACATTTTACGCAAAAATTATCACCCACCATTTCTGACAGAAATAAAAGATCAATTTGCACTCTTATAACTGTGTAACCGACAACAGATCTACGACGGTGATCAACACTTACAAGTTTGCACGCTTATTAATTAATCGCATCAGCTAGACTGTTCCAAAACAGCTGTTCGCCATTTTCGTCCGTTGCATACTCCAGGTACGACTCCTTTTGTATCCAGTCCAACATTTCCATGGGCATGTGCTTTGTGGGAACATTCTCCAGCATCACAATAACAATACAGTTTTTATCATCCCTGAAAAGGATAATTTACCACCATCTTACATAAAAATGAAACTAATATTTTTCATCATAAAAGTGTCAATAACAGGGACAATAACTCCAAAGTTATCAGGGAGACAATTAAAACACCAGGTGCACAACAACCTGTGCTGGTCAATTTTACTTATAAAGTTTGTCGACTCTAGCCCTACTGGCTATGCACGACCCAAGTTTGTCTAATTTTGAAGTCACCAGGGACAATTACTCCTTAGTTATCAGGGGAGACAATTCAAAATACCCATTTGCACAACAACTCATGCTGGTAAATATCCATATGAGGTCTGGTGACTCTAGCCCTATTGGTTCCAGAGATATAATGCGCGACACAAAATTTCTATAATTTTATGTTATCATATCAGGGACAATAACTAAACAATTATCAAGGGAGACAATTCGAAAACCTCAGCTGCACAACAACTCATGATGGTGAACATTCCTGTGAATTTTGGTGACTCTAGTACTAGCGGTTTCAGAGATACGCGCGACACAATGTTTGTCAAATTTCAAGTCATCAGCGGCAATAACTCCAACGTTATCAAGGGAGACAATTAAAAAACAAGTACACAGCAACACATGCTAGTGAACAATTCTGTGACGGTTGATGACTCTAACCGTACTTGTTTCAGAGATACGCGAGACAGAAAGTTTTTTCTAATTATAAGTTACCATATCATGGGCAATAACTCCAAAGTTATCAGGGGAGACAATTAAAAACCAGATGCACCAAACCCCATGCTGGTGAACAATCCTGTTAAGTTTGGTGACTCTAGTTCCAGCAGTTTCAGAGATACGTGCGGCACAAGTTTGAGACAGACAGCGGGACGGACGGACAGACAGACAACTCTGGCTAAAAACAATATGTCCCCACATAAATGGAGGAGGCATAATTACCTCGAGTAAATGCTTTCCATCCTTGCCATGTTGAACTCGTATATACACCATCTCCTCTTCAAGAATGCTTTGGTAAGAAGAATGACAGTCTTTCTACTGCTTTTGATGGCATCAATGATGTTGTCTGTAATGGCATTGCCGGGTAGGAAATCTCTCTGGTGTATGCATAGCGAGATCCCGTCCTTTTCAACCTTAGGAATGATCTGGTCTTTAACAAATCGTATATTCTCCTCTGCATACGAAATGAAGGCATCGTATTTGTAATTTTCAAGTGGTTCTTCGTTTTGAATTCGTACATATCCATAAAATCTCTGTTTAGACATGTACATAAAGTATCTTAGTTTCCATCGGTTTCTGTACAGAATACCACCGATAATAATGGATAGAGCAACTGAAACACCAATAACGGATATTACGATCCAGACAGTGTATGACCGACACTTCATGTCAAGGTCTCTAACCCTGACATCGATACTTTCTGTTGGAATTTCGTCGCCATCATCATTAACAAATGTATAGTTCTGAAACCCGTTGAAATATCCCTTGTGTTCAAGCATCCATATCAGAAAATCTTTATTCGAACAACTGTATTTGAGCTCATTGTTCATTAAGTTGATAGAGAAAGGAACACCTCGGTATGTAGACACTTCTAGCAAGTGGTCCATCAAACTGACGGGTAGAGACTGAACAGCATTGTAACTTAAATTCACATTTGTTAAATTCGACATGGTTTTTACATCAACTGTCCATTTAGCTAAGCTGTTGAAACTGAGATCAAGGGTCTGAAGATTGTTCAATCCTTTAAATGTCTGTGGATGAAGAGAGATTATCTTGTTCAGGGACAAATTCAATGTTTTCAGGCTTAATAAATCACGAAAAACATCGAAATATGCACTTTTATGCAATGTTAGTCCAATGAAATTGGAATGCATTTGTAAATTTTCCACCCATTTCCAATGACGAAAAAAACCAGTCGATATATTGTAACAGTAATTCCTCGACAGGTCGACATATTTCAGATAACCAAATGGACCAATGGGACCTTCCCATGTGTACAAAACATTCCCTGAAACGTCGATATAGTTTATGTTATTTTGTAACGGAAGTATTGATACACTTGGTAGTTTATACTTGAAATTACCGTCATTCATCACGACTTTCCTTAAATTCTTTGGAAATGATGGGATAACAGACAGTTTTTCGCCTTGTTTGATGAATACACAACCTTCAATTTGATTGCTTATGTTCTGTAGGTACTCATCGTCCATAAAACTACAGGTTTGAAGATAGACAGGAGTAGTTTGTCTTTTAGCGTCTCCGGTATTTGTATAATGAGGGGGATTGTGTGGAACATGCAGAAATCGTCCATAGAATTCCATTAAATTAAAGGTACATCCAATGTTTAAAAAGTAGTCCCCATACGTAAATTTGTTACCATTCGCATGAATAATATTCAGTGTTGATGGTAAAAGCAAAAGCGAATTTGTTTCAAAAGTCTCTACGCGGTTTCCATCGACAGCAAGTTCGCGTAGTGTCGTGTTTCTCAAAAAACAAATATCAATTTTGTTCAATGCTTTCCCTAAACCGAACGTCTCGTACACGTGTGAGTAATTCAAAAACGTGATATTGGTAAACTGTAAGCCGTACGACACATTGAACAAAGGTTCTTTCCCTAGACGACGATTTTGTGATAAATCGAGCCATTTGAGTTGAGGCGTGTGTGTGAAGGTATAAATACCTATTTCTGATATATTGCAAAGAGCCAAGCTCAGTGTTTGTAAGTTCGGAAGATTTTCAAAGTAATTGTCTGACAGGTTTTCAATGCAACATTTGCCACCCAATCCAGATATAAACAGTGATGTAAGATTGGAAAGTTCAGAAAAAGAATGGTCGAAGGAAACATTCTTTAAGCCATCAGTGTGGAGTCTATTAATGTTTCTGTTGTTAGACAGATCAGGGTACCCATAGTTTGAATCCAAGCAGTTCATTAAATTCCCATTTATCATCAGCTCTTCCAAGTCTAGTAAACTATCAAATTTGCGACGATTTTCTTGGCTGAATATGTCCATTTTGTTGTGACTTACATCCAGAGTGTGAAGTTTAGACATTCTCCAGAGAACACCCTCGTCAATATCAGTGATATAATTGTTCCTGAGAGACAAGTATCGCAGATGATGACAACCTTGAATGCGTTCATCGTCCTGTACAGTGCCGTTGATATGATTTTCTCTGGCATCAAGAAGTGTAGCATTTCCCAAATTATTACACATTTCTCCAAGACTTTTTAACATTTTGTTCGAACAATTCATTACAGTATCACTCCACATCTCGGAGTCAGGATAACACGTGCATTTGTGTGCTGGTCCACATTTATACTGAAATGTTTCTATGGAAAATGCTATAGTAAGACACAACTGAAAAAGAACACCTATGTATATTGCTTCCATTTTCCAAATTCAGAGTAGCTGTCGTTAACTGTCATCTGCAGAATATGATACTGTTTGATGATCCATTTACGTTCCTTATACCAAATACACCAAGACGAAAAAAATCCAGTTTCATAAACTTTAAACTATTGGGATAGTTTTGGAAGGCGTTTCTACTTTCAATGCGATGGTGAGATGTGTTTAAACATAAAGTCTGGTTTGTAGTATCATAGACATTTAATCATTTCAACCCTTGATACGCAAATTGAGATGCGGCGATAAGTTAAAACAGAAGCGATTTGCAGTCGAAAACAAATATATTTGTTACCAGGATGTAAAATACACATCGTGATAAATTTCATTGGTCATAGTTTCTATGGAAAACATAGAGTAGACTATTCTTCCTGGATTACGTTACCTGCTATATATTAACCATTAGCCTGCTGTATGTTCAAACTTTGATCGGGAGCGATATTTATGGTCGTTGAAGCATGTTACAAACCACAGATTGAGTGTACATAAGTGTTGGTCCTGATACACATGGTACTGCACTTATGTGTAAAACTATTAGTTTCGAGGAATGCTAGAACAACAAACATTAGGTGAATATACATACATTTCATTGGCAAGTATTGGCCACAGCTTCAACTTCGGTAGTACTATTTAATGTAATGTTCAGTCTACAAGAATAAAATAATGGTAGACCCTGAGAACAACTGCCTACCATTAATTTAGCCTATTAAATATTGTGTATTTTTCACAATTCTGTTATTGGTTTAAGTAAATATGTAGACACACTGAGAATGCTAAACCACGCCACCATTTTGATCTGTCGATTAGGCAGTTGAAGTTGGACGATCCTATCCCGCCGGATGACCCGAGCTACAGCAGTCCTGCAAGCAGACGACAAAACCCAGCGCAAAAACAAATCATATTGAGAACATGAGTTCTCAACATGAATAAAGGGAGTGGTTGGGTAGGTTTTTGTATGAAGGAATAGCAATGTTTATGTTTTTCAATACTGAGCAAACCCTTTCTACCAGCTTATTATTTCCCGGAAAAGATAGTTTCAAGTCGGTGCCTGGTAACAATAGTCAAATGAAATACTAACACGGTCATCTAATACATGTATAGCTATTAAAAGTTTAATTTCAAGGAAAGAACCGGTTCTAATGCCCTTATTGCCAAAAGTCAATTAAGTCACGCCCCATGGAGTCTTTACCAACAGTTTGGATCAGGCGTGACGCTGAGAAACGTCAGCAGTATTCAAACAGTATTAAAACTGAAACTTTTGTTGCGTGTTATTTTAAAGAATAGTAGCTATAGTCATATCATTATGTTATCTACCCACGTAAGAAAATTCGGAGTCATGTCCATTTTCGTAATTTGTTTATAAAACACATTAAAACCTTTGAGAAGAAAGGTTTATGACCCCATTATATTGCAACGCACTGCATGTTTGGTTATTGACCCCTTTACAGTCAGTAGCTACGCTTCCCTCTTTGCTTGCACGATGACAGGCCGAGGGTAGTACTCTATGATGGTATAGTCTTAAACTCAGAAACGGGATGAGCTTACCAGATTCGTTACTTTTTCCCTGTCTTGCCCTTAACGGCTTCCATGCAGTTGCTCTGAATTCAGAAAAGTAACTGAGTACATATTTTTCACAGTTTTTATTCTATGTTTTACATATAGTCATGTGTTTACCGTCTTCTATGTTGTGGGAAAGTCCAGCGGGGATACCTTTATTTACACTATTTGTTAAGCTAGGGTGACTTTGAGATAAGTTTGAGGTTAGGACGTCCGTAAACCGGTTTAACCCCCCAGTGGTGATTTTGCTACAGACCGTTCAAAGGCGGTACTCTCTTTGTCACCCTTACTATTGTTTGTATTGTGTCTTTGTATTTGTCCTTTTGTTCATGTTTGGAGTGTTTATATCTGGTGCTTGTGTGTTTGTTGGTGTTTTCTGTGTTCATCTCGTATTTGTGTGTGTGCGTGCGTGCGTGTGTGTTTATGCCTAGCCATTTCACAATCCATTCATGGAGTTTCGAGTTAGAGCCCGGCGAAGACCGGACAGACAGACGTACGGACGAACATATTTCCAACTTTTAACCCATTTGCTCCCACGATCCCATATATGGGACGTAGACAAACAGTGTAGACCCAGAGTCTACACTGTTTGCTGATAGAAATTTCAATATAAAACAAAAAGAAATTGAAAAATTAGACCAGGTACCCCTTAGATAAAGAATGGAATAATCCAATACATGTATATAAACATGGAAGAATCCACTGGGAGCCAATTGGTTAATTAAGCTCAGTTGGCGATCTAAAAACATGTTCAGGGGACAGACTGTGTAGATCCCCAGTGTCGGGCTCCTTCAAGGGCCTTTTGTTCTTGGTCTACACTGTTTGCCTAGAATGTTTGCCAACATGGGTTAATTATGTATGTTTTCAATATGTACCTCTGTCACATATGTACATGTATGTGCGGAGTGAAAAATAAACTGTAAACTCTCGGGCGTCCAATTATATTAGCTCATGTTGAGCTGAAGCAGACGTTAATCAAACATATAAACAAACAAAGCACACTGCATGTAATACCCCGTTTAATGCTCGGGTTTTCTTATACATGTTTATCTCATAATGTACTTAATAGATATATACTTAAACAAGTCAATCTTAATTACTATTCATTATCATAGTCATGCTTATTCTCTTATATCACCGGGGGTCTAATATGTCAAAGGTCATTTATAGTCGTACTTTGTACTTATGGCCTCCGTGATTGGAAGATTATGGTCTGTGACTGACAATCACATAGCAGTGACTGCATGTCTATTTTCAGTGGTCAGAGATACCTACCTTGTTATTATCTATTACATTGATGTGAACAAAAAAACCCAGATTTTTTAGTTCACTTTAAAATCTTATTTTATGGTATTTTTACAATGTTTTGACATTTTTTAGATTATTTTGGCCCATACTTTTCTGTGTGGTTGCAGACGGGAAGGGGAAGAGGGGGGGATGTGGCCGGATAGTGGGGCAGCACACGACAAACACCTATGATCTTGACGATAAACTATTGATCGAGTGTCTAATAGATTGGGTCTTTACGAGAAGCTATTGATTGAGTGTCAAACAGATTGGGTCTTGACGAGGCACCAGGTTACTCGACGTCTCCTCTCAATGCTTGATCCAAGCTATATGAAAATGCCAGTCAGGTCGTGCTAGCAGGGAAATGGTTTAGATATCACAGTTAACCCTTTCCTTCATATAAACGTGTTTTCACGCATTTGCAAACAGATAGGGGCCATCTGATCAGGGTCTTCTCTGTTTATTAGTGGAATTTGAAAGAATCTGTTTATTTACTTTCTAAAATGGCTTTTTAATTTTTGTCATGAATATTCAGCAGGTATTGACATTCGGACTAAATATAGGACAAGGAAAGGGTTAACACGTTAAATTACAGCTCTGGGGCACAGACATCGACTTATTATGACATGTTAGTCTAACCTTGATGACCAGGATAAGTGGGTGGAGTTTGTGGTTAGAGGATTGATTTAGAAACGGAAGTCATCTGGAAATAATTACATTGACCTACACCATCCAATATGGCGAACTTCACGATCGATTTTTGTAAATGCTTCAAGAATGTAGTGTTTATGGAGTAAATGCTGAACAATATTCATCTGTAAAGTTGTCGTCTGCTTAAAATTAAAACAGAATGAATCTTGATTAAACATCAAGTTACTCGTATCAGAAATGTCTACATACATAATTATATTTCATTCGCTAGCAGAAGTAAAGATACATCTCTTGAATATGTAACATGTCGGCATATGTTTTATCAAAACGAACCATCCTTGAATCTGAGTGGAGCGCGATTTGTATCCATTCTTCATAAACTTCAACCCGTTTGCATTATTTATACCATTTATGCAACATTATCATCCACTATTTCTGACATAAATAAAAGATCAATCTGCACTCATATAACTATGTAGACTGTAACCGATAACAAATCTACGATAGTGATCAACACTTGCAGGTTTGCAAACTTATTGATTAATCGCATCATCTAGACTGTTCCAAAACAGCTGTTCGCCATTTTCGTCCGTTGTATACTCCAGGTACGACTCCTTTTGTACCCAGTCCAACATTTCCATGGACATGTGCTTTGTGGGAACATTCTCCAGCATCACAATAACAACGCAGTTTCTATCATCCCTGAAAAGAACACCTTACTATAATTTCACTTCAAAATGAAACGAAATAATCATTTTTGATCACAAAGGTGTCGGCCAAAATTCCATTATTTCATACCAAAAAGAAGAACAATGCATATCAATTTGCAGCTTTCGAGAATTGTTTCGGTAACATAAACATGTGTTGCGCCTGCATTTGTGATTTCGCTCCATTTGTGTTTGGCATCGCAATCGCCGGCTACTGGAAATCCCAAATAATATTTAGATAAAGTTTAACCCAGATAGGGTTGGTAGTTTTTCATTAGCGCCATCTTACTAGTGCCACTGTTATAGGCAGTGGGGAATTACAAAATTAATGTGGAGAATTACTAAATTTATTTCACAGTGAAAATGATATGTTACTCGCCTAAATTCACAATTTAATAATTCAGTAAATTCGATGTTTGTCTTGTATAGTAAAACCTCTCTATAACGGCCACTAAATTAAATAAAATATTTTATGTTAAAAGCAGGTGGCTGCTTAAAGCAAGATGAAAGAAAAACAGAACGCTCCTATAGAAGAGTTAAGTTTTACTTCCACATTGTTTTAAACAGCCATCTGCCCTAGATACCAACTAATTAATTTAGTGGCCGTTATAGAGAGGGTTTACTGTATTGCCTTTCAAATAAGTGATGTATGCGTGCACGATTCACTGTACATGTACACGGTGTATATTATACTAGATTATAACAACACAATAATTACCTTGAGTAAATGTTTTCCATCCTCACCATATTGAACTCGTATATACACCATTTTCTCTTCACGAATGCTTTGGTAAGAAGAATGACAGTTTTTCTACTACTTTTGATGGCATCAATGATGTTGTCTGCAATAGCATTGCCGGGCAGAAAATCTCTTGGGTATATGCATAGCGATGTTCCGTCCTTTTCAACCTTAAGAATGATCTGGTCTTTGACATATCGTATGTTCGCATCTGCATACGAAATGAAGGCGTCGTATTAGTAATTTTCAGGAGGTTCTTCGTTTGGAACTCGGACATATCCATAAAATTGCTGTTTAGACATGTACATATCTTAGTTTCCATCGATTTCTGTACAGAATACCACCGATAATAACAGAGAGGGCAACTGAAACACCAATAACGGATATTACGATCCAGGAAGTATATGACCGACACTTCATGTCAAGGTCTCTAATCCTGACATCGATACTTTCCGTTGGAATGTCATCGCCATCATCATCCATAAAAGTGTAATTCTGAATTTTGTGGAAAATTCTCCTGTGCTCAAGCATCCATATCAGAAAATCTTTATTCGAACAACTGTATTTGAGCTCATTGTTCATTAAGTTGATAGAGAAAGGAACACCTCGGTGGTTAGACACTTCTAGCAAGTGGTCCATCAAACTAACGGGTAGAGACTGAAAAGCATTGTAACTTAAATTCACATTCGTTAAATTCGACATAGTTTCTACATCAATTGTCCATTTAGCTAAGCTGTTGAAACTGATATCAAGGGTCTGAATATTACTCAGTCCTTTAAATGTCCGTGGATGAAGAGAGATTATCTTGTTTATGGACAAATTCAATGTTTTCAGGCTTAATAAATCACGAAAAACATCCACATATGCGTTTTCTAGCAATGCCAGTCCAATGAAATTGGAATGCATTTGTAAATTTTCTACCCATTTCCAATGACGAAAGAAACCAGTCGATATATTGGAACAGTAATTCCTCGACAAGTCGACATATTTTAGATAACGAAATGGGCCAATGGGACCTTCCCATGTGTACAAAACATTCCCTGAAATGTCGATATAGTTTACGTTATTTTGTAACGGAAGTATTGATACACTTGGTAGTTTATACTTGAAATTACCTTCATTCATAACTATTTTCCTAGAATTCATTGGAAATTATGAGATGACAGGCACTTTTTCGCCTTGTTCGATGAATACACAATCTTCAATTTGATTGCTGATGTTTCTTAGGAAACCATCTCCCATAAAACTGCAGGTTTTAAGATAGACCCGTGTAGTTTGTCTTTTGGCCTGTCCAATATTTGTATAATGAGGAGGATTGTGTGCAACATGTAAAATTGTCCATAGAATTCCGAGATATTAAACACCCACCCACTGTTTAAAAAGTAGTCCCAATACGTAAATGTGTTATCATTTTCATGAACAATATTCAATGTTGGTGGTAAAAGCAAAAGTGAATTTGTTTCAATAGTCTCAATGCGGTTTCCATCAACAGCAAGTTCGCGTAGTGAAGTGTTTCTCAAAATACAAAAATCAATTGTATTATCTGATGTCCCTAAACCGACCGTCTCGTACACGTATGAGTAATTCAAAAACGTGATAGTGGTAAACTGTAAGCCGTACGACACATTGAACAAAGATTATTTCCCTAGACGACGCTTTTGTGATAAATCGAGCCATTTGAGGTGTGGAGTTTGTGTGAAGGTATAAATGCCTATTTCTGATATATTGCAAAGAGCCAAGCTCAGTGTTTGCAAGTACGGAAGAATTTCAAAGTAATTGTCTGACAGGTTTTCAATGCAAGACGTACCATCCAATCAAATGGAAAAGTAGTAAAGTCAAGCAGGCAAAGCCACATACAAGACGCAACCACCCAGTATAAACAGTGATGTAAGATTGGAAAGTTCAGAAAACGAATGATCAAAGGAAACGTTCTTAAAGTCATCGATGTTGATTTTTGTCAGATTTGTGTTGCTAGACATATCAGGATACACATAGTTCGAAATTGAGCAGTCCATACAATTCCCATTCATCATCAGCTCTTCCAAGTCTGGTAAACTGCCAAACTTGCGTCTGTTTCTCCGGCTGAAAAAATCCATTTTGTTGTGACTTACATCCAGAGTGTGAAGTTTAGACATTCTCCTCAGAACACTCTCGTCAATATCAGTGATATAAGCTTGGTCTGTTTGAATTTGGAAAAGTTCATTTGAAATTTAAGTTCTGAAAGGGTTCAAACAGAGAGTCCTTGATTCTTGAAATGTGATATGATATGCTCCTTGGTGAGAAGTAACCTTGGAGTTCAACGCTGATAGTCTTAAACCTATCCTTTACATAAACGCATTTGGAAAAGCATTTAAACTCCTATAGGAGCCATCTGATATAGATCTCATTCTACAGTTGTTGCCAAAGAAAACGGACTATAGTATAAAACTTCATGCTAATAAATATTAATAATGTCATCATTTCTTACATGAATATTGAACAGAGAACCGGTTATCCCTTTCAACCCTGAATTGTCAGAGAGCAGAATCAGTGTTTAACTATAGAGTCCTCTCAGTATGAAAGGCTTAAACTTGCTAGAGGATTTTGAATGGCAATCAGTGCAGACTCTACACTGTTGCAAATGACGGTGTATGTTTGAAAGGATTGAAGTGTTTGTGGTTTATATAAACCGCTTTAGTTGACAATGTATAATTGCACATGAAAAAGGAAATATTTGATTACGGTAGAAATTGTAGAATTATATCTATATTATTTCATATGTTAACAGAGTACACCTTGGTCAGACAGCTCATGTAGGACAACACTGATCTTTATCTACTCTGCTGGAAAAGGCGTTTAATTTACATGTAGCTGTTTTAAATTGATTTTGTGATATATAAACGTTGAACAACTGATACTACAGTAAATCCACTCTAAACCAGAATTCTAGTAGAGAATAATGCAGGGCGAAAGTCATGCAGGAGGAGTTTTCTGTGTGACTTTCACCCTACATTACGCTGCCACCTGTCTCCAAGACTGATATGTATACCAAAAACGTTCGGTTTATAGGGGTTATACTGTATACCCTAAAGTGACATACTCTATTTGGTTTAACAGCTTTACGAACACTATCATATACTCAGTTTTCTACACAATCTATAACCATTTCCTTTGTATATACGACTTTGCAAACAGTGTAGAACCACATCAGACAGATGTAGGAGTTGTATGATTAGTATCTGAGATCAAAAGGCATCAATATGAGGGAACGGGTTAAAGCTTACATGGCAAGACAGAAAGTTTATCAAAGTCTACCTCACCAAGCCTTCGATTTTTGTTCCATTTTGGCCATAATAATGTTTTCAACTTTCAGATTGATGTTACGCACATGCGTAAGTGCGTATTGCTAGCTACGCCCATGATATGTCGTAAAGTTGCCGTTTGTGAGCTATCTCATACCCGGCTAACTTCAAGGGAAACGAAAATATAATGAGTGAAACTTAGAATACACACTACGGTAAACAGTTAACTCCCTTCAGTTCTACACTGTATAATATCATGTCTGCAGGTATGAACCACGTAACTTACGATAATACGTATCTGACAATCAATCCCATGATAGCAAGTAATAATCGGTGTTTACATACAAATCAATTCAACGTGTTTAAATTATAACAATTGTTTTAAACTTTGTTTTCATGTTTCTTATTACAGAGTATAGTAAAAACCATTCTATACCGAACGTTCAATTTAGTATATGATATCGGTCTTGGAGACAGGTGGCAGCCTACTGCAGGATGAAAGTCATGCAGAAAGCTCCTCTAGGAGTTTTCTGCACGACTTTCATCTTGCATTAGCCCATTCCCTCATATTGACGACTTTTGACGACTCTGTAAAAGCCACTTTGTGAAAACATCGTGATAAATAGAGCATTTGGTCCTATAGGAGCAAATGCTCTATTTATCACAATGGTTTCAAACTACAAAATTCTATTGTTTTCCTTTTCTCTAGTTAATGCTCCTTTTCGGTAGATTTATAGAAAGAGGTTGCCTCTGAAATTAGCTTATGAGGTAATGGGTTAAGCAGGCACTTCCTAAAAGTATCTAAATTATTCTGTACTATAATTCTGGTTAATAGGGATTTTACTTTACAAGAAACTGTCACGAGAAAAGAGCATTTAAGATTTTCGCCGCCTTACGCGAACCAGTGACAACCTTTGGAAACAAGTTTGATCCCAACGAGAACCGAGTAACAGGGAGTCTCGCCCAGGTTCAAACTGTTAGGCACACTGAACACATGCACAGTAAAACCCCTCTAATGCGACAACCAAAAAGGGGGCATAATTCTGGATGGCAGAGGCAGGTGGTAGCTTAACGCAGGACGAAAGTTATGCAGAAAGCTCCTATAAGCTTTCTGTATTACTTTCGTCCTGCATTAAGCAACCACCTGCTTATGAAAGCAGTTATGGTTATTCGTTAAGTGGTCGCATTAGAGGTGTTCTACTGTATGTGTTTTTGAAAAACAACAACATTTTGAACTCTAAAAAGCAAGAGAAAAGCATATTTAACAGTTAAACGTTTAGTTAATCTCAGGTAACCTGTCATTGCATTGTACAGGAATTGGCTAAGTAGTTCTGTATACAAGTATATGATTTTAACCCTTTCAAAAATGAATTCTCAACTGGACTATTCCAAATTTCAAACAGGTCGAGCTCCCCGTGAATATTCAGGGATTTGTAAATGAAAAGTTTTTCATGAAAAACAGTGCAGACCCTGGTGAGAGGACTCCCTTTGGAGCCATCTCATATACGTCTGCACTGTTTGCAAACGACATACGTGGTTTGTTTCCTTCACTGATAGAGTCGAAGTAAAACAGTTCAAGACTAAAGGTATACATACAACACTAATGAAAAGTGTACCTTATATACTTACGTTTTATTAAAGCTGTCAAGAAGACGACTGCACTGCAAATTCCACTCTCTTTCTTCTACGTGTAATTCCTTTCCTGTCTCTATTCATTTATATTATATCTTTTATCATTTTACATACCTGCGAACGCACATAAAACAGTAGTACTAATTATAATGTGTATGTTATATCCTTTTTATGCTATTGCTGATATAAACGTATCCTCGTCATATATCCTTGTTATATTGCCAAACATTTGGAATTACCTTTCTAGTATATTTCTATTGTATCTATTATTTTCTCTATTTCCCCGTTGCTTTTTCTAATGGTATCCTTTAATTTCGTTCACTGTTGCTTATTTTCTTACTATGCTTTGCATCAGTTTGCATTATCCCTGGGTATTGCCCTCTGTTGGTTCTATGATTTTTATTGATTTTCTTAAAATTAGCCCTTTTTGAAATTTAGTTCTTTGTTTTATCCTTCCTATCATATTGTCTCCTAATATTAGCATCTTGTCTTGCCATGTTTATGTTATCCTTGTACTATTCTCTTTTACGTTTGTTGTCGTTTTTGGTACACAGTTCTCTGTATAATTATGTTGCGCCTTTTTCATAAAAAATGTTACAGGATTTTCTTACTTCTTCCAAATCAAACGATATCAAAAATAATTTATTATTAGTTCCGTTATGTCTTGTTCGTATAATTGCCTAAATAGGCGCAGCCTGTTTATAAAAATCCTATCTATACACTCTTTCACTCATTTTCGGATATATTCAGTTTAATTGACATGATCGAGAAGTTTTCAGGGAGAGGATTAAAGGATCAATGATTTATGAATACACGAAATACGAAATCATGGGCGTGCCAGAAATGTATTCTAATTCACAAAAGTAACCCGGCATATTTTTTATGAATGCCTTTGGGTAGATATTAAGCTGTGGGAAATACACCTTTAACATTAAACTTGGTATTTGTAATTTGCAAACAGTTTGGATCCAAATGAGACGCCATACTATTTCATTGTTATATATGTGCACATAATATTTTCAACGCTCACGTCATTTTTGGAACGAAATGGGACATATATTCTGTCGGCGATCTAGATAAGACATAAGTTTTTTGCAGACATCTACTTACGTTGAAGACTCTATATATCTGTGATCGATTTCGTTGTATATTACTGGACCGCACCTATGGCATAAGCAATGACGTCAAGTTTATTGAGGTATCAATCGCAAATATAAAGTATAATACTGAACAAAACATATGTGGTTTTAAAGACAGGGCAGAAAAAGAGAGAGAGAGAGACTATGAAAGAAAAAGAGAGTGAAAGAGAGAGAGAGTGGGTGGGGAGGAGGTGCGGCTGGGAGACACGGAAAAGCGTCTCTGAAATTTCCGGGAGGGACCGGGATTTGAATCCCGGACCTCCGGACTGATAGTTAAGCGCGTTACCACTAGACCACCGCACACACAATGAGTCCAAACCTTGAAAAGGTAGAATTTAGATATAATTGGAGAGGGTTTGTTAAACACAGATGACAATGAGCCCAATCCTTGAAAAAGATGGAATTTGGATATGTGGATTTATTAGACATACGAATGGCAGTTAGTCCAAACCCTATAAAGATAGAATTTAGATATAAATGGAGAGAATCTGTTCGACATAGAAATAACAATGAGTTCAAACCTTGAAAATGGTAAAATTAAGATATAACTGGAGAAGATAATTTGCAAACATGAGATAGTTTTGGGAAGCTGATTAACGCAGGACAAAAGTGATACAAAAAGCTCTTATAGGAGTTTTTAATCACCTTTAGCCTGCTTTGGGAAACCACCCACCTTTTTAAGACTTCTATGAATGTTGAGCTGGAATGTCGAGCTCGCCTATCAGCATTCGCCCTTATATAGAGAAACCGAATGTCGAGCTGGAATGTGTAGCTCGCCCATCAACACTCGTCCATCAACATTCGTTTCCTTATAAAAAAGACGAATGTCGATGGACGAGCTAGACATCCCAGCACGACATACAGTTTCCTTATATAGGCCTAAAGACAAATGCCAATGGGCGAGCTCGACATTCCAGTTCGACATTCAGTTTCCTTATATAAAGACGAATGCCGATTGGCGAGCAAGTCATTCCAGCACGACATTCAATTTCCTTATATACGAGTAAAGACGAATGTTGATGGACAAGCTAAACATTCCAGCTCGACGTTCGGTTTCACTATATAATGACGAATGTTGATGGGTGAGCTCGACATTCCAGCTCAACATTCAGTTTCCTTATATATAGACGAATGTCGATGGGCGAGCTAGACATTCCAACACGACATTAAATGTCCTAATGTATAGACGAATGTCAATGGGCGATTATCGATCTCCGAGCCAGCTTCATAGACATAACTCATTATCAAATATATACACAGACGCGAATGGCGTCGCACGAGTGTGGTAAACATACATGAAATATGACCTCGAACATACAATCGAGATTGTTCGCTTCAAGCCGACGTGTTTCAAAAATGTAAACAATAGCTTGATAGTGTTATAACAACAGGATGTTATAATAAATCGCACACATTAGCTGATTACTTACGATCGATTAGATAAAATGATGTTATTAATACTGATTCAATGGTTATTTGTATCAGGGATGATAGCCTAAATCTACATATATAACAGAAAATACGCGATTGTATCATGATTTTGAGCTATATTAATGAAGGCATCGTGATTTTGAGCTCTATTAATGAAGACATAATTATGTAAATCAAACACTTAGGCGAGACGCCGAATTTCTATGCATCCCAACTGAATCCGAACTGTTTTCAAATATACCTCAACTAAGTCTATGACATGATAAATGCTTCAGTCAATAACGGGCGTCGTCAAACACAACCCTTTGATGCTTCAAAATCCTTTCATCCACTGCAAATGTCATCTGCATGAAACTTGTCGCCGTCAAACATTTATGAATGTTTTCTTCAACTACATGTATATAGCCTATGAAGTAGAAACGTTCGATGAACAAAGGTAGTAAATTAAGTACTGTCTTTTAGACGCTGAGTCACCATATATGTGAATCTAGTTATAAACTGTCTCGAAGTGTCGGTCAAATATCGAGACTGAATGACAAAATATCAACAAATTAAAATATGAATAGATCATTTACCCTTACCCCACTGTGAAAAAAAATAATGTATGCTCAAATTAGCATCTGGTGCTTTTTTTTCAAATCAAGTTTTTGAGTGTCAAACAGCTTGGATCCTGATGAGACGCTGAATTAAGTACTCGGCGTCTCGTCTGGATCCAAGCTAGCTAGTTGAAAATGCAAATCAAGTTGCGGGAAGCGTGACGTAGATTAAGGAAACAACCTTCGAAAGTTCATGTCAAGATGCACTCTTATTCAAACTTTTACCATTTCATTGCCAGCATTTTTTTTATCTTCTTAAAGTTTTAGAGAGAGAGCGCCTGTTCATTCTTATATATATATATAAAACAATAAACAATGTGACACACAGTTTGGATCCTGATGAGACGCCGAGTTACTCTCATCTGGACCCAAACTGTTTGTACAGTTGAACTTCGATATCTCGAACTTTAAGGGACCATACCAATTAGTTCGAGATAACAGAAGTTCGAGTTATCCGATATCTGACAATTTCTTAAGTTCACAGCTTAATGCAGGTCTAAAGTAATGCTGAAAGTTCCCGAATGAGCTTTCAGCATTACTTTAGACCTGCTTTAAGCTGTTGCACGTGTTTCGAGATATGCATAGTTATACATTTTAGAATATCTCTGTATTGTTTAGTTTGGTTTGGAAGGGCGAAACGTTTTGTTCGAGTTATCCGAGGTCGAGATATCAAAGTTCAACTGTATATGATATCACAGACCCTTCTTCATGGCACTGAAGGGGTTAAGACGATGTGTTTTGTTTCTCACTCCCAATTTCTAAATTCATATTCCTGCGCCTCTTTTTAAGCTTAGTATACACGGTCTCGACCGTTTGGAATTTTGCTAAATCATGATACATGTTTAATCATCGTCTCCTATGGGTTGAAACTATTTCCATAGGTTATCAGAAATTAGCTCAGAGCATGCAATTCGATATTATTTCATAATACATGTCAATTTTCTGTCATTTTATATTAAACTTGCCATATACATGTAATTATATATATACTCAGATACATACACACTCCTTAGAACCTCTCCAATTAGACTACTTTATAAATAACAATAGGTGATTGTGAAAGCAGGCAGTTGCTTAATGCAACGCGTTTTAAATATGCCTAAAAGTTACATAAATCATATGCTTATACGCTGAAAAGAAGTACATGTATATCGCCAGAAATCTAATCGAATAAACACCGAAGAAGAAAACTTGCATGTGTTTGAAATCTTAATACCCGGCGTTACTCGGCAAGTATTAGTACAGTAAAACCTCTCTATAACGGCCACTAAATTGTGTTAATTAGTTGGTATTTAGGGCAAGTTGCTGCTTAAAGCAAAGTGAAAGTAAAACAGAACGCTCCTATAGGAGCGTTCTGTTTTACGTTCACCTTGCTTTAAGCAGCCACCTGCCTTTAACACAAAATACTTGATGTAATTTAGTGGTCGTTATAGAGAGGTTTTACTGTATTTCGTCGGGCTGTGTTTGTTGGACATAGGCCAAACTTATCGTGATTATTCAGGGATTTGTTTTAAAAAGTGTAACGTGACAAACAGTGCAGACCCTGTTGAGAGGGCTCAAATAGACTTTCTCTCATCTGGGTATACATTGTTTGCAAAGGACATTGGTGACTATTTTCTCACGCTGAAAGGGTTAATAAATAAATTAATAATAAATAAATAAAATTACTTTGCATGTTCAACCCTTACAGGACGGGAAACGAGAAACTAATGTCCTTTACAAACAATGTAGACCCAGTTGAGAGGACTTCTAGAGGAGCCCTCTCATCAGGGCATGCACTGTTTGTCATGCTACACGTTTCTTTAGAAAAGTCCCTACATTTTCACCGTAAGCTTGATCTGTTTGAACTTTGGAATAGGCCATTTTAAAAGTCAGCATTGTAAAGATTAATAAGCGTTATATAGGGCTCTAGACGATATTTATGCTTTGCATAACAGTAAAACGCCTACTAGGAAGAACGTGTATGAATTGGACTGCACAAAACGTTCAACAGCCCAAAACACGTAGCACGCGGTCTTTGAACCTTTCCCTGTTCAGTATTCATGTGAAAGAAATAATGACGTCATGATTATTTTATAAGTTCTATTTTCATATTGTAAACTGTTCAAGGGAAGATTTTGCGTTGACAAACACTGTAGATTCACATCTATATTATGCAAAAAGCAAACAGAGCAAACCCTGATCAAACGGCTCCTATATCGTCTGATCTTGGTCTACTCTGTTTAAAGTCAAGTGTCAAATGGTTTCGATCCTTATGGTAAATATAATAACCCTCACGCACAGTGTGTGTCCAGATGAAACATCGAGTAACTCGGGGTCTCATCATGATCCAAACTGGGAGACACTAACCCTGTTAAAACAAACTACAGTTGAACTTAGATATCTCGAACTTCAAGAACCATTCAAGTTACTTCGAGATAACTGAGGTTCGAATCATCCGATTTCTAATATTAACACTTTCTCAGATTCATAGTTTTATTTATTAATTTACTGTTTAATGCAGGAGCTTTCCGCATTACTTTTGACCTGCATTAAGCTGTACCACGTATTTCTAGATATGCGCAGTGGTACCTTTTAGAACAAATTATTCTATATTGTTAATTTTGGAAGGACCGAACTTTTACTTTGAGTTATGCCGAAGTTCCGAGTTATCCGAGTTCGAGATATAGAAGTTATCACGAATGCCTGAAGCGAAAGACAAGGTCATATAGACCAGTAGATTATCGTGTCGCAAATTTGTATGAACGGAGGGACATCATCAACGTGACTGGTTGGTGTGTAGGCGAATCAATAATAGGCTTTAGTATAGTGTTGAATGGAAATGGCCGACTCAACTGAATATTCAATGCGTTTACAAGATGAAAACGTTTGATATACTTTGCACACTGCAGTTTCCGATCAGTCACGGTTCTTTGGTCTTGGTCTACACACATAACAACTTGATATCTCTCTATTAAGGCTATTTACACGAGGATTGGTCCTGCAGCTTCAAGGCAGGGGGAAGCTTAACCCATTCCTTTATAAGCTATTTTTAGATCCTGCCTCTTTGAATAAATCTACCCAAAAGTAGCATTTACCAGAGAAAGGGAAAAGTTTATATTTGTGTAGTTTTGAAACAACTGTGATAAATAGAGCATTTGCTCCTATGGAGCAAATGCTCTATTTATCACAATGGTTTCAGCAAGTGACTTTTACAGGGGTGTCAATATAAGGGAATGGATTAATGCGGAGGGAGACAAATCCAGGACTATTTTTTGCGAATTCGTGTTTACCTTTACCAACAGTTTGGACCCGGATGAGCTGTTTGATGTTAGAGTGGTTCTTTTTGAAAGAGAAAATAAAAGAAAATGTGTCCATCGGACACGGATGCCCCCACGAGCAAACAGGAAGTAGATGAACGACAGACCTGAAAAGGGGAGACACGGTACAGCTAACTACAAGACGAATACTGATGCAAGGCATTGGATCGCCGGGAAATTTGTGTACAATGAAGGTTTTTAATAAGGAACTGTTTTGTTAAGACAATTGAAATACAACATTTCATTAAAAACTTAACGAAATATGTAGCCTCTAGAGTGTAATGACGTAGTGACCTAGTTCCGAACCCGACATGATCCATATTTGAACTTGACCAAGATTGCATCCAAAAATTATCATTAACTATCCCAGTAAAAACCCAAACCGCCATTTAAAAAAAATAGAAAGGAAAAAGAGAGAAATTTTTTTTTCGTCAGCGGTGAGAATCGAACCAGGGCTGACTGCACGATAGGCGACCGTGGTAACCACTACACTATCAGGCCAGACATACTTCAAGGGAAATTGAAGATGTATATAAAGTTATCATGCTACTATATTGACGACTTTTTTAAATAAACAAAATAAAACGACTTTTTTAAATAAAAATTAATAAAACAATAAAACTTCATTACAACATTTATCACTCTCATGATAATTTAATCAATAAACTCTAACAAGGGCGGTGATGGTCATAGACCTAAATATAGCCTGTTCAGTTCCATTAACGAGTGACGTTAGTCCTATCTAAAAATAGAAACCGAGACGACGGAATTCGATTTTGACCATGTAGAG
This sequence comes from Azorinus chamasolen, assembly GCA_963576725.1. Lineage (NCBI taxonomy): Eukaryota > Metazoa > Mollusca > Bivalvia > Cardiida > Solecurtidae > Azorinus > Azorinus chamasolen. Next base: position 61,048,200 of record OY755236.1, on the reverse strand, counting down.
CCTCCGGTAGAATAATAACCATGTCTGTTTGAATTAACATATCGACTGTCGATTCAAATGATCTTATTTTTCAAATTCGAGCACGTTTTCCCGTCTTATGTCAAAATCTCTGAAGGGCATAATTTAGAACGAGAGCACCGCAAACAGGTGCACGACTACAGTTTTGACCCGGCTTCAATTCTGCGACTTTGACCCGGCTTCATTTATGTTTACAAAACTGTTTTTGGCATTTAATGTCGATACTTCGACGAAAAAAGTGTCATAATTATTGTTATTATCGTACATTTGTTTGATAAATTCCTTTTTAAACATCGTATGAAGGTTTTTACATCACATATTTCACTACATCAATAATGCAGATAGAAACTATTCTCTGCCACGCTCTCATGAGCCAATTTGTAAAACTTGTCGCTACCCCTCCTACATGGGTAAATACTTTTTAGCATTCCATTAGTGATCGCCGCTCATGCGGCGATCAATAAACATTATCGTCAGAAAAACAAGTGCATATTCACCGTAATTAAATTACATTGGAACCTGTCTTGGGCGACCATAAAAAATAGGTCTAATTATGGGCATGTAAGGTAGTTGGTAGCTCAATGCAGGTCAAAAGTAATGCAGCAATGAATTTCATACGACGGAAATTATCTTAACCCTTTCCTTCATTTAACCCATTACCTCATAGGCTATCTTTAGATAAAACCTCTTTGAATAAATATACCGAAAAGGAGTATTAACTAGAGAAAAGGAACATTTTAGAATTTTGTAGTTTGAAACCATTGTGATAAATAGAGAATTTGCTCCTATATGAACAAATGCTCTATTTATCACAATAGTTTCACAAAGTGACTTTTACAGAATCGTCAAAAGTCGTCAATATGAGGGAGTGGGATAAACACCTTTTCACGCATCTACAAAGTAGACCCAGATCAGACGGGCCCTATAGGAGCCGTCTTATCAAGGTCTGCACTGTTTGCTAATGTAATGTGATAAATTTATTTCTATAGTTTCTAAAATTGCTACAATGTTCCGCCTTCCACATTTCATTATAACCACTATATCAATGAATATTCAGTAGGTATTGAAATTTGGAATAAACTTAGAACGGGGAAAGGTTTAAGTTCTATCATACCGACTTTTCGAACCGAGGTCCATGCTTATAAAAGGTTTAGTTGAGTCTGAGTTCGTTCTCAAGTTTTTGATTGGTCAGATTTGAGCCTTTGGCTCAAATCTGACCAATTAAAAGCTTGAGAACGAAACTCAGACTCAACTAAAAGCTTTATAAGCATGGACCCAGGTTACATTGAAGTTATCCGAGTTCCAGATATTGACGTTTCCATTGTATTGGTTTGTGTACTTTATTACAGTTTTATCTTTTCTTAAACTTTTGTCTGCTGTGTTAACTTAATCGGTAAAAAATGTCATTGACTTAAGTTGTCACATTTGATTTATTTTGCATTTCTTTTCAACAAATTGATCCGAGTATTAAACAGTTTGGATTCTGATGAGACGCTGAGTTTCTCAAAACGCTGCATGTGTTCACAGGTCTAATAGTTGTGTATTGAAAGGGTACGGCTCTATCTGTGACACGGCTTTTATATTTATTTCCGCCGGTAGGCTGTGGATGGCTTTGTGACGCGGCTCTTACACTTATTTCCGCCGTGGATTAACACTTCGAATGCGGGGCACGCATGCACTTGTATTTGCAGATACTCTTGACTCTAGCTACTAGAAGACTATTTGTCAATCAAACTCCTCTAGGAAGTTTAAGCAGTTCATACTGAGTGGACACACAAACACTGATGGGCTATTCCACTCTGAAAATTGAGCGAGGAATGGGATAGGGGTTATGTTCATCACTTTGTTGTCGGGCTCTCATATCTGCTTTATCAATAACCATAGACAGTAGAACCTGTCTTAAGGACCCTTAAAAAGAGGTATAATTATGGACCTATAAGGCAGGCGGTAGATTAATGCAGGTTAAAAGTAATGCAGAAAGCTCTTATAGGAGCTTTCTGTATTACTTTTGTCCTGCATTAAATAACCATCTGTTATTAAAACTTTAAAACCCCTATGTTCAATAAATTAATGGTCGCTTAATACAGATTCTACTGTATGTATTTGTTATTTCCCAGTTATCATGTTCAGAGCAAATAAACGGTTGGTGGGTGCAGTGTTATTCCAACAGCGCAGCACGAAAACATCACATCGTCAGGGCCCATTTGGCACTTAGTGCGTTGGAGAGCTTTTTAAACTGTCTGCTACTGTTGCAGGTAAGGCCAGTACTTATACTTATGTACTTATCATTTACTCTATGAATACTCGTAAAAGAAATACAGTAAACCCTCTAATTCGGAATTCTATTAGAGAAGAATTTAGATAATTTTAGGCAGGCGGCTGCTTGATTCAAGATGATAATCATGCAGAAAATTCTTAGAGGAGCTGCAATACTTTCCCCCCTGCATTAAACTGCTTCCTGTCTCCAAGACCATTATTTATACTAAATTAAACGTCTCGTTTAGAGGGGTTTAATGTAATGTACATATAAATATTAATTACAGTAGAACCTGTCTTAAGCGGCCATCAAAAGAGGTCTAATTATGGGCCTGAAAGGCAGGTGGTAGCTCTAGAAGTTTTCTGCATTACTTTTGCCCTGCATTAAGCAACCGCCTGTGTTTTAAGACTCCTATCAGAGTTCCAGATAAGATACGTATATTTAAACATTTTGATGGATAGCAGTTTTATTTCTTCACCAAACCCTATACTGTGGCCACTCTTTAGAATCGTCTCTTCGAGACGATTTTAAAGAGTGGTCACAGTATAGGGTTCGAGGCGATTTTAAAGAGTGGTCACAGTATAGGGTTTGGTGGAGAAATGACGGTTTAAGTATCTTTAACTGTAGCTCTGCTGTTCAATAAATAAATGGCTGCGAGTTGTGGTTAATTAGAACAAACATAAATTTGATCGTACAGTCTTTAGTACAACGGGCTGTAAAACATTGAGCAGTATAGCATTTCAGTTTCCAAATAGATTGTTTAGATTTGGATTTATTATCAGACTTATGGCTGAGAAACGCACATGCCCCTTTCATTATTATTTAACGGCATATGGGAATAATGATGAATCTTACTTTAATTTTTTGTGCATGACATTATATTCATTCCAGTGATATGCAAAAGTAGACACAAAAGAACAAGTAATATGAACCGCTATTTACTTTTGATTTTGTAGAATTAGCATTGGCTGTATTTTGCCATATAATGCTAAATGACGTCTTTTCGAATATATAGGAGATCTGATTCTATAATATGCCAGTACATAGTACTGTATCACTGTAGTATTTAGTCCACATCTAGTCACGTTATCCTGACATCGGGATCACCAGTCACAGCATTGCCTTAATAGGCTGGATGGCTTAAGCATATGAAAGATCTTGTTTGTCTCCAAGACACACATTTCGCCCTTGATTTGGTATAAATCATTGATATAATCAGAATGATTAAATGACCGATGGAAAATCCGAAAACTAATTTAACCAACTTACGCGCATACATGACGAGACATGAAAAGCTTATGTTATCAGGTGAAACATGAAATGTATGAAAAATTGAGGGACGCCTACAAAGCACAGGTTCAGATAAGACGCGTAAATTTAAACATTGTCAACAAAAGTTCCTTTATAACTGTCGAGGATACGAGGAGACGATTCTAAAGATTGGACACAGTATAGGGTGTGCTGGAGAAATTACCATTTTAGTATTTGCTACGCACATTTATCTGTTGCTCTTTACTAAATATGTATGTGGATTAGAAAACATAAATAGTACCACAAAATTATACACTAACTTAACAAACAAGATCGATCTAAAATTACAAAAGCGCAACGCAGCGAACTGTAATAATTTGGTAATAATTGTATAATCGTAATACGGAGCTAAAGCCACATATTTAACCCTAAAAAGTTTCCTCCATAAATACGCCTTTCTATGTCTCTCCATATGAGCAAATGCTCTATTTATCCCAATGGTTTATATACTATACAATTAAAATAGTTTCCTAGTAAATACTCGTCTTCGGTAGATTCATTCAAAGAGGTTGGGTCTAAAACTAGCCTATGGAGGAAAGGATTAATCCAAGAAGTTTTTTAACAGTACTCTTGCTGCAAGTGTCGCGTCTGTGATCACCTATGCAAACAGCGTGGATCCAATGTTACCCGGCGTCGCATCAGGAACCAAACTATTTGTTACAATGACATTGGTTTAACCAATTTGCTCCCAATGCTTCAATGCTTATATATGGGATTAGTATATCTTTTATCTAAGGGATGTCTGGTCTAAATTTTAATTTTGTATTTGTTTTTTATTGAACTTCCTAACAGCAAATAGTGTAGCCTCTGATCAGACGCCGCATAATGCGGCGTCTGATCAGAATCTACACTGTTTGCCTACGCCCCATATATGGGATCGTGGGAGCAAATGGCTTAAAACAAAAATAAAGGCCATTAAAAACAGATAATAAAGCTGTAGCAGACGATACAATTTGACATTGAACGAGTTAAAAACATATTCAGATATAAACTGAGAAATTCAAAATACACAGACGAGTGTATTTCTTCAACAGAAACGACCGCGACAATGATCGAAGTAAAGACATTTGTACAAGGCATTTTGAAGAAATAGCAGGCTATTTGTAAAGCTTTAAGCGAAGCTTTAGGTTTAGATAAAAAACGGTTATGGACCAAAAGGCAAGGTGAAATGGGAAATAAATGAAAACAACTTTCTTGTAACTTGGAGATATGTTGGAGATATGTTGGAGCAAGACAAGTATTTAGCCAATGTGTTTAGTGTGTGTTCAGTCTAATCGGCACAGCAGCTCGACTGCACGCCTTTTAGATCTATGGATTTGTAATGTACCTGCTGCCTTATAGACCCATAATTGAACCTATTTGTGATGGCCGCTTTAGTTCTACTATAGACGGACTTTTGAGAGTGCAATACCAGGTCCTGATGTTATAAAAATCTCTTTGACTCAGTCTGAGTTCATTCTCAAGCATCTGACTGGACAGGCTGTGAGCTTGCCCAAGCCCAGTCTAATCATATACTTGAGAATAAACTCAGACACAGTCTCAAAACATTTACAGTCATCTTTATTTTGTTTATACATGTATGTATTTGCACTAGGATTTGGCAAATCATACTTACTTGTCAATATACCGTCATATCGGTTTACAGTATGTTTCCTTAACCCATTCCCTCATATTGACGACTTTTGACGACTCTGTAAAAGTCATTTTGAGCAAATGCTCTATTTATCACAATGGTTTCAAACTACAAAACTCAAACATTTTCCTTTTCTCTAGTTAATGTTCCTTTTCGGTAGATTTATTTAAAGAGGTTGTATCTAAAATAGCCTATGAGGTAATGCGTTAAAGAGGCCGAGGAAGAAAAACGTATCTAACATATGACATCGAATCACACCTTTCTAATAATTGATATATTGCATAGATAAATCGCAGCCTCTAGTTACTTGTCAGTGTTAAAACAAGCTTTAGGTTAACATCATGGCCTGTTGTAATTTGTTCACACTGAAATTATCGCTTACGATAAATTTTCCATTTTGACACCATGCTCTTGGGTCATGGACGTTGGTTAATAACTACAGTAAAACTACAGTGTGAGTGAACCTATTTCGTATATGCATAGTCGTAATACCCGGACATTCCCCATGCTTGTCTCGTGTCTTGCCTCGCATTCATAAACAGCTTGGATGCAGATGAGACTACGAGTAACTCGACTTTTTATCAGTATCCAATCTGCTTGATGCTCGTTCAATTGTTTGTCAGAAATTTGATCCCCATCCTTTGCTCACAAATCAAAATCTGAAATGGTAATTCTATCAAACCAGTCTGTCTAATGTTTTAATCTACATCTATGGTTATTAAAAATGTATGCTGTTTTTAACAGTGCCTTAAAAAGCTTGATCGTTTTGAATTAGTAAAAAGTATATGTGAAATCTTACACTGATGAGATGCTATCACCAGCACAGTTATACCGATTGAATTATATGTTTTGCTGTATCTAAGTATTCACACAAGTCTGTGTACATTCAGTCAATATATCGAGATATTATGTCTTCCAAAGATTGACTATTTGTTTTTATTGGAATAAATCATACTTACATATGTAACGTGAATGTTTTCATTTTCATTAAAAGCTTAAAATAATTTAAATGTTTATAAAAATCATTCCTGATATATGTTATTTTATATATAAATGAAACATATATCTATAGATATCGTATACATTATTAAGTTATAACTCAGCCTCTTACTTTTAAAGACATTATTTGGATATTTACATATGCCACATGTATTTTATTGAATCTGTTATCAAATGCAAGTTTAGCCCTTTCCCTGTTTATCATTTATCCCAGATAATATCACCTCATTGATTAACCCTTTCCCTGTTTATCATTTATCCAAGATACTATCACCTCATTGATATTCATGGACAGAATCAGTACAGTGGAACACTGAAAAGGGACTATTCACTAAGATGGAAACTGTAAAAGGAGATATATAACATTCCTTGAGCAAACAAAGCAGATCCTGACCAGACGGTTCCTACAGGTTCCTACTCTGTTTGCAAATGCGCGAAAAAGGCGTTTATATGAGGAGAGGTGTTGTTTTTTTTATAGAATATACAAGTTTGCTTACACCAATTTTATTCAACGGTGATATTCCTATATAAGTGATATACATAACGACTCCATCTCTCAGATGTAAATCCTATAATCATTGTTAAATATTCATGTAAGAAATAATGACCTCATTATTATCAATTAGATTATTTTTTATAATGTTACATGAACATTGGACAGTTTTGGTTGAGACATAAATTGCACAAACCGACCTATATTTTTAAATAAGCAAATAGAGCAGACCCTGGTCAGACGGCTCCCATACCATCTGACCTGGGTCTACTCTTTTTGCAAAGGCGTGAAAATGCGATTATACGAGGGAATGGGTTAACCAAACGACTTACTTCCGGATTGTTTTTATTTCAGATTATCAACTACATTGCAAAATTCAACGAAATACTATATTGGAAATGACGAAGGTGGTGTAAATTAGCTCGTGATAATTACAGTCATAACAGACGTTTTGTACCTATACATGGTTGTAAACCCATTTACAATGTTGGCCAAATTAGGTAAAGTGATATTGGTTTTAGTTTGTGTCATGTTTAATACATCAACTTTAGATTATCTTGACTCAAATAAAGTTATGTGTGGACCACGAGAATCGTGTACGTGTGTATGGGAATCAAATACACCTGCAAACCTTACCATGGACTGTTCAAGACAACAATTGACCAGTCTAGGTGAAATATGCGAAACTTTAGGAAACGCAACGCATCTAGTGGCTAATTCAAATCGCATCAACGGAACACTGCATGACGATAGCAGACTTGATGGGTGTCAGAAACTAGTTTCGTTATCATTACGCAGTAATGCAATCACGGAATTGGACAAAAATGCTATGAAAAGATTCAAAACACTGATAATGATGGACTTCAGTTATAATCGGTTGGCAGTATACAGATTAGAAAACGGTCATTTATTTGAAGGTCTAGCAAATCTAGAATCATTATCATTGAATGGAAATCGTGTTAATAATTCTGACAAGTTTCAATGGTATCCCGACCTCTCAGGGAATAAAAAATTATCGACATTGTACATTGATGGCTTATTAGAAACTGATACGTCTCCCGGAATATTCCCGAGACTAAAATATCTGAAGCACCTTGTAATATCTGGTTCTGATGGTATTTGTGAAATTAAATACATTTCGGATATGTTTTTCCAATATCTTATTCACCTTGAATCATTAAGCCTTTCTATGTGTGACCTTGAAATGACAGAACTAAACGCCTTCACTGTGTTGAAAAACCTTCAATGGCTTGACCTCTCCAACAACAGGCGCCTCGGTCTTCGGGGACTTTACAATATATCGTATAGCTTACAGTTTACAAATATCAAGTTCATGAATTATTCATATATGTACGATGTGTTTGGTTTGGGTACGGAAGTTACAAAACAGGACATCTGTTTCTTGAGAAACACTACACTCCAAGAGCTAGCTCTGGATGGAAACCGAATACAACTGATGGAAACTAACTCGATACAGCTTCTCCCACCTACATTACAAGTTGTACATGTAAATGACAATATATTTACATTCGGACCTTATCTTTTACAACTGGGGTGTGGATCTAACGTTATAAACTTTTACGGAAGCTATCAAAATATTGCACACAATCCTCTCGAATACAGGAATCGAGGAAACAACAGCAAACCAAACCCTATGTATCTTAAACCTTGTCCATTTATGGAAGAGTCGTATCTGAGAAATGTGAGTGACCACACTGACAACTGCAAGTTTTTCGAGCATAATGAAAATATTTCGATATATCCATCTTTCCCAAAATACGTAAAGAAAGTCATATTCAGTGACTCTAACATGAAGTATAAACTCGGCAGTATTTTAATAGTTCCAGTCCACAACAATCTTGAGTATATCGATGTTTCGGGAAATATTTTGTATACTTTAGAAGGACCTTTTGGACCATTGTCGAAACTGAAATACTTTGATCTCTCAAGAAATTATTGTTCTGGTGTGAACAGGAGATTTTTTGAATACATGATTTGGCTGGAGAACTTACAAATGCATTCGAATTTACTTGGACTTTCCCTAATGAAGGAAACTTATAAAGATGTATTTCATGATTTAATTCATCTAAAAACCCTTAACATTTCGATGAATAAAATAACTTCCCTCCATCCGAATTTTTTCGAAGGTTTACAAAACCTGGAAACTCTTGATCTCAGTTTTAACAGTATGGATAAATGGGATCTGGAAGTATACACCATGACCAACTTATCTCATATTAACTTACGCTCAAATACATTTCAAATGTTACCAACCCATCTAACAAGCCAGCTGGACAGAATTGCACAAAGTAGGGGAATGGCGTTTTCCGTCGATCTGAGGGACAACGCCCTTCGATATGGATGTCAGACTAGAAAGTTTCTTACTTGGATGGTGAATCATAAAACATCATTTATCGGTTTCGAAGAATACTTTTTTGTGGATGACGACGGAGTACAATTTTCCAGCCATGACTTAGATAATAAAGTAGATGATTTAGATAAAATGTGTCGACCATACACTATCTGGATTGTAATCTCGGTTATTGGTGTTTCAGTTGCTCTCTCCATTATCATCGGTGGTCTTCTGTACAGGAACCGATGGAAACTAAGATACTTTATGTACATGTCTAAACAGAGATTTTATGGATATGTACGAGTTCCAAACGAAGAACCACTTGAAAATTACAAATACGACGCTTTCATTTCGTATGCAGAAGAGAACATACGGTTTGTCAGAGACCAGATCATTCCTAAGGTTGAAAAGAACGAAATATCGCTATGTATACACCAGAGAGATTTTCTGCCCGGCAATGCCATCGCAGATAACATCATTGATGCCATCAAAAGCAGTAGAAAAACTGTCATTCTTCTTACCGAAGCATTCTTAAAGAGGAAATGGTGTAAATACGAGTTCAACATGGCAAGAATGGAAAATATTTACTCTAGGTACGTTTTGACGACATTTTCTCAGAAAATATGGGTACTATTTCAATTTTATTTTTTTGTCGTTTGCCTACAAAAAATAACGATTATTTGACGACTGTGTTATTTTTTAACCCTTTCATCACCAATGTTGCAAACGTGCACCACGTCAAATAATGCAGTCCCAGATCAGAAGCTGCATTTTTGTATCAATCTCTAGTTATTTATCTGTGGTTTATTCCTTTGTAATTTGCATTTATTTATCTTATTTCCTTATTTTATAGAAATAGTTTAACAAAATTGGGTTTACATACTACAATTAGAATGTTAGAGCCGAAAGGGTTAGCCCTTTCCCTGTTCGGTATTCATGTAAGAAATAATAACATCATGAATATTAATTAGCCAACTTCTTAAAATGAAATATGAACACAGGATTATTTTACTTTGGCAACAACTTTAACATCAGATCTATATAATTCCATGAACAAACAGAGCACACCCTGATCAGACGGCTCCTATTGCGAGTCAACTGGGTCCATTCTGTTTTCAAATGCGTGAAACACGTAGATATGAGGGAAGGGGTTAAGATTAAAACTCGACCGATAATGTATCCTCTCTCGGTACAAATCTTTAGAATACGTTTTATCAAGATTGTCAAGGATTCATACTACTGGTATGATATTACCTTGCTCTCACCAAGGATAACGCTTGGTCTATTTCATTGTTTAAATTGACGGTGTTAAAATTGTTCCTTTCAGGGCTGATAGATGTTGTCTTGTCATTGTAATGCTTGAAAAAGTTCCCACAAAATACATGCCCGTGGAGATGTTGGACTGGATACAGAAAGAGTCGTATCTGGAGTATTCAACGGACGAAGATGGCGAACGACTGTTTTGGAACAATTTAGTTGATGCTATTAATAAGTAAAAAGCAGGCTACATCCTCCGATCAGCTGACCATATCTCCTACATCAAATTTGAAATATATCCCGAACTCTACCAAGGAATTTGTTTTATCTTTACTACACTCGTTAGGTGAAAAATCTATTCAGTCGTGTCTGAATGTACAAAGTTGGCTTATAAAATGTTATCGTTTAAATGTGAACTAACTACTAGAAAACAACTTCAGTTCATTCTCAGTGTTATTATATTTTCTGGTCCTTCGATGCTTTTAGTTATGAAAATTGAATACTGCTAGAGTCGGTGTAATGAAGAAAAGTGACCCCCGTATGGGTCGATATATTAAATAGTACTATGGCCCGCGGTAATTTTACTATAAAATATAGTGACTCTCTTGCCATGATATAATGACCCCCTTATAATATTGTAACCCACTCTTTTTATCGTAGTAGGTCGACCGAGTGTTCCATATATTTTAAAGTACTATGACCCCGGTCAATTTACTATAAAATATAGTGACTCTGTTGCAAAATATATCCACCATGGGTTGTGGTCGATATATTATATAGTACTATGACCCCATGCCATTTTGCCTAAAAAATGTAGTGAATCCCTTGCCAAAATACATCAACCTCAGGGTTGGTATATCATATAGCACTATGACCCCAGGCCACTTTACTATAATATATACTGACTCCCTTGATAAATACATCCCCCAGGAAGGGGTCGATATATATTATAAAGTACTATGATCCCATGCCATCTTACTATAAAATATAGCGACTCCCTTGCCGAAATGCATCCACCATAGGGGGGTGATATATCATATAGTACTATGACCCCAGGCCATTTTACCATAAAATATAGTTACTTCCTTGATAAAATATATCCACCAGGGAGTCGATATATATTATAAAGTACTATGACCCCATGCCATGCCATTTTACTATAAAGTATAATGATTCCATTGCCATAATATAATAACCCACCTTATGATATATTGACCCACTCTGTTTATCGTAGGGTGTCACTTATTATAAAGTCTCGACGTGCGGGGAGGGATGGGGTTGGTGGTCCGGACCCCATCGATCTTCTCTACTTGGGAATTTTTTTTTTTTTTTTTTAAAAATGGAATATGATGCATATTTTGCTCGTCATTTCATATAACCAAAACCCCCACTCCCGTGAGCAAACGACGTTGGTTCAACGTTGTTTCAACGTATGCGACGTTGATTCAACGTTTATCAACGCTGAATCAACGTTGAAACAACTTATCGTGCCCACTGGGTTGGGATTTTGTGGACCCCCCCCCCCCCCCCCCCATTTCGGAAAAAATCTGGATTTGGGCATTGTGTCTAAAATTAACTTTGAACTATATCTCTCCCATCGACATTTTCGAACAGTACACTTAAAGGATCTCATCTACAAACCATACTCAAGAACACAAAATTTTCTGTTGTATCAGAGACATATAATATAGGTCTCTGGTTGTATCAACACTTATCCCATTAAAGAAGTTTGGTTCCAAATGTTGTTGTTGTTTGTTTGCGTCCCCCGAGGAGAATGGGGTATGTATAGCGTGATGCTGCGGTTTGGGACAGAAGGCGCCTGTGAGGCCCAGCACCGCCGACTTAGGCTCTCTTGGGTTTTCTGTTAAGGCCCATATACATTTGGTGCAGACATTTATAATGATAACCAAGTAGGAATTTACGTCACTTTTATGCACACTTTTTCATTGTACTATAACGGGGGGTTATATTGCTATATAGTAACTCGACCCCGGTCGATCTACTATTGGGGTCAGCTTGCTATATGAGGGGTCATATTTTTATATGTAAGGGGTCATGGTACTAAGACTCCCCCGGTCATAGTACTATAACTGCGGGCACAGTACTAGATAATAAATCGACCCATGGTCGATCTACTACGGGGTTACTTTTCTTCGGTGCTAGGGGGCGTGAGTAGTGTTGCTATTTCAATAAATGCTCATGGACACTCAATAAAACCGAGTTTGCAGTTCCCCCTATTCACATTGCTTCTGTTGCTTTCGAGTGATCTCCTGCTTTCAGAGTTTCACCATTTGCTCCATAAAGACGCATTTTAATGTATCTGCAAACAGAGTAGAACCAGATCAGACAGTTCCACAAGGAGCCGTCTAGTCAGGGTCTTCTCTGTTTGCTTGTGGAATATAATTATTATAGATAATATGATTCTTCAATTTTAAAATAACTCAAACTTAAATTGGCATAAATATTCATTGAATAAAAGGTTAATGCGGGTCAACCCTTCAGGAGCGTTCCAACTATTTCACTGCCAATATTGTCGTCAGCATAACTTATCGTCTGCTACAATTTTTATTTGCGCCTTTTCCCCATCTTATTCAAAAACATTACCATGATAACAAACGAGTGACTCGGCATTTCATCTGGGTCCAAACTGTTTGAAGAGGTAATCACAGAAGTGACATTTACACCGAAAAGGAGTTTACGTCAGTTTTCATCAGACTGCTATTGTCAATACATCGTGGAAATGTTACATTTCGAATGATTCAAACTGTCTAGGCCAAGCTCATTTGCCGCATTTGAATGTAGCTTCCTATCGAGGCCTTCACTGTTTGTAGCAGTCATAGACGAAAAACTGTCTACGAGTGCAGACTTGTATCAGCTGCTTGTCAAAAGCGTTAACAAGTGCCCAAAAACCCTCATTTTTTATGCCCTACCGGCAACGCCGAACGGGGTTATATGTTTGCACTACATCCGTCCCTCCGTCCGTCAGTCCGTCTGTCAGTCAGTCACACTTTTGTTTTCCGGACTTTTTTTTCTAAACCCTTACCGACATTGAAGTGAATTTTGTTTCGCTACGTTGATTTTTCACGGAATCACAGAAGTTCCTAAAGTTTTAGGGTTTCCGGAGGTTTTTCTTAATCCTAACATATATTGAAATGATATATGGTATGTACCTTTATTAAAATGCGTTACAGATCAAGTTTGAATTTTGTTACGCTACATTGATTTGTCACGGAATTACATCAGTTGGAATTAAAATTCAGCCGGTAGGAGACTATGGCATTGCTTTCAATGTAAATAACTACAGTAGAAACTTGTCTTAACCCTTTCCCTCATATTGACGACTTTTGACAACTCTGTAAAAGTCACTTGGTGAAACCATTGTGATAAATAGAGCATTTGCTCCTTTAGGAGCAAATTCTCTATTTATCACAATGGTTTCAAACTACAAAATTTTAAAATATCCTTTTCTCTAGTTAATGCTCCTTTTCGGTAGATTTATTCAAAGAGATTGTATCTAAAAATAGCCTATGAGGTAATGGGTTAAGCGGCCATAAAGCAGGTCTAGTTATAGGTCTGAAAGGAAGCAGGTCAAATGTAGTTCAGAAAGCCTCTATTGGAACTTTCTGCATTACTTTTGCATTGCAATAAGCAACCATCTGGTTTTAGACTCCTGTGTTCAATAAATGAGAGGCCGCTAAGGACAGGTTCTACTGTAAGTGTAAATAATTTAACACTTTCAGTGCCAGTATTGTCGTCTGCTGAATGGCTCAGTGCCAGCATTGTCGTCTGCTAAACGTTTATACGATCAGCTAATTATCTGAAGTTTTTTTTAAAGTGTATTAGTTTTCAGCTGCATTATATTGGTGTCGAATAGTCTCCATTATTAACACAAATAAATTATTTAGTGGTGGCAGAAATCATATCATTTCCTCTTTATTTTAAGATCTGTTAGACATGTTTGCATTAGCCATTTTCATCTGTTTTAAGGTGTTTCCTTCATACAAACGCCTTTTCGTGCCTATGCAAAGAGAGTTGACCCATATCGGACGGAGTCTGTCCCGTTTGCTTATGAAATCATAATGGAATTGACCCTTTCCTGGTTCTATATGTATTCCAAATTTCAATACCTACTGAATATTCATGAACAAAATAGTTATAATGAAATATAGAATGTGGAACATTGTATCTATTTTAGAAACTAAAGAAACAAATCTATGAAAATCCATTAGCAAACAGTACATGCCCTGATCAGATGATTCTTATAGAAACCGTCTGATCTGGGTCTACTCTGTTTGCAAATGCGTGAAAACACGTTTATATGAAGGAAAGGGTTAACACTACAATTTCCGCCAATGCAAATAAACCATGTGCACATATACCATTATAACCATTGAGCTAACAGATAACCAGGATGTCACTATGGTTAATGATTGCATAAACATACTCCATGCATTATTGTCGGCTGATCATGTGACAGGACCTTCATATACACTGGAGGAAGGTCATATAGCCTGTCATCTCGTTCAACTATGGACCATCTGCACTATCTCGATGGCCTCCTTAACCCATTCCCTCGTACTGACGCCTTTTGACGCCTCTGTAAAAGTCACTTTCTAAAACCATTGTGATAGATAGAGCATTTGCTCCATAGGAGAAAATGCTCTATTTATCAAAATGCTTTCAACACTACACAAATCTAAAAATTCCTTTCCTTGAATTAATGCTCTTTTTCGGTAGATGTATTCAAAGAAGAAGGATCTAAAACTAGCATATGAGGTGCTGGGTTAATTCTGCGACAAGTTGTGTTGTCTTCTCTGCTCAGATTTAATCACATTTACCCTAATTGAGCTTTACGAAACCTAATTGGCATTTGCAAACAGTAATTTGGTGTTTCATAGATATCCAAGCTGTTTGACACACGGTCATTAGTCACAACATATCAGAAAGGATTACAAATTATTACTTGAGTATTTGAATGGCAAACTGTGCAAATCCTGATCAGAGTCCTCTTATCTGGATCTTCATTGTTTTCAAAGTGCACTATTATCCCACTTTCAAAGAATTTATAATACTATTGAGTTCATTATACAGGAAGAAACCCCTTTAGTTCTTTATTTCCTGTTTCACTTTGTCTTGAAGTACTGCCAATAAATTCATAACCTTTCAACCATTCTTTTCGATGACTGGTACACGGGGTTTTCTCAAACTAGTGTGAACACACAGACTTGAATGTAAACACGGAGGGAAGTCGAGCAAGTAAAACTCACAGGGTTATTTATTCTTTAGTTTACTGTCCATCTTATACAGCACGTGATAATAGAATAACACCCACCCACCCACACACACACACACACACACACACACACACTCAAACACAAGAGAGGATATTATCGCGATTGCGCATGCTTGTAGTTTTAAGCCGACAACAGGGTGTGATTAACAATATGTCCGAATGCCTGATACGGGATACAATATCATACAACAGACTATAAAAAAAGTCAAACAACTAGGTCTGACGGGTCACGGGTTCGCCGGGTCCATTTTGAAGGGAGATCAGCATTTCGGATACCCACGTGCCATTTATAAAAGAAAATGTTCAGTTATATTTATAAAGAATAAGCTCATTAGTTATCGGAAATATAGCGCTAAACTGCTGACAACAATTCCGCCTTCAACTTTATCTTATATACTAAACTTGTCTGTTTAAAAAATGGTCCGAGAACATGTGGAATGCTGATCTTCCTAAAAATGGACTCGACTGACCTTTGACACGCCAGACCTAGTTGTTTGACTATACACTCATAGTTAAACCTTGTCAACAAAGGATATTGTCAACAAAGGATAACAGTGGGTGGCGCAAAAATATAGGACCCTGTGTATTATCTGTCTCACTAGCCTTGCCTCTGTCTGTCTGGCTACCTGCCTGTCTGTCTGTATGTATGTATGTCTGCTTGCATGTCTTTCTGCCTGGATCTCTGTCTATGTGTGTCTGTCTTTCTCTCTATTTGTCTTTCTCTTTCCTTCTCTCTGTTTGCCTGTCTGTCTGCCCGTCTATATATTTGCCTGTCTGTCTTTCTCCCTGTCTTTCAGTCCATTTCTGTTAGTCTCTGTCTCTCGCTCTCTGTCTCTGTCTATAACTGCCGCTGTCAGTTTGTCCGTTTGTTTATCTTTCTCTTGTCCCTCTCTCTCTATCTCTCTCTCTCTCTCTCTCTCTGTCTCTCTCAGTTGAGCCTAATCTGCTCTTCTTCAACAAATGAAGGTAAATGTATTTCATTTCCATCAGCTAAGTCTACCTTATTTTTACATATCTGAATGACCTGGAGGTCAAACCGAAACGTGTTGTAGCTCGGACGCAAAACTCGTGGTACTCATTCGTATTGCGTCGGAATTCAATCATATTGGTACTACACCAAAATATTGCTTATCCGACAATTAAATAGAACTATCTTTAGGCGCGTGGCTGCTTGCTGCAGTGTAAATTCCGAAAGGGGGTGATCCCCGAGAGCAAAAATTACAACACAAAAAGAGAAAATTGCAGACTCGGTTTTATTGAGTCTGTTCATGAACAGTAATTGAAAGTGCAACACTGCTCACGCCCCCTAGCACCGGCTTAAGCGGTATTCAATTTTCAGAACAAGAAGTACTGAAATTCATGATCTCGACGGATCAGAAGGTATAACAACACTGAGAATGAAGTACGGGGCGACGTTTTACGGCCGCCACACAAGCACTTAACACCTGCTGTTGTTAAGATTATAAATTCTGAAAGGGGGTGATCCCCGAGAGCAAAAATTACAACACAAAAAGAGAAAATTGCAGACTCGGTTTTATTGAGTCTGTTCATGAACAGTAATTGAAAGTGCAACACTGCTCACGCCCCCTAGCACCGGCTTAAGCGGTATTCAATTTTCAGAACAAGAAGTACCGAAATTCATGATCTCGAAGGATCAGAAGGTATAACAACACTGAGAATGAAGTACGGGGCGACGTTTTACGGCCGCCACACAAGCACTTAACACCTGCTGTTGTGAAGATTATAAATTCTGAAAGGGGGTGATCCCCGAGAGCAAAAATTACAACACAAAAAGAGAAAATTGCAGACTCGGTTTTATTGAGTCTGTTCATGAACAGTAATTGAAAGTGCAACACTGCTCACGCCCCCTAGCACCGGCTTAAGCGGTATTCAATTTTCAGAACAAGAAGTACTGAAATTCATGATCTCGAAGGATCAGAAGGTATAACAACACTGAGAATGAAGTACGGGGCGACGTTTTACGGCCGCCACACAAGCACTTAACACCTGCTGTTGTGAAGATTATAAATTCTGAAACGGACAGATCCGATATGCGTTTTCTGTATGGCTTTCACTATACAGTAGGACATTTCTAACTCGACCATCATCAAGAGAGCTGAGCGTTTGTCTGTGAGGCAGGTAGTATCCTAATTCAGAAAGCAATGCGGAAAGCTCTGAAAGGAATATGAGTAGTTTTTAGAATCGGAATATTTATAAAGAAAAGACAGGACAGAAACGTAGACACAAGCGGGTCGCACGAAAGCACAGAAAAGCCAAGCTTTGAGTGTTAAGTTTGGATTTTATTCTACTGAAATTATCATAGCAGCAGTTTGCTACCATCACAGAGTGACTGATCATCACTGCAGCACCGCCATACTAGAACACTCGAGTAAAGCGGCGAAACACTAGGAGATGGATGCTCCCAGCTGATGATGTCGGTAGGTTAAATGCAGTACACAGTCCCTGACGTATTCATGCACAATGTATGCACATAAGTTGTGGCGTTAGGCAAATATTAGAAAAAATGCTGATTTTCTAATTATTTATGAACTACATTGAAACTCCTCTAAACCGGACGTTAAAATCATCGTCTGTGTCGGTATTTGAGACAGACAGCTTAATTCAGGTTGAAAGTCACTCAGCATGACTTTCACCCTGCCTTAACAGCCACCAGCTTAAAACACCTAAAATGTTGTTTTTTTATTAAAATTCCGTTTTAAATGAGTTTTACTGTATTTGCGTTATGCAAAAACACCGTTTCTAGTTGTAATATGACAATGAAACATACGTATGGATGTGTTGGCAGAAATATGCCACCATACGTAGGATTTCCGAAACGATACATCACACTCGTTTTAACTGAAGTAGAGGAAACCATGTTTCATGTGCGACATAGCATTTCGGACTTAACACTGTGATTAAAAAAAGTTAAAATGGAAACAAGTGGTAAATATCAGTTGACTCTCATGTTTGCTCTTCAACTTGGCTTAGTATTTGCGACTCATATATTTCAGTATAACTGTGGGCCAGGCAAAAAGTGTGCTTGTTATCTTGACTCGGAGAAATGGAATGAAACTGTTATGAATTGCTCGAACAAAATGCTTACAAGTCTTGAAGAGATGTGTAAAGAAATGGGAAATGCTACATTTCTTGATGCCAGAGAAAATCATATCAATGGTACTGTACATGACGATAAAAGCATTAAAGGATGTCACAATCTGCGATACTTGTCTCTCAGGAACAATAATATCACTGATATTGACGAGAGTGTTCTGAAAAGAATGTCTAAACTGCACTTTCTAGATGTAAGTCACAACCAAATGGACATCATATTCAGCCAAGAAAATCGTCGCAAATTTGATAGTTTACCAGACTTGGAAGTATTGTTTGTCAATGGGAATGTAGATGTAATGAACTGTCCAAATTGTGTGTATCCTGATCTGTCTAACAACAGAAACATCAAAAGGCTCCACATTGACGGCTTGATTAATGCTTCCTTTGATCATTCATTTTCTGAACTTTCCAATCTTACAGCACTCTTTGTGTCTGGGTTAGATGGTTCATGCCATATTGATGTACTACCAGATGATTTCTTAAATAATCTCAGATATTTACAAACACTTAGCCTTGCCAATTGCAGTATCTCCGCCATTGAAATTCAAGCCTTCACATTGAATCCAGATCTTCAATGGCTCGATTTATCACATAATCACTATCTTGGGATGAGAGCTTTGTTTAATGTGTCTTACGGCTTGCAGTTTACTAATATCAAGTTTTTGAATTATTCGTATATTCATTACTTTCTCGGTTTAGGAACAGAAGTCACTAAATTTGACATATGTTACTTAAGAAACACTTCTCTGCAAGAAATAGCAATTGATGGGAACCGGATTGAGTTACTTGAAACTAACTCATTGTTACTATTACCTCCGACAATTACTATCATTCACGCAAATGATAATCAATTTAACTTCGGGAACTATTTATTTAACTTCGGATGTGCCTTCAATATATCTGAAATCTACGGAGGATATTTGCACACTTTACATAAACCTGATACAAGAAATACCATAGACAATAAAAGACCAACAATCCCCGTCTATCTTAAAAACTGTACTTTTATGGAGGACAAGTACCTAAGAAACATCAGCAATCAAACCGAAAATTGCATATTCATCGAAAAAGACAAAGAACTACCTCTTTATCCATCATTTCCAAAGAACTTAAAAAAGCTTGTAATGAATGATGGTAACTTCAAATTCAAAATTCCAAGTTTTCCCATATTTCCGTTACAAAATAAATTAGAATATATTGACCTTTCAGGGAATATTTTCTACACATGGAATGGTCCATTTGGCCCAGTTCCTAATCTAAAATACGTCGACCTTTCCAAAAATTACTGTTCTAACATATCGAGTGGCTTTTTTCGCCATGGCCAATGGATAGAAAATTTACAAATACAGTCCAATTTCATTGGATTGCCCAGAAGCATCGCGCATCACGATGTTTTTCGCGATTTAGTTAGGCTAAAGACATTAAATTTATCACTTAACCAAATCACCCGTCTGCCACCAAGGACATTTGAAGGATTGAACAATCTTCAGACCCTTGATCTCAGCTTCAACAGCTTAGCTAAATGGACAGTTGATGTAAACACCATGTCAAATTTGACAAATTTGAATTTAACCAATAACGCGTTCCAGTCCTTGCCGGTCAGCCTGATGAACCACTTGTTGAAAGTGTCCAGACGTCGAGGTGTTCCTTTCTCTGTCGACTTGATAAATAATCCACTCAAATATAGTTGTCGGAATAAAGATTTTCTGATATGGATGATTGAACACAGGAACTCTTTCCACAGATTTCAGAACTACACATTTGTGGATGATAATGGCGAAGAAATTCCTACAGAAAACATCGAGGCAGAAATTAGAGATCTGAAAACGATGTGCCAGTCGTACACTCTCTGGATCGTGCTCTCGGTCGTAGGTGTTTCAGCTGCTCTGTCCATTATAATCGGCGGTCTTCTGTACAGGAACCGATGGAAACTAAGATACTTTATGTACATGTCTAAACAGAGATTTTATGGATATGTACGTGTTCCAAACGAAGAACCTCTTGAAAATTACAAATATGACGCCTTTATTTCGTATGCAGATGAGAGCATACGATTTGTCAGAGATCAGATAATTCCAAGGATTGAAAAGAATGGAACATCGCTATGTATACACCAAAGAGATTTCCTACCTGGTAATCCCATAGCAGACAACATTATCGACGCCATCAAAAGTAGTAGAAAGACTGTAATTATTCTTACCGAAGCATTTTTGAAGAGAAAATGGTGTATGTATGAGTTCAACATGGCGAGAATGGAAAATATTTATTCAAGGTAAAACACTTCATTTTCTTAGCATTGTAACGGGGAATTTGTTTTTATGGTTTATTGTGTCGTATATAAAACTCGAAATTCTTAAAAATTACTGTTTTGTCGAAACATTCATAGCTAACATTTTCTTTTAACTCGTATTTCTAATGTTTAATTCTTATTTACATTAGATTATATGCCTGATCGTTCTGAACACTTTCAACGCTGAATTTATTTTCAAATGGACTACAGTACAATCCCGATTATCCGAACACTAAAATTCGTATTAGAATCGATCTTTAAGACAGGTGGCAGCTTAATGCATGGTGGAAGTCATGCAGAAAGCTCCCCTAGGAGCTTTCTGCATGACTTTCACCATGTGTTAAGCAACCACCTGCCTAAAAGGATCTAAATTCTTCTATACAGAAAATTCGAATGATCGAGGTTTTACTGTATTTCAAATTCAAACGGAGGAGGACGCCGGATCTCATTTTTGTCGGACCCTTTATTACTTTTCGACAGTTACTCTGGTTGCAGCTGAATCATTGAATACACTAGCGATAGGTGGATCCAGTTTATTTCACTTAAATGTTTTTCCGAGCTACATGTAATTTACCACTGTGTTTGCCATCGCGGCTGCTGTACGAGGTAGATTAGTCGGAGAGGGGGATACGTTTATTTACACTGTTTGTCTTTTAGGGTGGAGATGGAATAAGTGCGAGATAGGGTGCCCCTAAACCGGTTTAAAGCCCTAGTGACTATTGTCACTGATCCAAGGCGGTACATGTACTTCCATCTCCCCCCTATTGTGTGTTTATTGTGCCTTTGTGTGTCTCTTTATGTTTTGATAGTTATGTACATTTGCTGTTTTCTTATTGTGGTACTTTTCGGCGGTTGTTTGTTGTAGCGTGGACCTATCAGTGTTCGAACACCTAACGGTTAATTATTATTTTTTTCAACCGAGAAAAATCAGCGGATGTGATTTGCACAATTTTTTTCGTTGTTATCAACTATTACTGCATACATTCATGTAAAATTTAAAAAAAAAATACGGTTTTTGAATACACAAATAATAACGTGTGTTTTGTTTACCCTCTTAAATGGCAAGATGGCGGGTTTCCCGACCTGTTTCGAACATCTGGAATCAAAATCATCGTAGTAAAGTAATTAGTGCAGTTAGGTTCATGCCATTCACTCCACCTTCGTATTTATTTTTAAAAAACCATTAACACATATTGGTCACAAAATATGTTAACTTAAATATTAATAAAAGTATACAAAATTGACAATATTGATAGCAATTAGTGGCTAGATCCCATTCGGAATTTAACAGGGTGGTTATTTTTCAATGCTTTTATGCCATTGACAGCTTTGTAAGCATTTTTGAGTGTTATGGGAGAATACAATCTGTATTTGCCCACATACTTTGATGGTTTGGCCTTAAAATATAGATCTACCATGGCTAGTAAGTTTCTGAACGGGGAAAGCTCACGTGTTATATTACGTTACATACACGTTAAGGGAATATACTGTTTGAACTGCCCTATATGCATCATAAAGACAACTACGTCATAATTCTACATTGGGATTTCCACAACAAACTCGGAAGGGAAGTGCTGGCGGCATTTTCCTCAAATTTTACTTATACACCGTAATAGGGTTCTCCCCTAGGGGCAATATTGGTAATAGTAGAAATGGCTTTTTTTCTCTCAATATAACGTCATGTAAAATTACATGTTTTTCGCGCATTGTTGATTTTGATAGTTGTCTATCTGCTTATCAACACTTATAGTAATGACCTCATAGCGCGTGCATAAAAATATTTTTTCGCGAAAACGTGAGATGTTCGAAAACAGGTGGTGTTCGAAAATACCTCCGATGACGATATATGTGGTGTTTCCTGTATGACTCATTTTTGTACTTTTACTGCGATTATTCGGGGATGTTTTAAAGGAAAGTGTAACATGACAAACAATACAGTTCCTGATAAGAGAGCTCCTCATTGAGTCAGTGTTTGGAAAAGACAAACGAAATTTGTCTCCCGTATTGTTTAACGTTCAGGCAGAATGGAAGAAATATTTGAGAAAATTTACCGACGGAAGCGAATTAAAGTTGAAAGATAATGGATCTTTTCACGACGATCATTGTTTCCAAAAACATTTGAGCAAATAAAAGCCTTAATATTACCAAAAGCGAGTGTCAGTCCACTTAATCTAGACAAATCTATAAAAGAGAAAGGCCTTAACATTACTAAAACCGAGTGTCAGTCCACTCACGTCAGACTATGCTCGACAAGAAGGGATTCAGGCAAGAATATCACAAATGACATTATGTTGTTAGATAAATCAAATGTTCTCAGGCAAAGATAAAGACAAAATGGCATGCATATTCATATATAAATATAGATCAATCACTGTTTTGTTGAAAATGCTAAAACTCGAGTGCAGAAGAAGTCAAACAAACACAATAGTGTTTGTTTCTATTACATATTTACTACAGTGCTAACTCCCTACAACGGTCCTCTCAATAACTATTCCCTCCTTACAACAACGCATGTCACTGTTTCCGAAACAACAAGACTCCAGAAACAACTTTTTTTCATCGTATTTTCTTTATGCCTCCATCAAACCCTATGTTGTGACCACTCTTTAGAATCGTCACTTTGTGACGATTCTAAAGAGTGGTCACAACATAGGCTTTGATAGAGGCATAACGGTTTTAGTTCTCGAATTACACCTTATCTGGGGATCTGCAAACAAGCTAATTATGTTTGATTTTCCCTCCCTATAACAACTCCCGCTGAACAACACATACAATCTTCGTATCCCAAAGGGTGTCGTTGTAGAGAGTGAGCACTGTACTTGTTTTATCAATAAGATGTTGAATATAAAACTATACTGTTCAGCAATAGTAAAAGTTGACACAATGAGCTCTATTTTTCAGGGATGGTAGAAGTTGTGTAGTAATTGTTATGCTTGAAAAGGTTTCCATAAAACACATGTCTATAGAGATGTTGAACTGGATACAGAAAGAGTCGTACCTAGAGTATTCAGCGGACGAAAATGGTGAACAATTGTTTTGGAACAGTTTAGTCGATGCTATTATTCAGTGAGGTTGCATTTACCAACCCTTGTGATGAGTGAACATTAAACACATTTGTTGAAGATTGCGACTAGGACCAGCGACTTGCTTACGTTTAACATCTTTGGATAGTAACATTACCAAATATAACCTGATGTTAAATCGTGCTCAAGAGGCCTTGTATAATTCAGTACAGTAAAACCCCTCTAAACAGGAGTTTTATTAAAGAAGAATTTAAATGCATGTGGCTGCTTAATGCAGGGTAAAAGTCACACATAAAGATCATATAGGAGCTTTCTGCATGAATTTCATCCTGCCTTAAACTGCCACGTGTCTTCGACACCAATATTTATACTATGTCCGGTTTAGAGGGGTTTTACTGTAGTTTCCCTGTTGCAAACAAAAACCATTTATATTAACATACAAGGTGTTTATTCGAATGTGTGTATATTGTAAGTAGATTATGTAATTTACAGTATTAGACTTCTTGCAATCAATCATGGGATAAAATCAGATCATATTGTAATTCAAGAACATCAGTACGGAGTAGCACTGGTAAGTGAATAATGAATGTCAAAATCAAGGAAATGTATAATTTAACCCTTACAACGCTGGATTTTAACATTAACAAAATTCAAATATGTCAAGCTTATGGTGAATATTTAGGAATGTTTCCAAAGAAAAGTTTAACATGCGAAGGCCATTAGTGTCTCGTGTCCCGCACTGTAAGGGTCAAACCTATATATGAGTGTGCATCAATTCATATTAAACAACACACCGTGCAATAAAGTTCAAACGAGTCAGGGAAGCAACAACACTACTGACACCATTTATTATTTGTTCTAAGACACCAGCTTAAGCAGATGTACGACCTCAACATCTTACAAGCATTTATTTTAACATCTTGCAACTCACACGTTAGTGCATCTTAATAAACATCGTATATGCATATTTTGTTCTTGTCAGAAAGGAAACAACTGGAAGAAGAGCCGCATTGCTACATATATGACTGATCACTGAATTAATATATTTTGTAGATCTAATTTCATCAAATACTATACATATTATGGCATTGCTTAACCATTCGCTTGCTATTCACGTCAATATAACTACCTGTAAATAGTGAAGACCCAGATGAGACAGCTCCTGCATGAGCTGTCTCATCAGGGTCTGCACTATTTACAAATTGATTGTGCAACCAGTACACTCCACAGCAGTGATTGCACAGCGAAATACTTATACACAGTGAAGATATATGTAATTATACAAAAGGGCATGGGTAAAGAAGGAGAAATGTATTTTAAAATTCAGCAAGAGAAGGGTTAAAATCAGGAGTAGCAGTGTGCAGTGTAAGATACAGTCAAATATCCTCTGATGCGCCACTCAAATCGCCGACGGTTCTATGAATGGAAAGTCTGGCGATGATAATATTGCATAACGTCTGCACGGTTGGACGTTTACTGAATCCTGTTCGGATTACCTAAAATACCACCCCCTTATACGTGCGAAATATAAGAGGCATGCAGAAATGATCTCCCATTACCGTACCGGTCTGGAAAACATACAAGCGACATTTAACTTTGTATGGAAAAGGGAAACCTAAATGAGGCTAAAACCTGACTCACACTTGCAAACAGCTACAGTAAAACCCTTCTAAACCGGAATAGTAGTAAAGAACTGTTTATATCTTTTTAGGCAGACGGCTGCTTAATGCAGCGTGAACGTCATGCAGAAAGTTCATATGGGAGTATTATGCATGACTTTCACCATGCATTAAGCTGCCACCTGTCTTGAAGAGCACTAGTGATACTAATTGGAACGTTCGATTTAGAGAGGTATTACTGTACATCCAGATGAGCTGCCGAGTAACTCGGCGTCATTTACAAACAGTTCATTCAGATGAGCTGCCGAGTAATTTGGCGTCTCATCAGATGTCTATTTGTTTTGACAATCGGTCAGTATTTTTTTCAAAAAACTTGTTTCAATCAAAGTATTCAAAATTACTCTAGATCCAAATCTTGAGGGGACATTTTATTACACGTCTGGGAAAGGTTTAAGAGATACGAACTTTCACTTTAAGTTTCCCTCGTCTGACACAGTAAAGTATCTCCCACACACCCCACCCCAACCGGAATTCTAGTAGAGGAGAATATAGATACTTTTAGGCAGGTGGCAGTTTAATGCAGGGTCAAGGTCACGTAGAAAGCACAATACAGAGTGAAAGTCATGCAGAAAGCTTTCCTAGGAGCTTTTTGCACGACTGTCACCCTTCATTAACCCTTTCGGCGCCAACTTTCTAATTGTCGTCTGCAAACTAATTTTGTTAAATAATTCGGTAAAATAAGGAAAGGAAATAAATATATACAAATTTCAAAGGAATAAAGCACAAATATAGAAATAGAGTTTGAGACAAAAAGTGAAGTCCCTGATTAGACGCACTATTTGTCGTGGTGCATTTTTGCGACACTGGCGTTGAAAGGGTTAACCCTTTCGCTTCCAATGCCGGGATCTGTGATAACCTATGCAAACAGTTTGGATCCAGATGAGACGCCGAGTAACTCTGCGTCTCATCAGGATCCAACCTGATTATTAGTGTTACTATGTTTTTGAAAGAAACATGAAGAAAATGAAAGAAAAGAAATTTTGTAGCAGACGACAAAGTTAGCAGACGACAGAACTTGGCGTTAATCAACCACCTGTCTCCAAGACCGATATTGATACTAATTTAAACTTCCGGTTCAGAGGGGTACTGTATACGGAATTTAAAACATAAGAACATTGAATAACAACATTCCAGATGCAGTGTGTATATTTAACCCTTTACTCAATGACTATTCATATAAGAATAATGATGTCGTGAATATTAATTAGATTAACTGTTATAATAGATCTAGCACCTAGACACAGAAATTGTTTGCCCTAGCAAATACTCTGGAATCATAGCTATATTAAATCATAAGCAAATAGAGCAGACCCTGGTCAGACGGCTCCTATAGGAACCGTCTAATTTAGGTCTACTCTGTTTGCGAGGATGTAGAAAGGCGTATTCGGGGAGTAAAGGGTTAAGGTAACCCGAACAATATTCTGTATTTTTTATTGGTCATTTACGTCCGTATTGTGTGACTTTGTTTCACGTTTCACAAGTGTTTATCACCAGAAGGAAGTTTATATATCAAGGACAATTGTCTTTAGGGTACTAAAATAGAACTAACGTCACGCAGGAGTGCCATACGAAAGTCCACAGGAACTCGAAAAGCGAAAAAGAAGTGCCCCCAACAACCTTTACAGAACTGCTCCTTGGCCTTTGACCATCGAGTAGTTATGACTGTAATGTACCGCAATACCGTTAACCCTTTACTCCATGAATATTCAAGTAATAATAATTACATCATGAATGTTAATTAAGTATAATTGATTTTAATAACACATTAACACAGACATTTTCGGTCGTTACAGAAACTTTAAGAATTATATCTATATTATATCATAAGCAAACATGACAGACCCTGATTAGACGGTTCCTACAGGAGCCATCTCGTCTGGGTCAACTCTGTTTGCAAAGGGGTAGAAAGACGTATTTATTGAGTTTGGCATGACGGCTTCCGGGGATCGAACCTGAAACCTCTCGACCAGAAAGTGAACTGGGCCAATATATAGCTCTAACCTAATTAGTTTAACCCTTTACCCCATACAAACCCATTTTCGTGCCATTGCAAAAAAGTAGACCCCGGAATGATGCTGTTCGATCAGGATCTGCTCTGTTTAATTGCGAAATCATATATGTCCGATTGTTCATTTTCTTCAATGGCCAAAGATTCCTTGTCCTGGGTCACCACTGTTTTCTGTGTCATTGACAAATGTGTGGAGCCTGATGGTAGGGCTCCTCCGAGACCGTCCCCACCCTGGTCCATCACTCTTTGCCAGTTACACATGCCGCCATATTCCACAGTGTGAAGAATAAATTGTGAGAAATAGTAGTAACGCAACTGTAGTGCTAGAGCATGTATATAATTTGTATATAACCTGTATTTCCAAAATGTACCTTGAATATATGTGCTGTTTGACTTTGACGTTGATTGTGACAAACTATCATTGCATACAGTAGAACCTGTCTTAAGCGGCCATCAAAAAGAGGTAAAAGCATGAATATGTAAGGCTGGTGGTAGTTTAATGCAGGCCAAAGGTAATGCAGAAAGTTTTCTGCATTAGTTTGCAATGCATTAAGCAACCACTTTTTAGACTCATCTTATCAATAAATGAATGGCCGCTTAGGACAAGTTCTGCTGTAGTAGTTCCTAATTGTGAGAAATAAACATATTATACTGTACTGGTGGTTCAATCTTTTGTTAATGTTTATTCATTATTCTATGCACTATAACTACCCTAGGTATTTGGACACCAAATCTCACGTATCCACTGGTTTTTAAAGCTGGATAATGTTTAAATCGTTTTGATAAGTTTAAATTAGATGAACATGGTAGCAAATAGCGTAGACCCTGATCAAACGGCCCCTCAATGGCAATTTGACCTATGTCTCCACAATTTGCCAAATTGCGTCTAGGCAAAGGTAATTACGGTATCAGTAACCATTTTCCTCATATAAACGCCTTTTCGCGCATTTACAAACAGTGTATATGCTTTTGGTATAATATGGATATGATTCTTCAGTTTCTGCCTGAGCCAAACCAGTCTGTACATATGCCATCAGAAAAGTTCTGCTAATAAATATGTATGATGTCATTATTCCTTACATACTTATTAAACAGGGAAAGGGTTAATAAATCAAATGGGCGACTTTTTTCGGTTATCTCCCCAAATTCAATTTATAGTTGGCGCTTGCACCGAGTAGGTCCCACATCCGGATATCTTCTGGTTTTATCGATCGCCATTGTATGTGTTAACGGAAGTTATTCAAGGTTAGATTTAGCAACAAAGTCATTTAAACCATTTAGATGTAATGAAAACTTCTTACATTTTGAACATAAACACAGTTTCTCGGTCATAATGTAAAAACGGACTTTAAAGATAGAGTGTGTATATCCTTGTTTGTCTCAAATTGTCTGGTACAGTTATGGTTTTAGTATTTATTAGCTTTTGTTCATTTGAGAGTCCATTATTACTCTAACTATTACAAGTAAAAATTTGATCAGTTTGTATGGAAATTATAAGGATGAAATCCGCTCACAAATAGTACAGTCATGCAAAATGCAATAAATATAGACATTGAAATTATACCAATAATACACTTAAACAAAATATGTTGATACACTTTGCAAAATAACTATTTTATGCCTTTCTATGCCTTTGCAAACAGAGTAGACCCAGATCGGATGGCTCCTGAATAGAGTCTGCTCTGTTTGCTTATGGAATAAAATAGATTTGATTATATAGTTCCTACTTTCGCAAAACATTCATTTGCTAATATGCCATTTTAAAAAATAATCTAATTAATATTCATGATGCTATTATTTCTTACATGAATATTCATGGAGTAACGGGTTAACACGTTTAAGCAGTTTTGATCCAGATCAGATTGTAAAAAGTTTTATGACTGATCAGAATTCACAAATTTTGACCGTACACTGTGCATTTGCTGTGTTTAGAATATATTTCTAATTTATATCAGAAATTACATCAGATATCAAAGAAAATTAAAATAGTCAACCCTTACACAATGTAGGGAACCAGTCTATAAGACATCTGCTAATTGTGATGACCCTGGCGAGTACTTGTCTAGATGTATTCGTATCAGCTTCTACATTATTTGTTTTGCGAACATCATTATGTTGCACCAAATTATTTCAGTCAGAAACTTGACACCTTCATTTGAAAATTTAGTATTCTCTTGCAAATTTCAGTGACTAGAAAAAAAGATATGGTCCCAGATAAGACATTTATTTTTATTAAAAACGGAACATTCTTTCTGGATACCATTTATTATATAACAACTTCTGATCAGTATCCAAGTTGTATTATCTGTTGGGGGTGTTGTTGTTGGTTTGTGTGTGTGTGTGTGTGTGTGTGTGTGTGTGTTTGCTTAAATTGGACATTTAAACTTTAATGACAGAAGTAAACGAAATATTATTGTTCCAAAAGAATTCTTTAATTATTATATATGCCATGTATAGATACCACTGTCCCCTGGTTGATTGCATTTCCTGTTCGGTCTCTCTCTTCTCGTGATTGCAGTAGGTATTTAATAAACAAGTCCTTGCTAAATAACTTTGGAGGTCACGACACAAAAGGATTGCAGCAGGATGTGAGCAGGGACATTTATCATAGAATCCTCATCTTTGACACTGCCTAGACTGTTATACGAACAATACACGCTGTCTTGTAATGTCTCCCCCACCCCCGCCCCACCCCACCCACCCCACTCTCTCTAAAAAGTTTAAAACATTTCGACTTCTCGATTAGATGTCGATTTGTTTTGTTAACCCTTTACTCTTTATCATGAATATTAATCAGATTAATTTATAATTAACTGTGGAATCGGATCTATATTATATCATAAGCGAACATAGCAGACCCTGATCAGACGGCTCCTAAAGGATCTGTCTGATCTGGGTCTACTCTGTTTGCAAAGGTATTAAAAGGCATATTATGGGTTAAATGATTAAATAAGACATTTTAACATTTAAGTAGCAAATGTGTTGAGGGTAAAACAGCATTTTTAAAAAACATGCAACATAAAAAAATAAAAAGTGCATACAGTATATTTTTTAAAAAACATGTAACATAAGAAAATAAAACGTGCATACAATGTTTTTAAAAACATGCAACATAAGAAAATCAAAAGTACATACAATATATTTTTTAAAAACATGCAACATAAGAAAATAAAAAGTGCATACAATATATTTTTTTAAAAACATGCAACATAAGAAAATAAAAAGTGCATACAATATATTTTTACATCATTCATTATACTCGATGTTAAAGAACCTGTGTGTTATCAGTGTGAAATAAATCAATTGTGGATAACCAAAGTGTAACAAAGGACCTACTCGGTGGCAGCGGCACCTAGTTGGACAGGGGCAGATAACTGACAAAAGTCGCCCTATATATAGTATATAAAGGGTTTTCTTGTTAGGGCCAGCTATGTAAGACATTTTATTGGGCTAGAGGTGGATCGGGTTGTCTTACAAATGCAATATTCCAACTAATACATGTTATTTTATTTCATGGAATAATTGCAATGTGTGTTTCTGCTCAAAACGAAATATAGCAGTTTGTTAATAAAACACCTATAGCATGGTGAGCAATTACAGCACGTTGCCATATTATTATATTGCATCAAAATGGGCGTTTAAATTTTGAAACATAATTTTTTAACAAAAATCACTCAAATATCCAAACTTCTTTCTTACCTCTGATTATCAGTACTTCCTTATATGACCTTTAGAAATTATCACATGCCTCAATCGTATCGATGCACATAGGCTGTGTATATACACGGGAGTAAGGTAGTCCTAGATGAGCGTGTCTCTGTTGTGAATGTGATTTATTCTCTTCTGAAGTTTGATTTTGACTGGTCTCCATATACATTTTCAATTATGTTTATGTCTGGGGACTGAGAGTGTCAATTTAGACAAGAAATGTTGTTTTCTCTTTTCCATGGCATAGCTATACGAGCTTTGTGAGCATGGGTGTTGTTATCTTGAAAGATATATTCAGAATTTGTTCAAAGTGTTTAGCTACTACAGGCCAAAGAAGATTTTGAAGTGTTTGTATGTACTTATCGGAGTTCATAGAACCCTTAATATCAACAAGTGTTCAAACACCTTTGTAAGCAATACAGCCCCAAAACATTACACTGATCACTGTCCCACCTCTCACTCAAACACATTCCGGTCTATAAATTCCATCTGTGTTTCTCCACACAAAAACTTTTTTCCTATACAACATGTGTTTCGTTAGAGAAAATCACTTTTTCCCAGTTTTGGGGACAACTTTTGCAACGTCGGAGCAGAATTCCAACCCGGATTTATTTGATTATTTTTTTCCTCTGCTTCGTTTCGGGGGCTACCGCCCGCCCCTCTTTTACGAAGACAACTAGTACAGTTTTAGACTCCTCAACAACGTTCGATCTCCCCGTGGTCCTGTGACTTTCTTGCGGCCACTTCGCTGTTTGTTTTCTATCGAACCACGCATCAAAAATCGTTTTTTGAATTAACTCGTGTGTTTGCGTGTGCGCGTACCTGCTTGCGTGTGCGCGTGCGTGCGCGTGTGTTCCTGCTTGAATTTACTACTTTGTCTTTAATGCAAAGTTCTGTGACATTTCTTATACACAAGGAACAACATTTGACTCGGTTATGAAGATGCAGAGATCTAATAACGAACATTAAAAATAAAAAATGTCTTCCTGACAAGAAGAATTTGTATGTATAGTCTAAATTAATAAACAATTCCACATCATTTTCTATTACAGCTAATTAAGGTTTAAACCATTACTCCATAAAGACGCTTTTTAAGGTCATTGCAAACAGAGTAGACCTATATGAGACGGCTCCTACAGGAGCTGTCTGATTAAGGTCTGGTCTGTATGCTTATCCATTATATAGATCTAATTCTACAGTTCTATCATGCCCAAATATGCATGTTTTGATATACAATTATAAACTTCAGTTAATTAATATACATGCATACATTATTTGTAACAAAAATATTTATGAGGTAAAGGATTACATATTACTATTCCCAAACAAGCAATGCTAAAACATATTAAATGAGAATAGACCCTTTACTACCTAATATAAGCAATGGCCTATTGATATGTATAATGTACCATGAAAACACAATGGCATATTGATATGTATATAATGTAACACAAATACATAATGGCATACTACTATGCATATGTAACACAAATTTTATTATGGCATAATGATATGTATAACAACAAAGTGGAGAGGGAGATGAAGAGACAGATACACACAGAGAGACAGAGACACATATACAGCCAGAGCCAGTGAAACAAAATGCGACAGATGCAGACAGACATGTAGACAGAGATAGATAGACAGCGGTTACGGGTCATTTAATACAAATACTAATAATCTCTCAGTCTTGGAATGCTCTTAATTTACAATTTACTGCATATAGACGCCCGTTGGCACTTCTGCAAAAAGAGTAGATATACGATCTGCTAGCGCGCTTATGAAATAACAGAGATCTATTTCTACAGACCCTTTCGTCATAATGGTATTATAAAATTTCGGCTAATTACTATCCATACAGTCATTATTACTGACAAATATTCTTAGAATAAAGAGTTAACACGGTTCAAAAAATGGCTGACTTGAGCGATGTTTTGCATAAATTGTTGCTCACTTGCTGCGGTTAACCACTGTAATCACCAGTGTGCCAGTGTCGATGAAACATAAAATTCACACATAGAATCTAATAAAACAGAGACGTATGAATTCAATAGAAACACCGGTAATTACATGTAAAAAGACAATTTGGGGACAGAAAATGAATTCGACCTACCGAAAAACTATTTAAATAGAAATCGTTTAAAACCTAATTTTAATACTAAAAAACAGCGGTTTATTAAATCCACATCAGAACAAGAAGAAATTCGTTATACTGAGCGTATACGAAGATCAACTGGAAAATAATAAATAACCCTTCACTCCATCAAAACGTATTTGTATGCCTTTGCAAACAGAACAGACCCAGATCTGACGCCTTTGCAAACATATTGTATCCAGTTCAGACGGCTACTACATGAGGGTCAGGGTCTGCTGTATTTGCTTATGAAATAATACATACATGTACATGTATATGAGTCTTTAGTTTCCGTCGCGGCCAATAATTCTTATGGTAACGTGCTATAACATAAATCAATATAATTGTTATTTCACGATGTCGTTAGTTCTTACATTTGTATTCATGAAGATTCTAAGACCATAGTCTTTGAATTCCGTGACGATTCTAAAGAGTGGTCATAACATAGGGTCAGTTGGAGAAAGGACGATTTTAGTATTGTACGCATCTTTATGTCTTGCCCTGGTTCATGTACACTCATTTTGATAATTGTATTAAACAGAATCTTCGTAAATTCTTTATTTTCATGATGATTTGCATACATATTGTACTATTTGTTTGTCATCTATGTTGCGTTGTCATGTTCATTTTGCAATGGTGGTGCCCAGCTTTGTATCTACAGTAAAACCCCTCTAAACCGGACGTTCAATTTAATATAAGTATCGGTCTTGGAGACAGATCCTAGAAGTATCTAAATAGTTCTCTACTAGAATTCCGATTTAGAAGGATTTGCTGTACATGCTCTTTGTTTCGTATATGTATCGTGTGTAGTATGCTCGTATCGTGTTTTGGTATAGGACAATAAAGGTACATCAACAATCTGTAATGTGTATTAGGATACCCAAAGGGGTCAAACGTAAACCTGGGTCCAAGGGTAATATAAAACTTCTGAGTCAGATGTTTGAGAATAATTTCAGTCTCAAGCAAAATGTTTTATAACTTTGGGACCACAGATCGAGGAAATGCGCATGATGTTTAAGCGGAAAATTGGACAAATTCTGGTAAGTACATTTAGTACGTTGAATGCGGTATATGTATACACTCTCGTTTACAAACAGCGTAGACTCATATCAAAGGGTTCCTGGAAAAAACACCTGATCGGGGTCTGCACTATTTGGCATTGAAAATCATCTTGAAAAATTAAGCCTAAATACTGAGTGAATTCTATAGTTAAACATTAATGGGGTATTCCGCTCTAAATATTCAGCGTTGAAAGAGCTAGTGAGATTTTGTTTACTAAAGTGGCAACTGCAAGATGTGATCCTGTATCTTTGGAAATCGAATTTGCTATTCTTAAGATTGTCTACATACTTTATGTATTTTTTGTTGAAAATATGAACGCGTACAATATCGCAAACTTTCAAGCTAAGCCAAATGTAATATCACGTCGACAGAGCTACAGATAACGATGCGTACCAAAATACTAAAATCGTCATTTGTCCACCAAACCCTTTTCTGTGACTACTCTTTAGAATCGTCTCTTTCTATTCGAGACGATTCTAAAGAGTGGTCACAGTATAGGGTTTGGTGGAGACGATTCTAAAGAGTGGTCAAAGTATAGGGTTCGGTGGAGAAATAAAGGATCTATGCTTGAAAATGTTTAAATTTACGCATCTTATCTAGAGCTCTGGTGTCGAGACATGTTTTACTTCAAAATGTCTTCGTTCTGACTAAAGACCGACATTTATACTAAATTTAACGTCCGGTTTAGAGGGGTTTTGCTGTTTAAGTATCAACTCAGTATTTCTGTCATGTCATGATTTAAATTAAGGAAATTAATTCATCGGCTATTTCATTTTTTGACGAAAACGGGGGTCTTTCTGGTATACCACATGTGGACGCTTCACACTTACATTCATACGCGAAGTATACACATGCCATTTGTTATCAACCCTTTACTCCATAACTATGCCTTTCTACGCATATACAATCAGAGTCCATGTAGGAGCCGTCTGATCAGGGTCTGCTCTGTTTGTTTATGGTATAGTATAGATATGATTCTACAGTTTCTGTCATGGCCAAGATGTCCTGTATCCATGTGCTATTGTAACAATGAATCTAATTAATGTTCATTATGTTCTTACACATGTAAATGAATATTCATTATCCATGAAGTAAACGGTTAAAGTGGCGTATACGGTTTATTATTATTTATGATACAACCATTAGTAGGTTGGTGCTTCGTCTATTCGGGCGTATTTTACTTGTGACGACTCTTGAAAACCCTAACTAAAACAAGTTTTTCCTTTTTCCTAATACTCGTAGCTAAATAAGCCAAGCAAATATACCAAACTACTAGCCTAATTATCACCAAATTATGAAAGAATGAATTTCTACATACACATGTAAGTAAGTGAATCTATATCAATAAAGGGCATATTTGCTTTACTATACACACCAATGTAAGATGTACCTTAATCCGTTACCTCATAGGCTATTTTTAGACACAATCTCATTGAATATATCTACCAATAAGAGTGCGAGTGGGCACAATATACGACCGTCGAGGCCTTGTTCAATATAAACTGAGATTAACATATTTTCTAAACGCAAATGCTAAACGCTAAATCGTGCGATCTTGACCTTGGATATACATACCAGAACACACCAATACTACTGTCGCATGTCCAGATAACAATTGTGGTGTAATTTGAGAAATATCCACCAAGCAGAATTTGAGATGTTACAGACACACAGACAGACGGTCAGACAGCGCCATTCCATATTACGTCCCGGTTTTTAAATGTGCGTATAAAAAGGAGCATTTACTAGAGAAAATTATTTTTTAAGAGTTGTTTATTCTCGTATCTATTTATCACAATTGTTTTAACCCTTCGCTTGCTATACACGTCAATATACCTATCTGTAAATAGTGAAGACCCAGATGAGACAGCTCCTGCAGGAGGTGTCTCATAAAGGTCTGCACTATTTACAAGTTGATTGTGCAACCAGTGCACTCCACAGCAGTGATTGCACAGCGAAATACTTGTACACAGTGAAGATATATGTAATTATACAACAGCGCATTGGTAAATAAGGAGAAATGTATTTTAGAATTCAGCAAGCGAAGGGTTAAAACGTGGCTTTTACAGACAGATGCGTCAAAATACGTCAGTGTGAAGGGAAGGATTCTACGATATTCTATTTATCACATAAAATGGGAAATAGATTTTGTTAAGAAACTATTGGTTTAGTCGGTAAAAAGCTTCTAGCTAATGTTGAATAAAAAATTGTGTAACACCCGACTACAAATAAAGTGTTTTGTATCTTCTATCTTGTATATTGAGCAACAGTATT
Organism: Azorinus chamasolen; assembly: GCA_963576725.1. Lineage (NCBI taxonomy): Eukaryota > Metazoa > Mollusca > Bivalvia > Cardiida > Solecurtidae > Azorinus > Azorinus chamasolen. The sequence continues at coordinate 61,011,294 of OY755236.1, read as the reverse complement.
TTATTGTTTTATTTCACATTTTGACAGTCAATATAAAAATCTACCCTACAACAATTGAGCTGCCACCTCTCCCAAAGAACGATATTTATACGAAAGTTAACCTCCGGTTTAGAGAGATTTTACTGTATACACATGGCCAACAGAAGAACATGGTTTAGACGAATATAAACAAAAGCAAAGTGTCTTATATTATTAAAACACTAATTAAGTAACATGAATAAATCTGTCTAAGATGCACATATTAATCATTCATGAAATTCATTAAAACTAGGAAGAGTTGACATGCCAGGCACAAATACAAACTCAGCACGGTGTAATAAAAATGATTACGTTGCAACCAAGTAACAGAACAATGACAAAAGCCCATTCAAATCCATACATTATACAATTGAACTAATCCTATTCACAAGGCCTCTTGACTTCCAGACACAACTGTGTACAATTCAAAACACAGTTTTTACATTGCAAACCAGATACAAAGAGATTCTTTAACTCATTCCCTCCTTGATTATTTTTAGACCATACCTCTTTAAATTTATCTATCGAAAAGGAGCGTTAACTATAGAAAAAGAGAATTTTATAATTGTGTATTTTTTAAATCAATGGGATAAATACGAGCATTTGCTTCTATGGAGCAAATGCTCTTTTTATCACAATGGTTTTAAAAATGAGTTTTGCAGAGGCACAAAAGGGCGCCAGTAGGAGAGAATGGGTTAAATGCCCTCTTATCTTAGTCCTGGCTGTTTCCTTAAAAGTACAAACATGGGTCATGCAGGAAACACCACATATAGAACAAACAGCCACCCGAACAGCAACACAAGGAAACAGCAAATGTACATAACTATAAAAACATCAAGAGACGCACAAAGACAAAACAAACATACAATAGGGGGAAGATTGAAGTACCGCCTTGGAACGGTCTGTCCAATAAAAGGACGTCCGTAGAAACTGGCTTCAATAACTACAGTAAACATCCCTACAGACATCACATAATGAAAAGACATTGATTCTAAACACAGATGGGCATCCAACGCATGGCAAAGGTACTAAGTAGAGTGTCTGGGGGTTCTCTGTATAACTTCGTTCGACATCAAGCTTTACCATTTACTCCATAAATTTCTATGCCTTTCCATATGATATAATATGGATATGTTTATACAGTTTCTGCAATGAAAATAAACCCCCGAGTTCATGTGCTTTTATAACAATTAATCCAATTAATATTTATGACGTCATTATTTCTTACATGACTATTCATGACGGAAATGGTTAAAACTCATAAAATTCAGGATTAATTAATCTACTTCGCTGTAGAGAGGTGTCACTGTGTGGCATCTAATACGTCATATGCAAACATAACAAGTACGGGGTCCAACAGGAATTCTGAATCCACATTATTTGTTAACACCCCTAGTTTGTTACTGGTGCAATATTTTTCTTATCTCTAATCAAGTATAGAAACTTTAAAGTGTTAATTTCTTTCTTTAGTCGCATCTCCACGTAATATTGTTTTTACAATATTTCAATGTAATACTTGATAGCTATTATTTGACATTGCATAGTTTTTAACTATCGAATGAAATGTATGTTTATACTTAATTGGTCACGTATTTTACATTGTAACATTTATTGAATGCAACGTTATACAACGTTAAAAAGGATATGTCAAGTGTGTTTGTAATATTGATTTAACGGTAGATTTACCACTTGAAACTTGAAAAGTCACACAAGACGCAACCATTACCAAAACATCGATAGAAAATACAACCTCGCGTGCAATCCTTGCAAACGGTGTAGTCCGAGACAAAAGGGCTGCTAGAGGATCCCTCTGATTACGGTCCGCACTGTTTGTCATTTAGAATCCTCTGGATATAGTTAAATACTGATGGGCTAATCCACTCTTAAATTTCAGCGTTGAAAGGGTTGATTATGAGAAACCCAGATAAGATATATGACTTAAAACAAACAAATAATTTGGATTTTGCTTCCATTTCAGATTATCAAGCGGTGCAACACTCAACAGACAGATTTGGGATTTTCATTTCATTTCCGATTATCAAGCAGTGCAACGCTCAACCGAAACAGATAGATTTGATCGAAACGGCAAAGTGTTAAAACTAGTACATAAAATCGTTTGAAACGTTAATTAGTGTTAAAACAGATTCTAAAACAATTAACTATGTCGGCCAGATTGAATGCATTGATACAATGGTTAATTTGTATCGTAATTTATACTTCAGCAGTAGATTCTCTTGATGCGCAAAGCTTCAGATGTGGACCGAAAAAAATGTGTACTTGTGTGTGGTATTTAAGAAAACTTGAAAATATTACAATGGACTGTTCAGGACAAGGACTAACTAGCCTTGGTGAAATATGCGAAACAGTAGGAAACACGACGCATCTAGTTCTCAATTCAAACCGCATCAACGGAACGCTGTATGATGATAGCAGACTTGATCGTTGTCAAAAACTTATTTCATTATCATTACGGAATAATACAATCATGGATTTAGACAAGGATGCTATGAAAAGATTTAAATCGTTGAAGAGGATAGACCTCAGTCATAATCAGTTGGAAATATACCATTCAAATGCAGGCAATTTGTTTGAAAGCCTGACAGATCTAGAATCATTAGCATTGAATGGAAACCGTGTTAACAATTCTAACACGATTCATTGGTACCCCGACCTCTCGGGAAATAAAAACCTATCGACATTGTATATTGATGGCTTATCAGAAACTGTTACGCCTCCCAGAGTTTTCCCGAAACTAGATAATCTGAAACAACTTGTAATATCTGGTTCTGATGGTATGTGTGAAATTAAGTACATTTGCAATACGTTTTTCCAATATCTTATTCACCTTGAATCGTTAAGCCTTTCTAAGTGTGACCTTGAAATGACAGAACGAAACGCCTTCAGTGCGCTTAAAAACCTTCGATGGCTGGACCTGTCCCTCAACAGACGGCTTGGTTTTGAGGGACTTTACAATATATCCTACAGTTTACAATTTACGAATATCAAGTTCATGAATTATTCATATATGTACGATGTGTTTGGTTTGGGTACGGAGGTGACAAAACAGCACTTCTGTTTTCTGAGAAACACTACACTTCAGGAATTAGCTCTGGATGGAAACCGAATACAACTGATGGAAACTGACTTGATACTGCTTTTTCCACCCACATTACAAATTGCACACATGAATGATAACATATTTACTTTCGGACCTTATCTTTTACAACTTGGGTGTGCTGCTAATATTACAGAGTTGTACGCGAGCTATCAAAATATTGCACATAACCCTTTGCAATTCAAGAATCGAGGAAATGAAAAGAATATAACTAGACATGATAACCATGACTGTCCATTCATGGAAGAAGAGTATCTGAAAAATGTAAGTAGAATGACTGACAACTGTATATTTATAGGACAAAAAGAAAATATAACTATTTACCCAACATTTCCAAAAACCTTAAAGAAGTTTGTGTTTAATGACTGTAATATGAAGTACAAACTGACTAACGTTCTCGTGGTTCCAATTCATAACACTATTGAGTATGTTGACGTTTCGGGAAATATATTGCATACCTGGGACGGACCTATTGGACCATCACCGAAACTGAAATACTTTGATCTCTCAAGAAATTATTGTTCTGGGGTGAAAAGGAGATTTTTTGAATACATGATTTGGCTGGAGAACTTACAAATACATTCGAATTTACTCGGACTTTCCCTAATGAAGGAAACTTATAAAGATGTATTTCATGATTTAATTCATCTAAAAACACTGAACATTTCGATGAATAAAATAACTTCCCTCCATCCGAAATTTTTCGAAGGTTTACGAAACCTGGAAACTCTTGATCTCAGTTTTAACAGTATGGATAAATGGGATCTGGAAGTTTACACCATGACCAACTTATCTCATATTAACTTACGCTCAAATACATTTCAAACGTTACCAAGCCAACTAACAAACCATCTGGACAGAATTGCACAGAGTAGAGGAATGGCGTTTTCCGTCGATCTAAGGGACAACGCCCTTCGATATGGATGTCAGACTAGAAATTTTCTTACTTGGATGGTGAATCATAAAACATCATTTATCGGTTTCGAAGAATATGTTTTTGTCGATGACGATGGAGTACAATTTTCCAGCCATGACTTAGATAATAAAGTAGATGATTTGGATAAAATGTGTCGATCATACACTATCTGGATTGTAATATCGGTCATTGGTTGCTCAATTGCTTTGTCTATTATTATCGGCGGTCTTCTGTACAGAAACCGATGGAAATTAAGATATTTTATGTATATGTCTAAACAGAGATTTTATGGATATGTACGAATTCCAAACGAAGAACCTCTTGAAAATTACAAATACGACGCCTTTATTTCGTATGCAGAGGAGAACATACGATTTGTCAAAGATCAGATCATTCCTAAGATTGAAAGAAACGGCATATTGCTATGCATACACCAGAGAGATTTCCTGCCCGGCAATGCCATTGCAGACAACATTATTGATGCCATCAAAAGCAGTAGAAAAACTGTAATTCTTCTTACCGAAGCATTCTTAAGGAGGAAATGGTGTATATACGAGTTCAACATGGCGAGGATGGAAAATATCTACTCTAGGTAATATTTAGTGCCCTTCTCAACAATAATACGAATATCATTGCATTCCGTAAACCTCTGCTGAATGTAAAAAAGAACCAATGATATAAACATGCTTTCAAATCTTATTAACAATTCTTATTTAGCGTGTGTGGGGTCCATACGTTGATCTTCTTTTGTTTTTCACTTTACAACAGTATCGAGAATCTTGAGAATGTGTCGCTGTGCAGTTTCCAAGCAATATATAAACGTGTGTACTCAAGTACTTAAATCGTCATTTCTCCACCAAACCATATGGTGTGACCATTCTTTAGAACGATTCGAAAGACTGGTCACAACATAGGGTTTCGTGTAGAAATAAAGACGATATTCTTAAAAATGTCTTAACCCTTCGCTTGCTATTCACGTCAATATACGTACCTGTAAATAGTGAAGACCTAGATGAGACAACTCCTGCAGGAACTGTCTCATCAGGGTCTGCACTATTTACAAGTTGATTGTGCAACCAGTGCACTCCACAGCAGTGATTGCACAACGAAATACTTGTACACAGTGGAGATATATGTAATTATACAACAGGGCATGGGTAAAGAAGGAGAAATGTATTTTTAAAATTCAGCAAGAGAATTAATTTACTCATCTTATCTGAACCTCTTTTAGTTTAGCTTCGAAGACGTTTGTTATACGGTAGAATCTGTCTACAGCTACACTTCTTGGTTGATACCGGTGGTAGCTGAGTGCAGGACGAACCTAGTAGCTGAGTGCATGACGAATGTGGTAGTTGAGTGCAGGGCGAATTGTAGTAGCTGAATGCAAGGCGAATGTGGTAGCTGAGTGCATGACGAATGTAGTAGCTGAATGCAAGACGAATGTAGTAGCTGAGTGCAGGACGGATGTAGTAGCTGAATGCAAGACGAATGTGTTAGCTGAGTGCATGACGAATGTAGTAGCTGAATGCAAGACGAAAATAATACAGAAAGCTTTTTTAGAATTACTTTCGTGCTGTACTAATAGATCAACTGCTCTTACAAGTAGAATTGTGGAGAATTACTAAATTTATTTCACAGTGAAAATGATATGTTACTCGCCTAAATTCACAATGTAATAATTCAGTAAATTCAATATTTGTCTTGTACAGTAAATCCTCTCTATAACGGCCACTAAATTACATCAAGTATTTTGTGTTAAAGGCAGGTGGCTGCTTAAAGCAAGGTGAAAGTAAAACAGAACGTTCCTATAGGAGCGTTCTGTTTTACTTTCACCTTGCTTTAAGCAGCCACCTGCCCTAAATACCAACTAATTAACACAATTTAGTGACCGTTATAGAGAGGTTTAGTGGCCGTTATAGAGAGGTTTAGTGGCCGTTGTAGAGGGGTTTAGTGGCCGTTGTAGAGAGGCTCTACTGTATATGGTCAGTGTCGGCAGGTTCTAATGTATATAATTATAATTTCGATAAACTATACCTTTCAGGGATGGCAGAAGCTGCCTGGTTATTGTAATGTTAGAGAATGTTCCCACAAAGCACATGCCCATGGAAATGTTGGACTGGATACAGAAAGAGTCGTATCTGGAGTATTCAACGGACGAAGATGGCGAGCAACTGTTTTGGAACAGTTTAGTTGATGCCATTAGTCAGTAGACGTGTATATAAATCAGACTGCATTAATAGAGAAATTACATATGTAACGCTTCTATGCCTAGTTACCCTTGACAAAAATATAGGCAAACAGTAAAGATCCAAACCAGACGGCTTCTTCCATTCAGAGGTTGTCTTACATTTTCCCCAAGGGTGGCAATGGCTCAGATGTCTTCAAATGAAAATTAGAGTTGGACAAGTTCACGGGGAACTGCAATGGGTTTAGCCTCACAGTGCGGAACACCAGTCATTATTGTCCTTTACAACAGTGTAGACCCAGATGATCAGGGTGTGCACTGTTTGTCATTTTACACGTTTCTTTAGAAAAACATCCCTAAATATTCACCATAGCCTGTTTGAATTTTCGAATAGTCATTTTGAAAATTCAACGTGGTAAGGGTTAAGGTGCGTAGCGATTGGATATTATAAATAAGTTCAAAATTATATATGTTTTTAACTTGTAGAATTCTGTATGATAAAATATATGTATGTTTATAATGTGCAAATACGCTATTGTTGCAATTGTTCATTTATTGATAAATCATTTGAGTGTAAAAGAATATATATAATGAGTATATTCGTTTTTGTATTATGCTCGCTCTTTACTAAACTGCAAGTTTTTTGTACTTTTTGTGACTTGTTCATGAACAGACTCAATAAAACCGAGTCTGCAATTTTCTCTTTTTGTGTTGCAATCACCTCCCTTCAGAATTTATAATCTTTACAACAGCAGGTGTTAAGTGCTTGTGTGGCGGCCGTAAAACGTCGCCCCATAACTTCATCCTCAGTGTTGTTATACCTTCTGATCCTTCGAGATCATGAATTTCAGTACTTCTTGTTCGTAAAATTGAATACCGCTTAAGCCGGTGCTAGGGGGCGTGAGCAGTGTTGCACTTTCAATTACTGTTCATGAACAGACTGCAATTTTCTCTTTTTGTGTTGCAATTTTTGCTCTCGGGGGATCACCTCAGAATTGATACCGTTATCATTCATCTCTAATTAACCCTTAGCCTACAATAAAATGATAGTTACATCAGAATCGTTCAAGATTTTGAGAGACTATTGGCGGTGTATTAACAAGCTTTTTAAAGACTGTTGACCGAGTATTAAACACAATTTTGAGAGACTTTTACCGAGTATTGAACACGCTTTTGAGAGACTATTGACCGAGTATTAAACAAGCTTTTGAGAGACTATTGACCGAGTATTAAACAAGCTTTTGAAAGACTATTGACCGAGTATTAAACAAGCTTTTGAGAGACTATTGACCGAGTATTAAACAAGATTTTGAAAGACTATTGACCGAGTATTAAACAAGCTTTTGAAAGACTATTGACAGAGTATTAAACAAGCTTTTGAAAGACTAGTGACCGAGTATTAAACAAGCTTTTGAGAGACTATTGACCGAGTATTAAACAAGCTTTTGAGAGACTTTTGACTGAGTATTAAACAAACTTTTGAGATACTATTAACAGAGTATCTAAAAACTTAGATACTGATGTGACGTGTTACCCGGCGTCTCATCTGGATCTAGGAAGTTTGCAAATGCCAGTTAGGTCGCGTTTGGCAGTGAAAGGGTTAATACGTTTTTTATTAACTCTTTGCATTAACGGCGAATGTTGATACCGTATTCCAACAGCCTGAGTGCTTATGAAACTAGTTCGAATCCACACTGTTTGACACCATCGTTGTAGTTTTGAAGAAAAGGGTAACATAGTCCGTAGACTTCGAGAATGTAGCAGACAATGACATTTGCAAACGACAGTTTCTTAGAGTTCACTTTAAAACAGTGATTTTGTTTGTCTCAAGTATTCATTTTGGATTGATAAGGTAGAGATGTACTCGTTTGTATAGGACTCCTCCTACACCAAACGGACCTCTCCTACACCAAACGTTGGAGCGTGCTCCTCCTACACCAACTGGACTCCTCCTACACTAAACGATGGGGCGGACTCTTTTTACACCCAACGGTGGAGCGGACTCCTCCTACACCAAACGGACTCCTCCTAAATCAAACGGGCTCCTCATACACCAAATGGACTCTTCCTACAACAAATAGACTCATCCTACACCAAACGGTAGGGAGGACTCTTCCTGCACCAAACGGACTCCTCCTACACCAAATGGACCCTCCTTCAGTAAAAGGTGGAGCGGGCTTCTTCGACACCAAACGGACTTCTCATACACCAAATGGATTCCTCCTACACCAAAACGACTCCTTCTACACCATTTATCGAAGGAGAAGTTGAGATCAGCATGAAGAATTTCGATTGTAATATTAGTTCACAGAACTATGTTTCATTGGGATTTTTTCAGCGTTAGCTGTATAAGATGCTATGTATATTTACATTATAGATATAAATGTAGTATACAATCGCGGATGTTGAACTTCTCCTATATCATTAACCAAACTTTCATAGATGAACAACATTGATGTGAAGATATATATCAAGAAAAGAATGTCAGCTGTGATCATTTTTGACAGAGTTTGGCCTTTTGATTTTATAAGATTTAGCTTAAGTTCATGTGTGTCGAACTCCTCTGAAACTTTTGACATGCTTTGTTTGAACTCTCGCCGATGAGCAACATTGATAAGAAAATGTGCATAAATAAGAAATTACATCCGTGATCATTTTTGACAGAATTATGACGCCGTGTTGTTACACACTGTGACATCGTTTTGTCGTACCCTTTATTATTTTTCGACTGGTATTCTGTTTGCAGCGCAATTATTGAGTACACAAATATGTTTTCGTTTTATATGCAATTAACCAGTGTATTTGCCATCACAGTTGTTCTAGATTAGTCGGAAATGGGATACGTTTATTCACACGTTTGTCTGTTAGGGTGGGATGCAATAAGTGAGATTTTGGCGTCACTAAACCGGTTTAACCCTCCCCCCATCCACACACACACATACACACCATGACACTTGTCACTGGCCGTACCAGTGCTTTACATCCATATTCCCTTTATTTTTTGTTTGTTATGTCGTTGTGCGTCTCTCTTTTTATGCATTCACTTTTAGCGAAAAAGTGTAGACATGTATGTCCTATAGTCATAATTCTAGGTCAAAAATGAAATCATATAATTCACATCATTTCCTGATGCAATATAGCAAATATTCAAAATGTATTTCCATATGAAATATAGATGTAATATATTATAGTTGATTTTTTTTAATTAAGTTAACCCTTTAATTCATATACACGCATTTTCACGCATTTGCAAATAGAGTAGACCCAGATCAGGGTGTTCTATTTGCGTATGGAATTATGATTATTATACCACATTTATATAGCGCTCTTTTCACACAGCATATGTGCGTTATATAAATCTGGTTCTACATACTTTGCAACAGTAATAAATTCCTTTGTTAATAATGCTCTAACCCTTTCCCTCATATTGACGACTTTTGACGAAAAGTCACTTGAAACCATTGTGATAAATAGAGCATTTGCTCCTATAGGATCAAATGCTCTATTTATCACAATGGTTTCAAACTACACAATTCTAAAACATTTCTTTTCTCTAGTTAATGCTCCTTTTCGGTATATTTATTAAAGAGGTTGTATCTAAAAATAGCCTATGAGGCAATCGGTTAAAATAGTTTGGCTCATTGTATTCAAGATGTAATTATTTCTTACATGAATATTGAACAGGTAAGCGGTTAAAGCCTTTACAATTTTCATTCAGCTATATCTCTGTAAAGTTTATTAACCCATTCCATATATAAACGTGTTTTCTAGCATTTGCATTCCATTTCGATTCATTCGCATATTCATGGACAAAATAGTTATCATGAAATATGAAAAACGGAATATTGTAGCCATTTTAAAAAGTAAAAAAATAGATTTATGATATTGGTCTACTCTGTTTGCAAATGCGTGAAAATGCGTTTATATGAAGGAAAGTGTTAACAAATGGCCGAGTGTCTCTTTTCGTATGATTCATTTTGTGTACATATCTAAATTTTCATAATGTATTGGAATCAAATAATAAACATATGACTGAGTTTGATTATTAGCGTTTTTAAGAATGTAAGAACATGCTTTTCAGTGCTTGCAATATACTCGTATGTCGTCTGCTACAATGTTTTTAACATTCTTCATTTTTCTTGCAAGAAACATAATCTATTCTAACATATAACTCCATGAATATTCAAGTAAGATATGATGATATCATGAATACTAATTAGAATTATTTTATAATGGCTCCTGAGCACGGGACATTGTGGTCACTGCAAAAACTGTAGAATCATGTTTATATGATTACACAGCAGATTCTGATTAGATAACTGAACGGCGTTAAATGTGTATGTGTGGAGTAGAGTTAAGTTATATCAAACATATAGCCTATCGCCTATTTGTATTTCTCCCCGTTTATGTTAAATGATTGAATACAATTTATCGTCGTAAACTACTGTAAATCTCTCTAAATCGGTCGTTAATTTCATTACAAATATCGGTTTTGGTATCAGGTGGCAGCATAATGCAGGCTGAAAGTCAAGCAGAAAGCTCCCAGGTCTGCATGATTTTCACCCTATATTAAGCATCCACCTGCCTAAATGTATCTTAATTACATGTACTCTCTACTAGAATTCCGGTTTATAGAGGTTTTACTGTATTCTTTAATCAGAATATTACACAACATCTACAGTGTGTGTTCAATAAAAATGGTTAAACTAGTTTTCATTCTTTTCTCTCTATATCCAATCACCGAAGGACATTGAAATGGATGTTTAATCAGCCTGGAAGGATGTATGAATCGCACCCGACTGTCGATACTTCTTAATAGCGAAATAAGTTATTCATATGAAAGAAAAGGTTTGAGTTGAGAAAAGATATGTAATGTTAATACCAGATGCGTTTCAGCTCAAATTAAGCAAATTTCCACTAATGCAAATCATGTTATAAATAATACACTAGTAGAACTAGTCGGCATGTGTGTGGGTACGTGCATACTTGCTTGCGTGTTTGTGTGGGTGCTCGAGCGTGTGTGCAACGTACAATGCAAATTGTATGAATAACGGCTTGCCTTTCGGTAGAATTTCAACACAGCGACATTACCCAGTTGTATACTCACTATATCAACACAGCAACATTACCCAGTGGTATATATACAAAATAAACACAGCGACATTACCCAGTGATATACTCACAATATCAACACAGCGACATTACCCAGTGATATACTCACAAAATAAACACAGCGACATTACCCAGTGATATACTCACAATATCAACACAGCGACATTACCCAGTGATATACTCACAATATCAACACAGCGACATTACCCAGTGATATACTCACTCTAACAACACAGCGACATTACCCAGTGTTATACTCACACTATCAACACAGCGACATTACCCAGTGGTATACTCACACTATCAACACAGCGACATTACCCAGTGATATACTCACAATATCAACACAGCGACATTACCCAATGATATATTCACAATATCAACACAGCGCCATTACCCAGTGATATACTCACAATATCAACACAGCGACATTACCCAGTGATATACTCGCACTATCAACACAGCGACATTACCCAGTGATATACTCACAATATCAACACAGCGACATTACCCAGTGATATACTCCCACTAACAACACAGCGACATTACCCAGTGATATACTCACAATATCAACACAGCGACATTACCCAGTTATATACTCACACTAACAACACAGCGACATTACCCAGTGCTATATTCACAATGTATTTATCTAGGACCGTGAATAATTTAACTACAGTAAAACCCCGACAGTTCGAACTCTAAAACATATTGCATTATCGGTCATCAAGGAGCTTTCTGTCTGACTTTCAGTCTGCATTAAACAGCCACCTGCCTACAGTTAGGCAAATTTCGAAATTCTTGATAAGACGCCAAGTTACCCGATGTCTCATCTGGATACACACTATTTGCAAACACCTAGGAAGCGATAAAGGTTAATAAAGTGTTGGGAGCTTCACTCGACACAGCGGTTGTATTAAAGGTAGACATCGGGAGTTAGACGTTAAAAAATAGGAAATGTACGAGTATTCGCGAAACGCCTTGATATGCTAAAACATTAATATAATCGCAAGATATTCGATTATACATATCAACGTATGATTCTTTAAATTTTGTTATGACCACAACATTCAGACCCGCAAGCTCTGAGGAGAAACTCGTAAAGTGGTCTAGTTTCCACCAGATTTCCCCGACCTTGAACATTGGGCGGGGCAAAATTTAAGATTGAAATATTGATATGCAGATAATAATTAAGTCTTATACTGCGTACTTTAAATATGAAATATAATAGTATATAGTATATCATTTAGCATGCTTGCGTTTGGTGAATGTAATTTTTTAAGAAATACAGTAAACTGGACATTAGACTTAGTATAAAATTCGGTCTCAGGTCTCTTCAGAGACAGGTGGCAGATTAATGCAGGGTTAAAGTCGAAAGAAAGTTTCTCTAGGAGCTTTCTGATGAATTTCAATCTGTATTAAGCAGTCACCTGCCTAAAAATATCTAAATTCTTCTCTACAATAATTCCGATTTAGAGGGGGAGGTGGGGGTGTTACTGTATTGAAAACTTCCAGTGTCTGTCTATAAATCTATTCTGAAAATTGTAATCTGATCAAAATCTCTTGTAGGGAACTCTTAAATATTTCCAAATTTAATCAGTAATATTTAACCTATTGATATAGTTGAAAACATGACATGATGACATGCCAGTTACGCTACTTCAAATGTTGATCCAAGTTGTTCTTTCCGGATTAGCATGATATCTTATCACTGAGCAAATAGTGTGATGCACTTGTAAAATGTCTTTTAAAATTAACCCTTTCCGAATGTTTGCGCATTTCCGAGCAGAGAAGACCCAGACCAGGGTCTGCTATGTTTGCTAATGGAATTTTGATAGATCTCTTTCTTTAGTTTCTAAAACGGCTACAGTGTTCCGCCTTCCATATTTCATTATAACTGTTTTGCCCTTGACTATACAGTAGGTATTGAAATTTTGAATAAATACAACACAGGGAATGGGTTAACTCTACACATAATGTCATATCTTCTGCTAACATTGCCGTTCAACTCTACATATAACGTCATGTCTTCTTCTAATATTGCCGTTCAACTCTACACACAACGTCATGTCTTCTGCTAATATTGCCATTCAACTCTACATACAACATCATGTCTTCTGCTGACAGTGCCATTTAACTCTGCACACAACGTCATGTCTTCTGTTAATATTGCCGTTTAAATCTGCACTCAAAGTCATGTCTTCTGCTAATATTTCCGCTTAACTCTACACACAATGTCATGTATTCTGCTAATATTGCCATTTGCTACATTTCTATTGGTTTCTATTATCCGTACATTCTCTTCGAAATGCAATGAAAGCTTCAGACAGTTTAGATCCTAATAAGAAACTGAATTACCCTGTGCATAGGTATTCGCATATCTTAAGAGTTGAGTGGCTTAGATGACCAATCGACTCAAATGTTTTCGTAAAGCCTGTTTTCGAAAGCAACACTAATGCAGTATATCTTGGCATTGCAGACAGAGCGTGATGTCCTTGTATGATAGAGTCTCACTAATGCACCCACTTGTTTAACTAACATTGATGTCTGTAAAAGCAGGTGGTTGTTTAAGGCTGGGCAAAAGTAATAAATACAGTTCCTATAAGAGCTTTCTGTATAACTGTGGTCTTTAAGCTATCACGATTTTAAAAAATCCAGAACAGTAAAACCTCCATAAACCGGAATTCTAGTTGAGAGGAATTTATGTACTTTTAGGCAGGTGATATCTCTAGGAGTTTTCTACATGACTTCCACCCTGTATTAAGCTGTCATCTGTCCCCGGTGTATATATATACTAAATTGAATGCCCGGTTTAGAGAGATTTACCTGTATTAAACCTTCCTTTTAGCGTGATCGTATTTTCGATACTGAAATGTAATAGGTTTTGCATGAAACAAGATATACGGTGGAATGGGCAGACTGTATCATTCTGGAAGTCGGTGTTGAATAAGGAAGAAAAACAACTTCGGTAAATAATGTCACGTATTATCCTCCCAATTTGACCTGAGACTCATGCATATTCCGTTTAGTATCGTCGGTAATCTTCGGATAAATTTCCGAAGGTATAAGAATGCGCTATATAAGAATACAATCCTCGTGGAACATGATTATTACCGGCTTTTGGTTTGCTATTTTTTGTCACAGAGTATTACGAACAATCCCGATAAACACGACGAAAATTAATCGAGTCTCATATGAAATTGGGAGGATAATAGTACATGTCAAGTAAGCATACTCATTATATTTCACCGTGCACTAATCGCAAGCAATACAACGTGAACAATAGTATGCCCACTCGATACCAACTTCCGTAATGAGAAGTCTCAACTCTATCCGCTGTGACGGATTTCCTTGAAACTTTCACACACATGTTGTCAGCCGTGTTTGCATTTACATTGCAACAGACATGGGGTTTCATTCTTGTCAACATAAAACATACCCAATCCATACCAGCGGTGGTTGCAAATAGATAAATCGATTATCGCATTAACGATTAACATTAAACAAAAAACTAATATGTATTTAGTTTCTCCATCAGTCAGTCTGGATTATTTTAACCTTAAAGCTGCACAGTATTTACGTATCGAGACTACATGTTTAACCCTGAATGCATGTTCGATGTATCGGAATTTTATGGAGGCGGTCTTCATATTGTGCAAAAATATCTTCACTATACAAATACCGCAATAAATCAAATACACGCAAAACCAGTGTATCGGGTAAATTATTATTTTATGAAGGATGAAAACCTGATGAATATCAGCAATTATATTACAAAACTCCGTAGCAGCTATAACCTATACCATCATTTCCAAAGAACTTAATGAAGGTAGTAATGAAGGACTCTAGCTTGAAATACAAAGAACCAACGTTAAGAATAATTCCGTTGGAAAATAAAAACAAAATATATCGACCTTTCAACTCAACGAGGAAAGATTTGATTTTCTGATACGTATGCTTGAGTGCACGATTTTTCTTCCATGGATTTCAAAAATGCACATTTGTTGATGATGACTGCATTTTGTATCAATTAGGCAGGTTTTATTTCTTTTACCGTCCAGACACAATTTGCGATCCACGTATTGTCCAAACAGCAGATACTTGAACAGCTAACTGTACATGGCATTTGTAATCAGGAAGTAAGGCATTCAACATAGCTGGGGCAATCATCGCAGACTCTGTGTGAATTTCAGATTATCACTTGTATCCATTTTATTTCTACTATCTTATTAATCTATTTTTAGTTTACTGGTTTTTTTCTACCACATAGAAACTAATGAAATAAGGAGTGAATAGCTCATATACATAACGTGCTATGTGACATTGAAACGATGTTAGTAGGGCTTCCTCTGCGACCTGGCAAAATCCTGCCATCCGGGCATAACGTTTTAATTAATTAAAACTGATCATTTGGAAACTAATACAGAATGGATAATGTGACAATAGCTCGCGTGTATATCTTAATTGCTGTAGTCGCCTGGAGTTCCTGTAGCCGGAATTGCTTCAGATGTGGACCACAGGAGTTGTGCAGTTGTGTCTGGTATAAGAATAGCCTTGAAATTATTACGATTATTATTGAAATATGCTAAACTGTAGGAAACACAACACATCTTGTGGCAAATTCGAATCGCATCAACGGAACGCTGAATGATGATATCCGAATTGACGGATGTGGCAAACTACTGTCATTATCACTGCGGAACAATATCATCACGGATCTGGAACAAAGTGTCATGGTCAGATTAAAGACTCTGGCAGCATTTGATATAAGTTCTAATCGATTAGCAATATACAGATCAGAGAAGGGACGTCTGTTTGAAAGTCTAGAAGATCTATAATCACTGGCACTGAATGGGAATCGTGTCAATAAATTCAGATACTTCAAGATATTTGAACATGTATGAATGACGAATTGATTTATTCACCACTTTGTATTTTAAAAGACAAGTGGTTTGTCTTGAAATAAAATGCATTGATGATTCCCTGTCTAACAAAATAAATGAAAATCCGATGATTTTTCCCATGGCAGAAACTGTAGAATTAGATCTCTATATTATTCCATAACCAATAAGAGCAGACCTTGGACAGATGGGTCATTTGTGATTTGTCTGATCTGGGTCTACTCTGTTTGCAAAGATATGAAAAGTCATATATATGAGTAAAGGGATTAGCCGGGACAGCAATTATTCAAAAACATACATGTACCTTTTTTAAGGGTTAGTTTATATGGGTGAAGGGGTTAACTTTGATATACGCTGGAGTAATTATTCAAACAGCATGCATGTTGTTTGATTTTTTTTTTAGAAATAGTAATTAATAACAAGTGTAGTAGTTCAAACCAGTTAGTGTACTTCAAACTTCACTGGTACACTACTGAAATTCAATCTCTTTGTGGCAAACACCAACTTCCAGTTTGGGAAGATTGCTATTACCATTTCATTTGCACATTTCTTGTTTTGCGCGCGGAGCTTCTTCTTTGCTGTTTTTCCAGCAACATTTGTACTTGTTTTTCAAAGGTTTTACGTGCGATTTGCCCCTTTTGTGCCACACATTGAATTTGAACTCTTTGCACACAAGTAATTGTCGTCTGCTAAAAGTTTTTTGTAAGCAAAAATTTCATTTACAGGAAAGTCAGTCATGGAGTTAAACAGTTTCGATCCTGACTGGACACCGCGTTTTTCTGTTGTTTTGTTTTGGCATCGCATCTGGTCAAAATTTTTACTGTTTGCATAAATTGTCACAGTGTGTAGATTTATCATCACTTGTACGACCTTGCTGTACAAGCACGCTTTCGTAGCGACGTGGTAGAGTGCATGACTGCGAATCTGGCGACCCCGGTTCGATCCCGGGTCTGAGCGGGTATGTTTCTTTATAAGAACATCCGGTTACCTTTGGCGCACAACGTAAATAATCACAAAAAAACTACTTGCGTTCATAAAAAGAGTTGAACTCATTTATAAACGTTGAACAGTTTTCTCATTTGTGTAATCTTAACCAGCATCCTGCCAAAAATATGTTCCGCTTAACCCATTCCCTCATACTGTCGCCTTTTGATGCCCCTGTAAAAGTCACCTCCTGGAACCATTATGATAAATAGAGCATTTGCTCTTATGGAGCAAATGCTCTATTTATCACAATGGTTTCAAAACTTCAATTTTCTAAAATGTTTATTTTCTCTAGTTAATGCTCCTTTTCGGTAGATTTGATAAAAGAGGTTTGATCTCCTCTAGGAGCCGTCGGATCTGGGTCTACTCTGTTTGCAAATGCGTGAAAACACGATTTTATTAATGAAAGGGTTAATCGGACTTTCGTATAAGTATCAATACCGTTCTGTAACCCTTTCCCTGTTCTATGTTTATTCCAAATTGCAATACATACTGAGTATTCATGGACAAAATAGTTATAATGAAATATGGAAGGTGGGCAGAAGAAGATAGTCCGAAGGACATATTTATCCTTGATCGCATGACAGGGTTTTAGCCAGCCTTGTGATGTAGTAAATTATTTCTGGAAACAAAACCCGAGTTCTTAATGAATTACTACTACTCAGGTATGAAGGACACCTATCTTTAGAGCTTTAAGAGTTGCATGAATAAAAAACGGTGTAAGCTTCTCCTACAGCAACATTTTGAACGGAGCTAACAGTTTGTTTTAGTTTTAGTTAGTCTTAACTTATTTCTGGTACTCGTGTCGTACCTACACTTTGGTAGGCGAAAATATTTTATTTTAAGACCGTTAAAATAGCTAAAATATTAATCTGGCGATGGTTTGGGCAACCGATGATGACCTAATCAAACTGTTTGGATCCAGGTCTGGGTCCACAAAATAATGGACGTGGCCTTCTTGTCCCCATGGTATATAATATACTTATAGAATAGTTTTTCTCAAATATTACAAATGACAATTTCAACTACAATATTTATCTAGTGTTTAATGTGTACTTATTTCGTGACAATATAAATGTTCATCCGCCTTAGTTAACATTATGTATAGGTATGAACTAGACATTAACCATGCAAACTATAACCCATTTTCTCCTAGACTATTAGACCCAACTTTCTTGAATAAATCTACCGAAAAGGAGTATTACCTAGAGAAAATTAGACTTCTAGAATAGTGTAGTTTTGAAACCATGGTGATAAAATAGGAGCAAATGCTCTATTTATCACAATGGTTTCAAAGTATGACTTTTACAGGGGCGCTAAAATGCGTCACATCGAGGGAATGTGTTATCTTAATCGAAAATTGGTATGCATATCCTGTAGACACTGTAGACCCGGTTGAAGCATCTAATATACATGTAGTAGTTGTTTGCTCAAGGTCTGTATTATTTTATTAGATTTCTAAAAAAATATATTGGCAGGGAGGTAATCCACTGATCATGACAGTGACCAAACCTAATGTTGTTTTAACGAATTATCTCCCTTATTTCAAGATAATATTACATTGAGTGAATTGTGTGGACCAAACTCAAATGGGTTATTTTAGTCTGCTATGTGTATACTGTTTTCAAATGTAATATATAATGGCATAATTTTATAATAGAGTATTTGAATGCTACTTGTTTTACTTTGCTGCTGTTATTACGGTTCAATATGTTCATATTGATCAAATTAGGTAGAAATTTAGAGAGTGTAGTCAGCAAACTGTGTGGATCCTGATCAGATGGGTGTTTTAAAATGTCTCTGAAATTGAAGGAAAGTCTATTCTGAAACATTGAGATGACGGGAATTATTTAGCGCCATAAGAGTCAAATTAAAACTGTCTAAATCTTACAGATACAATATCCTTGATTATATATCCTTTGTTTTATAAACGTATAGATTTGTACAAGTCCTCGTGTTGAGAAGGGCGTTTCTGTTGCTAACAAGAAGACAATCCGATCGACAGACACGAGTATATCCCTAATCACTGGAGAAGGTTCTTAGCAGGCTTGTGATTTGGTAAATTATCTCATAAAATATACATAAACAAATACATGTATCATTAATTACACGATATTAAGATAAACACTATGTACAGTTTGATGAAAAATCACCCAGTCACTAGAATAGAAACTAATTAAATCTAGCAGTTAAATCTGTGTGGACATATATTGCAATTCCAAACTGTGTTCCTGTTTTTGAAATAAACTGATCGCCTTCGTTGAAAACTTTATAACAATATTTTGCTGCCTAAGGAATATGTATACAGTAATAATAACCATTTTCCTGTGTGGATATTCTATTAATAAGAAAATAAAAACTTATTTCCTGTGAAGATACATTTGAAGAGTTACAATTTTCTTGTATGTAGTTGTATTTGTATTGGTGAAGAATTAACTAATAATGCCAATTATATATCATACTGTTTATTAATTGCATTAGAATGTGATTGATTTGTAATTAGATAATGATTCTAATGCAACATTTTTGTAACACGCATTCTGATTGGTCCACGTGACAAAATTTGAAGCATATAAATCGCCGATATACTGTCGGAAAAATGAATATACTGTCGGAAACCGAATTATAGAATAATGGACATTCTGGAATACTGACTTTTCTTATTGACATGCATTATTATGTTTGTTATTAAAATTGCATGTAAATAGTACACACTTGATATTTAATCTGTCCATTTGTAAAGAATACCGGATCACTTTGTTTTATAAGTGATAGTCCCTTAAAAAAGAAAGCAAATTTGTAATGACATAATAAAACTGTGTATTTGTTAAGCTCAATCATTATTATGAAGATTGTCAATTTGAATGTACATCGAAAAATGCGCTTGTTATACGAAAGTAAAACGCAACTCGAATAAATAGTAATTCATCAGCGAACAACATTTGATCTTCGATGTCAAACCAAAGACCTATTATAACAAAGAAAAGATACGTAGATAACTCACGCAACATCTCGCGGCCACTGTACCAAATTACCTAAAGTCACGTTTGCAAATAACTCTGGTTGTAAGAAAGGTTCAGGAATAATAAGCATAACATTATGTAGAGCAATTATTCAGCTACAATATGGTACCTTGATATAGTAATTTATCCATACACAAAAAAGTTGTTTGCAAAGACCCGAACCACATGTCTAAATTGCAATCTACTAAAAAATCAAGATTTATTAAGGTTCGCTTACTTTCTTCAAAATAATATGGTATATTTTAATTGGAATGGTTATAAATATTATTAATATAATATGTTACCACAGATAAAACTTCTGTTTTTAAGTAGTTTATAAAATATGAAGGTTCGCAACATGCCGAAATAAGGTTTTATTCTTAGCATGTACCAAATAAAACAAATTCACTATTGAAAATATATCGGATGGTAGGAAACTCTCAGGAAATATAAGCACATCAATGTGTAGAGAATTCAGCTACAACGTGGTACCTTGATTGTTAAAATCTGTTCACAAACAAAAAAGTTTTAAGCAAAGAATTTAATCAGAATTAAAATCGGCTCCTATCGTTATAAAGTAATTTCTTATCTATGATATTATAGGTATTTGGTCAAACACATGAACATTTTGCATCCATCAACCTTTATTCGGTTGGTTTTCTTGTGATATACACGGTACTTCTATTCAGAATATAAGAAAATGATTAATAATGTACGCTCGTATTTTTGTATTTTTAAATCGCATTGCAAGTAGAGATGATCACTTTAATGATATTCAGATTAAAAAATGGTGACATTTGTGACCTTTACAAGGCGCAGCTAAAACCTATGTTATGCACATACTTTTGTTGAGATAATCACTTGAGCAAAGCTCTGTGGGGTTTAAGAATTGTGGACAGGACCAATCTTTGACTTGCCATTGTGCAATAGATTTTGAACTGCCATAGTTAAAGCAAATGTGGTTAACATTGTCAAAAAGTATTTAGCTGAACAAAGATTCATGAAAATTATCCATGCGGTTTGTGAGAAATAGACAAGAAATGAAAAATGATCCGACCTTTTACCTGAACTCATTACATTGACCTTGAACAAGAACATCCAAACCTAGGTTCTGCATATCGTCTTTCTGAGATAAACAGTTCAGCATAGTGCTTTGGAAAAATTATGGACCGGACATGAAACAGGAGAACCCAATCTTTTACCTGACCCAGTGAATTTAAGCCGGTGCTAGGGGCGTGAGTAGTCATTCTCAGTATTGTTATTTTTTCTGGTCCTTCTGGATCATTAGTTTTGATGTTATTAGTTTTGAAAATTGAATATTTCATAAGCCGGTGCTAGGGGCGTGATTAGTGTTCCATTTTAATTACTACTGATGAACAGACACAATAAAACCGAGTCTGCAATTTTCTCTTTTGGCATTGCTACTTTTGTTTTCGAAGGATCACCAATTGTCAGAATATATTGCACTTTTAATTATTATTCATGAACGGACTCAATAAGACCGAATGGTATATTGACGAGACATAGCTAGATGTTGCACAATATCTGACTGACAAACTCAACACGATGGCAAAGCTCCGTGGAGATCATGAAAATAAGATCAGACCTTTTACATGATTTTGTTGTCTTCGCTTTGAGATGGCTTCGCTTAAACATGAGTTCTGCAATTATCTTTTTGAATGATAATGTAAGCGAAGTTTCATGAAAATAACTGGACCGTCACGAATATATACACATTCGGTCCGACCTTTTGTCCGAGCTATGGACTGAAACAAGTACAATTATATATGACTGAGTGACATTGACCTTTTAGTACACATACCGAGACAAGCGATACTTATTCAACATATACAATTAAAGCATGCGGCAATTGGATCCCCACACATGCGCATGCCAGATAATTGGATTATCTCACTTACATAACACTGACTCTCTAATAAGATTAAAACCTTTCGTTTCAACCTAACAATTATATAAATAGGCGTGCCCTTAAATACTACTAAAATGATTCTTTATGAAATACTGCAGTAGCCAAGTTTCGCATGTTCGTTTAACTTCTCCAGCTTTACCGATACATAATATATTCATAGCCAATTACCTCATTCGGTTACTTCATCTACCGAAACAACTAATTAATTCATCTTTCTGTCACTTATGCTTGAGCTAGAGCTACATTAATTAAGCATTTCCATAATAATAGTGTACAATTGTATCATAACTTCAAGTAAATAACATTTAAATTCTGAAAGGGGGTGATCCCCCGAGAGCAAAAATTGCAACACAAAAAGAGAAAATTGCAGACTCGGTTTTATTGAGTCTGTTCATGAACAGTAATTGAAAGTGCAACACTGCTCACGCCCCCTAGCACCGGCTTAAGCGGTATTCAATTTTCAGAACAAGAAGTACTGAAATTCATGATCTCGAAGGATCAGAAGGTATAACAACACTGAGAACATCATTCTAAAAAACATCTACCGATAATACCTGGGTATCGAAACGATTTGTAAGGTAGGTAGCTATTCGACGATGGCGAACTGGTCGGGGGTTCTGTTAAGGTAGCGAATGTGCAGGGTAGCAAAACGGCCAGAAACATATGCATTGACACTGTTGCTTAATATTTATTTGCAAGGACTTCAATGGACCATTCTCATGTTTACTGAATGATACTTTTGAAAATAAAATAGGTGTAATTTTGAAAAATCTTACAATTATACTCTACGTTTGGGTCTCCGTGGTTTCTGTCCTTTCAGTACTTTGATTTTTCTTACAGCCTTATAATGAAAATTCGGCCTGGCCTTAGCAGTTATGTTTTACCATTGGAAAATATAACGGATTTGTTATAATAAGCTAAGAATAATAACATTTATTTACTTGTTATCGAATCATATCTTAGTTTTTGCTTTCTTTTTGTGTCGTTTTGTTAAAAGCTATTAGCTGCTACCACATACTAATTTAGTAACTTAATTCTTATTATGAAATCAGGAATATCTCAACATAATGTTATGAGACACTGCAGGGCAGTACAAACACGAATCTGATGATTACTTGATAATTAACTTCCTTAATGGGTCGTTATAACATCTGATCAGATATTAGTAAGGCTTCCTGTACGGATTGACCAACAAGTACTGTCATCCGGGCATAACGTTTCAATTTATCAACAACTGACGAGTTAGAGAGTAATAAAGAATGGATAAGGTGACAGTAGTTATGCTGTATATCTCAATTGTTATAGTCGCCTCGGGTTCGAATTGCCAGAATAGCTTCAGATGTGGACCACGAGAATTGTGTAAATGTGTCCGGTATAAATGTAGCCTTGAAAATATTACGATGGATTGTTCAGGACAAGGATTAACCAGTCTAGGTGAAATATGCGAAACTGTAGGAAACACAGCACATCTAGTGGCAAATTCGAATCGCATCAACGGAACACTGCATGATGATATTCGAATGAATGGGTGCGGCAAACTGCTGTCACTATCACTGCGAAATAATACCATCACGGATCTGGAACAAAATGCCGTGAGCAAATTAAAGTCTGTGATAGCATTTGACATAAGTCATAATCGGTTAGCAATATACAGATCAAAACAGGGATATTTGTTTGAAAATCTTGAAGATCTAGAATCACTGGCATTGAATGGGAATCGCGTCAATAATTCTGACAAATGCCAGCAGTATCCCGACCTTTCAAGCAATAAAAAATTAACGACACTGTACATCGACGGTTTGCCAGGAGGAAAACATTTAATCAACGTTTCTTCTAATCTGAAAAAACTTGTCATGTCCGGTGCTGATAATAGCACATGTCAAATTCAATATATTTCGGATATATACTTGCAACATCTTGTTAAACTTGAAACGTTGGATCTTTCCATATGTGACATTGAACTGATAGAATTAAACGCCTTTTCTGCTCTTAGAAATCTCCAGTGGCTTGATCTTTCAAATAACAGACGTCTAGGTATCAAGGGTCTGTATAACATATCGTACAGTTTACAGTTTACGAATATTAAGTTCCTGAATTATTCATACATATACCCAACTTTTGGATTGGGTAGGGAGATTTCCAAAGTTGACATATGTTTCCTCAGAAACACCACACTTCGAGAAATTGCACTGGACGGAAACCGAATACAGTTAATGGAAACTAATTTGGTTCAGCTGTTACCACCCACATTACAAGTTGTTCACATGAATGATAACATTTTCACTTTCGCGCCGTATCTTTTACAACTGGGATGTGCCTCCAATGTTACAGAATTTTACGGTAGTTAT
Organism: Azorinus chamasolen; assembly: GCA_963576725.1. NCBI lineage: Eukaryota > Metazoa > Mollusca > Bivalvia > Cardiida > Solecurtidae > Azorinus > Azorinus chamasolen. The sequence continues at coordinate 60,986,783 of OY755236.1, read as the reverse complement.
CAAAACCTTGCGCATAACCCAACGCGATACAAAAATTATGTGAACACTTACACAACAAAGTCAACGCATCCTATACAGTGTCCATACATGGAAGATTCTTATTTAAAACATGTGAGCGATCGTACAGAAAACTGTAAGTTTTTCAAGCAAAATGAAACTATAACGATTTATCCAACCTTCCCAAAACTCATAAAGAACATCACATTTAATGATTGTAATATGAAGTACAAAATAATTAGTATGGTCATCATTCCTATCCACAATAATATTGAGTACATGAATGCTTCTGGAAATGTGCTGTACACCTGGAAAGGACCCATTGGTCCTTTTCCGAAACTTAAAACCCTAGATCTATCAAGGAATTATTGTTCTTTAATAGAAAGGAAGTTTTTTGAGTATATGAAACGCCTTGAAAATTTACAAATACATAATAATTTAATCGGTCTGGCAATGTCGAACGATGAATACGGGGACGTGTTTCATGATTTGATTCACCTTAAAACATTGAACTTGTCGATGAACAAAATAACCCGTCTCCATCCAAAGTCATTCAAAGATTTAGCAAACCTTGAAAATCTTGATCTCAGTTTCAATAACATGGAAACGTGGGATCTTGAAGTAGAGACTATGTCCAATTTGACGCATGTTAATTTGCGGTCAAATGCATTCCAGTCATTACCTAACCAACTTACAAAACATTTGTACCGAACAGCGAAACGCAAAGGAACAGCGTTTTCAATTGATCTCAGGAACAATACTCTGCGATACGGGTGCCAGACTAGAAAATTTCTTACTTGGATGGTGAATCATAAAGCATCATTTATCGGATTTGAAGAATACGTTTTTGTTGACGACGATGGAGCACAATTGTCGAACCATGACATCGAGTACAAAGTAAATGGTTTGGATAAAATGTGTCGGTCAAACACTATCTGGATTGTAATATCAGTTATAGGTGTTTCTGTTGCTCTGTCTATTATTATCGGTGGTCTTCTGTACAGGAATCGATGGAAACTAAGATATGTCATGTACATGTCTAAACAGAGGTTTTACGGTTATGTACGAGTTCCAAACGAAGACCCTCTTGAAAATTACAAATACGACGCCTTTATTTCGTATGCTGAGGAAAACATACGATTCGTCAAAGATCAGGTTATTCCAAATGTAGAAACAGGCGGTATTTCGCTCTGTATACACCAGAGGGATTTCCTACCAGGCAATGCCATTGCAGACAATATAATTGATGCTATAAAGAGCAGCAGGAAGACAGTTATTCTTCTCACTAAAGCTTTCTTAAAGAGGAGATGGTGTATTTACGAGTTCAACATGGCAAGAATGGAAAATATATATTCAAGGTATGGCTAGTAAGAGTGTTTCAAAGCACATTAAGTATACATGTACATGCATATGGCGTATCAGACGTTGTAAAATTCAATACCTTATATTTATGTTATAAAGTTGCATATGTTAAAGAACTTGTCGTATATGGTATAAATACTTATGGTGCATATTAACATATAATTAATGTATTAGGTTGGATTAATTCCATTACTCTGAACAATTCACTTACAATTTAGGAATTTTCGATCGTATGTCACGATCTTCATCAGCTGTTGTGCTGGGTCAGTGGATTGAGTCACGTGACGTAGGAAGGTAACGTGACACAAGGAGAGTGTTGTAGACTGGTGGTAGCTCTAACCTTCCTACCATGTGACTCAATCCACTGATAATGCTTCCATTAATAATGCTTCCAGAACAAGATATCAACCTTTATAGTTGTATAATTAAGTGTTCTATACTGTTTACTTTTATTGATAAAGTCAATATGTATGTTGTAAACGTTCGTATATATATGGTATGGCTTGTTTATCTACGTTCGATCTTGACAAATATATATATGTTTTATAATTGCATTTTTGGGTATGTGTACAACATTTGAAACAACGGGTTTGATTGGAGGGTAAAATCTAGGACCAATCGATTTTTGAAAGATGACTGTCTCCGGGGGAAACGTGGTCTGAATTGAAAAAATAAAATTAACAAGCATTATTTACAAATTTAAATTATTAGGTACGTGATGCGACTTGACAACATGCAGTGTGTTGGGGTCGCCATCTTAGATTTCACTGTCCAATCAAACCCTTCGTTACAAATGTTGTAAACATATCCCAAGTTGCAATTAAAGGACACATAAACACCAAGATCGAACATAAATGTACTAGCTATACCACATATATATAATCGTTTACAACATAAAGATTGACGTCAATATGTACCATTGATGTATTTATACCATATGTATACATGTGATATTCTACATATATACATTATACAATTTACATATAAAATACGTCTTACCCGTACGTCATTCTCAGTGTTATTATATTTTCTTCTCCATCGGGATCATTAGTTTTGATGGTATAAGTTTTGAAAATTGAATACTGCTTAAGCCGGTGCTAGGGGACGTGAGTAGTAGTGTTTTAATTACTACCCATGAACAGACTCAATAAAACCGAGTATGCATTTTGGGTGTTTTTTTGGCATTGCTACTTTTGCTTTCGAAGGATCACCCACTTTCAGAATATATTTACGTAAACACCGCTAACAAACCGTTGCGTTACTCAGCGTCTCATCTGGATCCCATTTGTTTACATATGATAGTTAGAGAGTGATCGATTGGATAGCTGTTAACCCTTTACTTCATGGCTATTTTTAGACTCAACAACTTTGAAATAAATCTATCAAAAAGGAACGTTTACTAGAAAAAAGGAAACTTTCAGAATTGTGTAGTTTTGAGCATTTACTCATATGGAGCAAATGCTCCATTTGTCATAATGGTTTCAACAAGTAACTTTTACAGAGGCGTCAATATGAGGGGATGGATTAAAATCTCCCTGTCTAATGAACCAGACATAATCCTTCATTTAGTTGTCGTTATGAACAGGTTTTCTTGTGTATATTTGCATTGGTGGGTTAAATATGAATGTTCTGTTCATTATTTCTATGAACAAGCAGTATAATTGCTACTAAGTAATACTCCCTGTCAGTTTTACCATTTGTTCAAGAGACACCTATAGGTGTTCAGTAGAGACTGTAATATCAGGGCATGCTCTCTGTTTGCTTATAACATTGATCTTCTTCTACAGTTCATATCATAATAAAACTTAAGGAGTTAATAGCGTTTCCGTTGATATTGTAGAGATGGTCGCGGCTGCCTGGTCATAGTCATGCTTGAGCCAGTTCCAGCAAAGGAAATGACAACTGAGCTCCTGGATTGGATCAAACAGGAGTCGTATCTTGAATACTCGACAGACGAGGCTGGTGAACTGCTGTTTTGGAATAATCTGAAGGATGCAATCAGCAATTCAAACTGAAAATCCACCATGAAATATCGAAGTATGTTGTGTTTTGACGTGCCGCCTTTACCCTTTGAAGGATAAATACATGTATATTCAGTTGAATGGTCATTCAGTATGGAAGGCTTAATAAACGGTAGAGAATGTGAATGGTTACAAGTGCAGAAACTAATCAGAGTTCATATATGATCCGTCTGGTCTGCACCTAAACGGTTTGGATATGATGCATGAGCTCCTTAAGTGGATCAAGGAGCTGTATCTTGAGGACGGTGAACAATTGCGTTGGTACATTTAGCACCCTGCAGTCAAACTGAAAAAAAACCCACATACACACAGAAAAAACGTACATTGAAACGAATATTTTATAAATAGTCTCATATCTGAGAAGCAAAGTGGTGATATTTCTTTTATGCATGTATTAATATAAGAACCGACTAACGGAAGTTCGAAGGTGCGGATCTAGGATTTCAGATTAGGGGGGGGGGCGTAGAAAATATTTGGAGGGAGTGTAGATTTTTATGTTTGATGACATAAAACATTGTGTGTCTGTGCCGGTGCTAGGGGGCGTGAGTAGTGTTTCACGTTCAATTACTGCTCATTAACAGACTCAATAAAACCGAGTCTGCAATTTTCTCTTTTTGTGTTGCAATTTTTGCTTTCGGGGGACCAACACCCTTCAGAGTTTATGTTGAAAAAGAGCTTAATTGGGTGAGGGAAATCAAACACTCCTACTGAATCACTATTTTATTCATTTTAGTAGATACAACGACCACTAAATTACATCAATTATTTTGTGTTAAAGGCAGGTGGCTGCTTAAAGCAGCCACCTGCTCTAAATATCAACTAACTAACACAAATTAGTAGTCGTTATAGAGAGGTTTTACTGTATATAAAATATATGTATAAAATATTACTAAAAAATTGTTTTTGGCAATTTTAGGGGGCGTACGCCGGCTCCGCCCCCTCTAAATCCGCGCCTGGTTCGTACGACTGAAATTAATTCAAATTATCGTCAATTATAACACACGACTGCAAGTGTAAGTTTCCTGTCTTACAAAGGTATAGTGGCCTATATTTTGCACGCAAGCGTTTGTGATAATTTTGATAAGCAAGCAATAGCGAACATCGTTAAATAGGATTGATGACAATTTTAGTCATACGATCTTTCATAAGACGGGTCCCTGATGTTTTGGGATATCAATTCGGTCAGATGATTATCAGGGTTCATCATCATGTACATAAGTTTTATTTTATATTTAAGTCCTCAGATCTCATTCATTATTATTTCTTATTTCTTGGTATTTGCTTATCATAAATGAATTCATTGTCTCCTAGGCTATTTTAGACCCAACCTCTGTGAATAAATCTACCGAAAAGTAGCATGAACTATAGAAAAGGAGAGTTTTAGAATTGCGTAGTCTTGAAACCATTGTGATAAATAGAGCATTTGCTCCTATTGCAAAAATGCGTCACTAGGGGGAATGTGTTAATACTGATAAGTTATTCATTATTGACACTCCTCGTTAGCGGGGCGACTACAGTAGAACCTATCTTAAATTAGTTAAGTTATTGAACATAGGAGTTTTAAAAAGCAGGTGGTTGCTTAATGCCGGGCAAAAGTAATGCAGAAAACTCCTATAGGAGCTTTCAGCATTACGTTTCACCTGCATTAAGTTACCACCTGCCTTATAGGCCCATAAATATACCTCTTTTGATGGTCGCTTAAGACAGGTAATACTGTTTATGGAATTATGCTTTTTTTTGCTCATATTTGTAACGTTGAAGAATTGAAAGTTTACTTGTTCGCACAATGCAAATTTGTATATACTGGTCGATTAAGCGTATGAATAACACATCAGAAGTATTGACATAAAACTAAGCATTTGTTTGGTATTATAGCATTAAAAGAAATGAATACGTTATTGATAGCAAATGCCTTAAGTGTTTGTGAAAGTATTACAATAAATAAGTCCAGTGTATTGGTTTTAGTTTAATACCGATTAAAAGCTAGTTTAGAAATATTGTATACAGTAAAACCTCTCTATAACGGCCACTAAATGATATGAAGTATTTTGTGTTAAAAGCAGGTGGCTGCTAAAAATTAGGTGAAAGTAAAACAGAACGCTCCTATAGGAGCGTTCTGTTTTATTTCACCTTGCTTTAAGCAGCCACCTACCCTAAATACCAACTAATTAAAACAATTAGTGGTCGTTACAGAGAGATTTTTACAGTATTTGCTTTGTAAAGTTTGGCCCAATCAAGAGCAAAACGCCTACAAATTAGGGTAAATAAATAAATGTTTTAGTAGATTATATTGAAGCCAGTCACGAGATGTCACTTAGACATACAAAAATAATAACAACACAACATTTTTAGAAATACATTGTACAAAATAGCCGACATATTTTATAGAAAAGAAATAAAAAGACATTGTGTTAATGTATACATTGATTATGAAATGGCAATAAACAAGTATTTGAATATGTATCTGAATACAAACTAGAGCAGTGATTGGCGGATTAATTGTTTCAATTAATTGTATTGCCCATAAACCGGTTTAAAGTCCCAGTGACTATTGTCACTGATCCGAGGCGGTACATGTACTTTCCATCCCCCCTATTGTGTGTTTATTGTAAGCGTATGACCTCATAGCGCGTGCATAATTTTTTTTCGCGAAAACGTAAGATGTTCGAAAGCAGGTGGTGTTCGAAAATACCTCCGATGACGATATGTGTGGTGTTTCCTGTATGACTCATTTTTGTACTTTTACTGCGATTATTCAGGGATGTTTTAAAGAAAAGTGTAACATGACAAACAATACAGTTCCTGATTAGAGAGCTCCTCATTGAGTCACTGTTTGGAAAAGACAAACGAAATTTGTCTCTCATATTGTTTAACGTTCTGGCAGAATGGAAGAAATATTTGAGAAAATTTACCGACGGAAGTGAATTAAAGTTAAAAGATAATGGATCCTTTCACGACGATCATTGTTTCCAAAAACATTTGAGCAAATAAAAGCCTTAATATTACCAAAAGCGATTGTCAGTCCACTTAATCTAGACAAATATATAAAAGAGAAAGACCTTAACATTACTAAAACCGAATGTCAGTCCACTCACGTCAGACTATGCTCGACAAGAAGGGATTCAGGCAAGAATATCACAAATGAAATTATGTTGATAGATAAATCAAATGTTCTCAGGCAAAGATAAAGAAAAAATGGCATGTATATCCATATATAAATATAGATCGATCACTGTTTTGTTGAAAATGCTAAAACTCGAGTGCAGAAGAAGTCAAACAAACACAATAGTGTTTGTTTTTTATTACATATTTACTACTTGTCTTATCAATAAGATGTTGAATATAAAACTACACTGTTCAGCAATAGTAAAAAGATGACACAATGAGCTCTATTTTTCAGGGATGGTAGAAATTGTGTAGTAATTGTTATGCTTGAAAAGGTTTCCATAAAACACATGTATAGAGATGTTGAACTGGATACAGAAAGAGTCGTACCTTGAGTATTCAGCGGACGAAAATGGTGAACAATTGTTTTGGAACAGTTTAATCGATGTTATTATTCAGTGAGACTGCATTCACCAACCCTTGTGGTGAGCGAACATTAACCCATTCCCCTATAGGCTATTTTTAAATACAACCTCTTTGTATAAATCTGCCGACAAGGAGAATTAACCAGAGAAAAGGAAAATTTTAGAATTTTGTAGTTTGAAACCATTGTGGTAAATAGAGCATTTGCTCCTATAGGAGCAAATGCTCTATTAATCACAATGATTTCACAATGTGACTTGTACAGAGTCGTCAAAAGTCGTCAATATGAGGGAATGGTTTAAACACATTTGTTGAGGGTTGCGACTAGGACCAACGACTTGCTTATGTTTAACACCTTTGGATAGTGACATTACCAAATATAATCCGATGTTAAAACGTGCTCCAGAGACCTTGTATAATTCAGTACAGTAAAATCCCTCTAAACAGGAGTTTTATTAAAGAAGAATTTAAATACTATTAGGCAGGTGGCTGCTTAATGCAAGGTAAAAGTCACACATAAAGATCATAGAGGAGCTTTCTGCATGACTTTCATCCTGCATCAAGCTGCCACCTGTCTTCGACACCAATATTTATACTATGTCCGGTTTAGAGGGGTTTTACTGTATTTTCCCCGTTGCAAACATAGAACATTTATATTAACATGTATTGTTGTCATATAAGGTGTTTATTCGAATGTGTGTGTATATTGTAAGTAGAGTGTGTAATTAACAGTATTAGACTTCTTGCAATCAATCATGGGATAAAATCAGATCATATTGCAATTCAAGAACATCAGTACGGAGTAGCACTGGTAAGTGAATAATGAATGTAAAAATCAAGGAAATGTATAATTCAACCCTTACAACGCTGGATTATAACATTAACAAAATTCAAACATGTCAATCTTATGGTGAATATTTAGGAATGTTTCCACAGAAAAGTTTAACATGCGAATGCCATTAGTGACTCGTGTCCCGCACTGTAAGGGTCAAACCTATATATGAGTATGCATCAATTCATATTAAACAACACATCGTGCAATAAAGTTCAAACGAATCAGGGAAGCAACAACACTACTGAAACCATTTACAAGACACCAACTCAAGCAGATGCACGACCTCAACATCTTACAAGCATTTATTTTAATATATTGCAACTCACACGTTAGTGCATCTTAATAAACATATTATATGCATATTTTGTTCTTGTCAGAAAGGAAACAACTGGAAGAAGAGCGGCATTGCTACGTGTATGACTGATGACTGAATTAATGTATTTTGTAGATCTAGTTTCATCAAATTCTATACATAGTATGGCATTGCTTAACCCTTTCGCTGCCAATGTCGGATATGTGATTACTTCGGCGTCTCATCAGGATCCAAACTCTTTGTTACTGTGACTATGTTTTTTAAACAAGAATGAAGAAAATCAAAAGAATGAAAATTTGTAGCAAACGACAAAGTTAGCAGACGACAGCGAAAGGGTTAATATCAGGAGTATCAGTGTGCATTGTAAGATACAGTCAAATCTCTTCTCATTCGCCACTCAAATCGCCGACGGTTCTATGAATGGAAAGTCTGGCGATGATAATATTGCATAACGTCTACACGGTTGGGCATTTACTGAATCCTGTTCGGATTACCTAAAATACCACCCCTTATACGTGCGAATATAAGCGGCATGCACAAATTATCTCCCTTCACCGTACCGGTTTGGAAAACATACAAGCGACATTTAACTTTGTATAGAAAGGGGCAACATAAATGAGGCTAAAACCTGACTCACACTTGCACACAGCTATAGTAAAACCCCTCTTAACCGGAATAGTAATAAAGAACTGTTTACATTTTTTTAGGCAGATGGCTGCTTAATGCAGCGTGAACGTCATGCAGAAAGTTCATATGGGATAATTCTGCATGACTTTCACCATGCATTAAGCTGCCACCTGTCTTGAAGAGTACTAGTGATACTAATTGGAACGTTCGATTTAGGATGGTATTACTGTACATCCAGATGAGCTGCCGAGTAACTCGGCGTTATTTATAAACAGTTCATTCAGATGAGCTGCCGAGTAACTCGGCGTCTCATCAGAAGTCTATTTGTTTTGACAATCGGTCAGTATTTGTTTCAAAAAACTTGTTTCAATCAAAGTATTCAAAATTATACTAGATCCAAATTTTGAGGAGACATTTTATTACACGGCTGGGAAAGGTTTAAGATATACGAACTTTCACTTTAAGTTTCACTTGTCTGACACAGAAAGTACCCCCCCCCCCCCACCCCCACACACACACACACACACCTAACCGGGATTCTAGTAGAGGAGAATTAAGATACTTTTAGGCAGGTGGCATTTTAATGCAGGGTCAAAGTGACGTAGAAAGGACAATACAGAGTGGAAGTCATGCAGAAAGCTCCCCTAGGAGCTTTTTGCATGACTGTCACCCTTCATTAACCCTTTCGGTGAAAACTTTTTAATTGTCGTCTGCAAACTAATTTTGTTAAATAATTCGGTAAAATAAGGAAAGGAAATAAATATATACAAATTTCAAAGGAATAAAGCACAAATATAGAAATAGAGTTTGAGACAAAAAGTGAAGTCCTTGATCAGACGCACTATTTGTCGTGGTGCATTTTTGCGACATTGGTGTTGAAAGGGTTAACCCTTTCGCTGCCAATGCCGGATCTGTGATAACCTATGCAAACAGTTTGGATCCAGATGAGACGCCGAGTAACTCGGCGTCTCATCAGGATCCAAACTGTTTGTTACTGTTACTATATTTTGAAACAAAAATGAAGAAAATCAAAGAAAATAAATTTTGTAGCAGACGACAAAGTTAGCAGACGACAGAACTTGGCGTTGAAGGGATTAAGCAACCACCTGTCTTCAAGACCGATATTGATACTAATTTTAACTTCAGAGGGGTACTGTATGCGGAATTTAAAACATAAGAACACTGATGTTGAATAACAACATTCCAGATGCAGCGTGTATATTTAACGCTTTACTGAATGAATATTCATATAAGAATAATGATGTCGTGAATATTATTTTGATTAACTGTTATAATAGATCTAGCACCTGGACACAGAAATTGTTTGCCCTAGCAAATACTCTGGAATCATAGCTACGTTAAATCATAAGCAAATAGAGCAGACCCTGGTCAGACGTCTCCTATAGGAACCGTCTAATTTAGGTCTGCTCTGTTTGCGAGGATGTAGAAAGGCGTATTCAGGGAGTAAAGGGTTAAGGTAACCCGAACAATATACATTTGTATTGTAATTTTTTATTGGTCATTTACGTCCGTATTGTGTGACTTTGTTTCACAAGTGTTTACCACCAGTTAAACCGCAGTTTTTGAAATCTCTGTGGCGTTGGCCAATCAGAGTTGGTTATTCAGTGTTTCCTTTTTCGCGAAGACCGGATTATTGCCGCCAAATTCATTTTGGCGGCAATAATCCAGTCTTCTCGAGAAGATTAACCCTTTACTCCACAAATATGTCGTTTGCAAATAGTGTATATAGGAGCCGCCTAATCAGGGTCTGCTCTGTTTGCTTATTAAATAATATAAATCTGATTCGACAGTTTCTGCGCTGGTAAACATTCACGTTTTAATATGCCATTTTAAAGATTTAGCTAATTAATATTCATGACGTCATCATTTCTAAGATGGGTATTAATGGAATAAATGGTTAAGCCAACACTAAGGAGCATTATCCCTTTACCTGGTAATATCGGCATTTTCATTTAGTGCCTACAGGAGTTGTCAACTGTGTTTGTTTATAGAATATAAAGCTGATTGTATTTAAACCGCATTTTTATTAAAAAATAAACAAATCTACTGACATGGTAATGTACACAGTGGCGTGGTTTTGTAAACAGTGTCCCTTATTTGGATTTCGCCGTGGTCAGACATTTTGCGACAAATAGCAGAAGTAAAGACAGTGACGTAGATTTGGAAACAATATGCCTTATTTGGAATTAGAGGGCGGTTTAAATCGGTTAGACTGCAAGAGACAAGTCTTCATGAAATAGACGGGCTTCGCTGTCGCTCCGCCCGGTCTATTTCATGAAGACCTGTCTTAATGCAGTCTAACCTATATAAGGAAGTTTATTAATCAAGGCCAATTGTCTTTGGCGTACTAAAAATAGAACTAACGCCACGCAGGAGATGCCATACGAAAGTCCACCGGAACTCGTAAAGCGAAAATGAAGTGCCCCAACAACCTTTACAGAACTGCTCCTTGGCCTTTGACCATCGAGTACACATGGGTACTATTAGTTATGACTGTAATGTACCGCAATACCGTTAACCCTTTACTCTTTGAATATTCAAGTAAGAAATAATTACATCATGAATGTTAATTAAGTATAATTGATTTTAATAGCACATTAACACAGACATTTTCGGTCGTTACAGAAACTTTAAGAATTATATCTACATTATATCATAAGCAAACATGACATACCCTGATTAGACGGTTCCTACAGGAGCCATCTCGTCTGGGTCAACTCTGTTTGCAAAGGGGTAGAAAGACGTATTTATTGAGTTTGGCATGACGGCTTCCGGGGATCGAACCTGAAACATCTCGACCAGAAAGCGAACTGGGCCAATATATAGCTCTAACCTAATTAGTTTAACCCTTTACTCCATGCAAACCCATTTTCGTGCCATTGCAAAAAAAGTAGACCCGGACTGCTGCTGTTCGATCAGGATCTGCTCTGTTTAATTGCGAAATCATATATGTCTGATTGTACATTTTCTTCAATGGCCAAAGATTCCTTGTCCTGGGTCACCACGGTTTTCTGTGTCATTGACAAATATGTGGATCCTGATGGTAGGGCTCCTCCGAGACCGTCCCCACCCTGGTCCATCACTCTTTGCCAGTTACACATGCCGCCATATTCCACAGTGTGAAGAATAAATTCTTAGAAATAGTAGTAACGCAACTGTAGTGCCAGAGCATGTATATAATTTGTATATAACCTGTATTTCCAAAATGTACGTTGAATATCTGTGCTGTTTGACTTTGACGTTGATTGTGACAAACTATCATTGCACCTGTCTTAAGTGGCCATCAAAATGAGGTAAAAGTATTAATCTGTAAGGCAGGTGGTAGCTTAATGCAGGTCAAAAGTAATGCAGAAAGCTCTCTGTATTAAGTTTGCAATGCATTAAGCAACCACTGTTTTTAGACTCATCTGATCAATCAATAAATGAATGGCCGCTTAGGACAGGTTCTGCTGTAGTTCCTAATTGTGAGAAATAAACATATTATACTGCACTGGTGGTTCAATCTTTTGTTAATTAATGTTTACTTTCAGTCTTTATTCTATGCACTATAATTACCCTAGGTATTTGGACACCAAATCTCACCTATCCACTGGTATTTATAGGTGGATAATGTTTGCATCGTTTTGATAAGTTTAAATTAGATTCACATGGTAGTAAAAAGCGTAGACCCTGGTCAAACGGCTCTTCAACAGCCAGTTGATCTTGGTCTCCACTATTTGCCAAAGTGTGTCTAGCCGAAGGTAATTACGGTATCAGTAACCCTTTTCTTCATATAAACGCCTTTTCGCACATTTACAAACAGTGTAGATCCAGATCAGAGGCTCTCCTCTGTTTGCTTTTGGTATAATATAAATATGATTCTACAGTTTCTGCCTGAGCCAAACCATTCTGTTCATATGCCATCAGAAAAGTTCAGCCAATAAATATGTATGATGTCATCATTCCTTACATGATTATTAAACAGGGAAATGGTTAATAAATCAAATGGGCGACTGTTGTCGGTTATCTCCCCAAATTCCATTTATTGTATGTGTTTACTGAAGATTGATCAACTAAGCCATTTAAACCATTTAGATGTAATGAAAACTTCTTAAATTTTGAACATAAATACAGTTTCCCGGTCATAATGTAAAAATGGACTTTAAAGATAGATTGTGTATGCCCTTGGTTAGTCTCAAATTGTCTGATACAGTTATGGTTTAAATATTTCTTTACTTTTGTTCGCTTGAGAGTCCATGATTACTTTAATCATTACAGATAAAAGTTTGATCAGTTTTTATGGAAACTATAAGGATGAAATCCGCCCACAAATAGTACCTGCAAAATGCAATAAATATAAACATTGAAATTATACCAATAATACACCTACACAAGATATGTTGAAACACTTTGCAAAACAACTATTTTATGCCTTTCTACGCCTTTGCAAACAGAGTAGACCCAGATCAGATGGCTCCTGTAGGAGCTATCTGAATACGGTCTGCTCTGTTTGCTTATGGAATAAAATATATTTGATTTTATAGTTCCTACTTTCGCAAAACATTAATTTGCTAATATGCCATTTTAAAAAATAATCTAATTAATATTCATGATGCTATCATTTCTTACATGAATATTCATGGAGTAATGGGTTAACACGTTTAAGCAGTGTTGATCCAGATCAGATTGTAAAAAGTTTTATGACTGATTGGAATTCACATTTTTGACCGTGCACTGTGCATTTGCTGTGTTCAGAATATATTTCTGATTTATATCAGAAATCACCCCAGATATCAAATAAAATTAAAATAGTCAACCCTTACACAATGTAGGGAACCAGTCTATAAGAGATCTGGTAATGCGATGACCCTGGCGAGTGTTTTTCTAGAGGTATTCTTATCAGCGTGTACATTATTTGTTTTGCAAATATCATTATATTGCACCACTCTAGATTAAAATCAAATTCTTTAGCCTTCTCTTGCAAATTTCAGAGACTAGATAAAAAGGTATGGACCCAGATAAGACATTTATTTTGTTAAAAACAGAACATTCTTACTGGAGACTAAGGTTCTGATCAGTATCCAAATTGTATTATTTGTTGGGGTTTTTTGTGTTTGGGTTGTGTTTGCAGAAATTGGATATTCAAGACAGAAGTAAACGAAATATTATTAAAACTACAGAGTTCTTTAATTATGATATATGCCATGTATAGATACCACTGTTCCCTGATTGATTGCATTTCCTGTTCGGTCCCTTTCTCCTCGTGATTGCATTAGGTATCAGGTATCTAATAAACAAGTCCTTACTAAATAAATTTGGAGGTCACGACACAGCAAGATTTGTCCTAGAATCGGAATATGATGCTAACTTATCTATGACACTGCATAGACTGTTATACAAACAATACTCGCTGTCTTGTAATGCCTCCCCCACCCCACTCTCCCAAAGAAGTTAATAAGCTTTCGACTTTTCGATCAGATGTCGATTTGTTTTGTTAACCCTTTACTCTATGAATATACATGTTAGAAATAATGACATCATGAATATTAATTAGATTAATTTATAATTAACTGTGGAATCAGATCTATATTATATCACAAGCGAACATAGCAGACCCTGATCAGACGGCTCCTACAGGATCTGTCTGATCTGGGTCTACCCTGTTTGCAAAGGTATTAAAAGGCATATTATGGCTTAAATGATTAAATAAAAGGACATTTGAACATTAAATTGCAGTCTGAAATGTTGTTACTGTTCAGTCATTATTTCTGTCGATTTGTTTTTTATTTTGAGGGTAAAACTGATATATTATCTGCTTTTTTTAAAAAACGTGCAACATAAAAAAAATAAAACTTTAAAGTGCATACAATATACTTTTACATCCTTCATTATTCTCGATGTTAAAGAACCTGAGTGTTATCAGTGCGAAATCAATCAATTATGGATAACCAAAGTGTAACAAAGGACCTACTCGGTGGCAGCAGCACCTAGTTGGACAGGGGCAGATAACTGACAAAAGTCGCCCTATATACAGGTTTCTCTTGTTAGGGCCAGCTATGTAAGACATTTTATTGGGCTAGAGATGGATTGGGTTGTCTTACAAATGCAAGATTCCAACTAATACATGTTATTTTATTTCATGGAATAATTGCAATGTGGGTTTCTGCTCAAAACGAAGTAAACAGCAGGTTGTTAATAAAACACATATAGCATGTTGAGCAATTACAGTACGTGGCCATATATACGGTATTGCATCAAAATGGGCGTTTAAAATTTGAAACATAATTTTTTAACAAAAATCACTCGAATATCCAAACTTCTTTCTTACCTCGATTATCAGTACTTCCTTATAAGACCTTTAGATATTGTCGCATGCCTCAATCGTATCGATGCATACAGGCTCGGGAGTAAGGGAGTCCCAGATGAGCGTGTTTCTGTTTGTGAATGTGATTTATTCTCTTCTGAAGTTTGATTTTGACTGGTCTCCATATACATTTTCAATTATGTTTATGTCTGGGGACTGAGAGTGTCAATTTAGACAAGGGATGTTGTTTTCCATGTCGTAGCTCTATGAGATTCATGAGCATTGGTGTTGTCATCTTGAAAGATATATTAAGAATGTGTTCAAAGTGTTTAGTTACTACAGGCCAGAGAAGATTATGAAGTGTTTGTATGTACTTATCGGAGTCCATAGAACCCTTAATATCAACAAATCCAACACCTTTATAGGCAATACAGCCACAAAACATTACACTGATTACTGTCCCACCTCTCACTCCAACACATTCCGGTGTATAAATTCCATCGGCCTATCTCCTGTTTGTTTTCTATCGAACCAAGCATCAAAAATCGTTTTTCGAATTAACTCGCATGCGTGCGTGCGTGCGTGTGCGCGTGCATGCGTGCGTGCGCATGTGTTCCTACTTGAATTTACTATTTTGTTCATTAATGAAAAGTTCTGTGAAATGTCTTATGCACAGGGAGCAACATTTGACTCGGTTATGAAGATGCTGAGATCCAATAACGAACATTAAAAATAAAAAATGTCTTCCGACAAGAAGAATTGTATGTGTAATCCGATTAATAAACAATTCCACATCATTTTCTATTACAACTAATTAAAGACGCCTTTTAAGGTCATTGCAAACAGAGTAGACCTATATGAGACGGCTCATGTAGGAGCTGTCTGATCAAGGTCTGCTCTGTATGCTTATCCATTATATAGATCTAAGTCTGCAGTTCTGCCATGGCCAAGTATGCATGTTTTCATATACCATTATAGAACTTCAGTTAATTAATATACATGCATACATTATTTGTAACAAAAATATTTATGAGGTAAAGGATTACATATTACTATTCCCAAACAAGCAATGCTAAAATATATTAAATGAGAATAGAAGCTTTACTACATAGTATAAACAATGGCCTATTGATATGTATAATGTACCATGAAAACACAATGGCATATTGATATGTATATAATGTAACACAAATACATAATGACATAATAATATGCATATGTAACACAAATTATATTATGGCATAATAATATGTATAATATAACAAAGTGGAGAGAGGTAGATGGAGAGACAGATACACACAGAGAGACAGAGACACATATACAGCCAGAGCCAGTGAAACAAAATGCGACAGATGCAGACAGACATGTAGACAGAGATAGATAGACAGAGACAGACAGGCAGATACATAGAGACAGAGGCAGACATGCCGTCAGACAGACAGACAGATACACAGAGACAGAGAGTGTATGACCAAGGTATTCTCCGATTCGCTTATGGAAGATCTGATTCTACACTTTCTACGATGGTTCTAACATTATAACAAGAGTGCCAAAATGTCACAATATACGCCCGTCAAATGTCTGAAAGTCGAAAGGCCATTACTCCATATCAGTTGATATTAAGTAAGGAGAATACTTCTGGAGTGTCTAGGACAATCTTGCTGGTTATTATAGTAATAAATATGCTGAGCAAGTTTGAAAAGGATTGGATTACACTTGTTTGAGTTTGAGCGCGGACAAGCAAAATTCATGGAAATTCATAAAGTAAGGGGGGTTAATTCTGGAGTGTCAGGGGCAATCTTGCTGTCTATCGAACTTGACTGTGACATTATGGCAATATACATGCTGACAAAATTTGAAAAGGATTGGATCACATTTGTATATCGGCACATACATGATATGACACCACACACTTGTTCTTCCAGGCATCCGGGCATAACGTTTTAATTATTTAAAACTGATAAGTTGGAAACGAATACAGATTGGATAATGTGACACAAGCTCGCGTGTATATCTTAATTGCTGTAGTCGCCTGGAGTTCCTGTAGCCGGAATAGCTTCAGATGTGGACCACAGGAATTGTGCAGTTGTGTCTGGTATAAGACTAGCCTTGAAAATATTACGATGGATTGTTCAGGACAAGGGTTAACCAGTCTATGTGAAATATGCGAAACTGTAGGAAACACAACACATCTCGTGGCAAATTCGAATCGCATCAACGGAACGCTGCATGATGATATCCGAATTGACGGATGTGGCAAACTACTGTCATTATCACTGCGAAACAATATCATCACAGATCTTGAACAAAGTGTCATGGTCAGATTAAAGACAGCAACATTTGTACTTGTTTTTCAAAAGTTTTACATGCGATTTGCCCCTTTTGTGCCACACATTGATTTGAACTCTTTGCACGCAAGTAATTGTCGTCTGCTAAAAGTTTGCAGGAAAGTCAGTCAGTTTCGATCCTGACTGGACACCGCGTTTTTCTGTTGTTTTGTTTTGGCATCGCATCTGGGTCCAAATTTTTACTGTTTGCATAAATTGTCACAGGTTAATCATCACTTGTACGACCTTGCTGTACAAACGCGCTTTCATGGCGACGTGGTAGAGTGCATGACTGCGAACCTGTCGACCCCGATTCGATCCCGGGTCTGAGCGGGTATGTTTCTTTATAGGAACACCCGGTTACCTTTGGCGCACAACGTAAATAATCACAAAAAAGCTACTTGCGTTCATAAAAAGAGTTGAACTCATTTATAAACGTTGAAATTATGAACTATTACAGTTTTCTCATTTGTGTAATCTTAACCAGCATCCTGCCGAAAATATGTTCCGCTTAACCCATTCCCTCATAATGTTGCCTTTTGACGCCCCTGTAAAAGTCACTTCCTGAAACCATTATGATAAATAGAGCATTTGCTCTTATGGAGCAAATGCTCTATTTATCACAATGGTTTCAAAACTACAATTTTCTAAAATGTTCCCTTTCTCTAGTAAATGCTCCTTTTCGGTAGATTTAATAAAAGAGGTACGATCTCCTCTAGGAGCCGTCGGATCTGGGTCTACTCTGTTTGCAAATGCGTGAAAACACGATTATATTAATAAACGGGTTAATCGGACTTTCATATAAGTATCAATACCGTTCTGTAACCCTTTCTCTGTTCTATGTTTATTCCAAATTGCAATACCTACTGAGTATTCATGGACAAAATAGTTATAATGAAATATGGAAGGTGGGCAGAAGAAGATAGTCCGAAGGACATATTTATCCCTGATCGCGTGACAAGGTTTTAGCCAGCCTTGTGATATAGTAAATTATTTCTGGAAACAAAACCCCGAGTTCTTAATGAATTACTACTACTCAGTTATGGAGGACACCTATCTTTAGAGCTTTAAGGGTTGCATGAATAAAAAAACGGTGTAAGCTTCTCCTACAGCAACATTTTGAACGGAGCTAACAGTTTGTTTTAGTTTTAGTTTGTCTGAACTTATTTCTGGTACTCGTGTCGTACCTACACTTTGGTAGGCGAAAACATTTTATTTAAGACCGTTAAACTAGCTAAAATATTAATCTGGAGACGGTTTGAGCAACCGGTGATGACCTAATCAAACTGTTTGGGGCCAGGTCTGGGCCCACAAAATAATGGACGTGGCCTTCTTGTCCCCATGATACATAATCTACTTATAGAATAGTTTTTCTCAAATATTGCAAATGACACATTAACCGACGAGATTTATCTAGTGTTTAATGTGTACTTATTTTGTGACAATACAAATGTTCATCCGCCTTAGTTAACATTATGTATAGGTATGAACTTGACATTAAACATGCAAACTATAACTCATTTTCTCCTAGACTATTAGACCCAACGTTCTTGAATAAATCTACCGAAAAGGAGTATTACCTAGAGAAAATGAGACTTCTAGCATTGTGTAGTTTTGAAACCATGGTGATAAAATAGGAGCAAATGCTCTATTTATCACAGTGGTTTCAAAGTATGGTTTTTACAGAGGAGCTGAAATGCGTCACAACGAGGGAATGTGTTATCTTAATCGAAAATTGGTATGCATATCCCGTAGACACTGTAGACCCGGTTGCAGCATCTAATATACATGTAGTAGTTATTTGCTCAAGGTCTGTATTGTTTTATTAGATTTCTTAAAAATTAATTTTGACAGGGAGGTAATCCACTGATCATGACAGTGACCAAACCTAATGTTGTTTTAACGAATTATCTCCATTATTTCAAGATAATATTACATTGAGTGAATTGTGTGGTCCAAACTCAAATGGGCCATTTTAGTCTGCTATGTGTATACTGTTTTCAAATGTAATATATAATGGTATAATTTTATATCAGAGTATTTGAATGCTACTTGTTTTACTTTGCTGCTGTTATTACGGTTCAATATGTTCATATTGATCAAATTAGGTAGAAATTTAGAGAGTGTAGTCAGCAAACTGTGTGGATCCTGATCAGATGGGTGTTTTAAAATGTCTCTGAAATTGAAGGAAAGTCTATTCTGAAACATGAAGATGACGGGAATTATTTAGCGCCATAAGAGTCAAATTAAAACTGTCTAAATCTTACAGATACAACATCCTTGATTATATATCCTTTGTTTTATAAACGAATAGATTTGTACAAGTCCTCGTGTTGAGAAGGACGTTTCGGTTGCTAACAAGAAGACAATCCGAGCGACAGATACGAGTATATCCCTGATCACTAGAGAAAGTTCTTAGCAGGCTTGTGATTTGGTAAATTGTCTCATAAAATATACATAAACAAATATCATTAATTACACGATATTAAGAAAAACACTGTGTACAGTTTGATGAAAAATCACCCAGTCACTAGAATAGAAACTAATTCAGTTAAATCTAGCAGTTAAATCTGTGTGGACATATATTGCAATTCAAAAATGTGTTCCTGTTTTTGAAATAAACTGATCGCCTTCGTTGAAAACCTTATAACAATATTTTGCTGCCTAAGGAATATGTATACAGTAATAATAACCATTTTCCTGTGTGGATATTCCATTAATAAGAAATAAAAACTTATTTCTGTGAAGAAACATTTGAAGAGTAACAATTTTCTTGTATGTAGTTGTATTTGTATTGGTGAAGAATTAACTAATAATGCCAATTATATATCATACTGTTTATTAATTGCATTAGAATATCATTGATTTGTAATTAAATAATGATTCTAATGCAACATTTTTGTAACACGCATTCTGATTGGTCCACGTGACAAAATTTGAAGCATATAAACCACTGTCGGAAAAATGAATATACTGTCGGAAACCGAATTATAGTATAATGGACATTCTGGGGTGCTGACTTTTCTTACTGACATGCATTATTATGTTTGTTATTAAAATTGCATGTAAATAGTACATACTTGATATTTAATCAGGCCATTTGTAAAGAATACCGGATCACTTTGTTTTATAAGTGATAGTCCCTTAAAAAAAGAAAGCATATTTCTAATGACATAATAAAACTGGGTATTTGTTAAGCTCAATCATTATTATGAAGATTGTCAATTTGAATGTACATCGAAAAATGCGCTTGTGATACGAAAGTAAAACGCAACTCGAATAAATAGTAATTCATCGGCGAACAACATTTGATCTTCGATGTCAAACCAAAGACCTATTATAACAAAGAAAAGATACGTAGATAACTCACGCAACATCTCGCGGCCACTGTACCAAATTACGTAAATGGAAAAGTAGTAAAGTCAAGCAGGCAAAGCCACATGCAAGACGCAACCACCACCAAAACACCGATAGACAGCAGTCACATTTGCAAATATCTCTGATTGTAAGAAAGGCTCAGGAATAATAAGCATAACATTGTGTAGAGCAATTATTCAGCTACAATATGGTACCTTGATATAGTAATTTATCCATAAACAAAAAAGTTGTTTGCAAAGACCCGAACCACGTGTCTGAATTGCAATCTACTAAAAATCAAGATTTTACTAAGGTTCGCTTACTTTCTTCAAAATAATATGGTATATTTTAATTGGAATGGTTATAAATACCATTAATAAAATATGTTATCACAGATAAAACTTCTGTTTTTAAGTAGTTTATAAAATACAAAGGTTCGCAACGTGCCGAAATAAGGTTTGATTCTTAGCATGTACCAAATAAAACAAATTTACTGTTGAAAATATATCGGATGGTAGGAAACTCTCAGGAAATATAAGCACATCAATGTATAGGGTATTCAGCTACAACGTGGTACCTTGATTGTTAAAATCTGTTCACAAACAAAAAAGTTTTAAGCAAAGAATTTAATCAGAATTAAGGTCGGCTCCTATCGTTATACAGTAATTTCTTATCTATGATATTATAGGTATTTGGTCAAACACATGAAAATTTTGCACCCATCAACCTTTATTCGGTTGGTTTTCTTGTGATATACATGGTACTTCTTTTCAGAATATAAAACAAATGATTAATAATGCACGCTCTAATTTTTGTATTTTTAAATCGCATTGCAAGTAGAGATGATCACTTTAATGATATTCAGATTAAAAAATGGTGACATTTGTGAACTTTACAAGGCGCAGCTAAAACCTATGTTATGCACATACTTTTGTTGAGATAATCACTTGAGCAAAGCTCTATGGGGTTTAAGAATTGTGGACAGGACCAATCTTTGACTTGCCATTGTGCAATTGATTTTGAACTGCTATAGTTAAAGCAAATGTTGTTAACATTGTCAAAAAGTTTTAAGCTGAACAAAGATTCATGAAAATTATCCATGCGGTTTGTGAGTAATAGACAAGAAATGAAAAATGATCCGACCTTTTACCTGAACTCATTACATTGACCTTGAACAAGAACATCCAAACCTAGGTTCTGCATATCGTCTTTCTGAGATAAACAGTTCAGCATAGTGCTTTGGAAAAATTATGCAATATGGACCGGACATGAAACAGGAGAACCCAATCTTTTACGTGACCCAGTGAATTTAAGCCGGTGCTAGGGGCGTGAGTAGTCATTCTCAGTATTGTTATTTTTCCAGGTCCTTCGGGATCATTAGTTTTGATGTTATTAGTTTTGAAAATGGAATATTTCTTAAGCCGGTGCTAGGTGCGTGATAAGTGTTCCATTTTAATTACTACTGATGAACAGACCCAATAAAACCGAGTCTGCAATTTTCTCTTTTGACATTGCTACGTTTGTTTTCGAAGGATCACCAATTGTCAGAAAATATTGCACTTTTAATTATTATTTATGAACAGACTCAATAAGACTGAATGGTATATTGACGAGACATAGCTAGATGTTGCACAATGTCTGACTGACAAACTCAACACGAAGAAAAAGCTCTGTGGAGATCATGAAAATAAGATCAGACCTTTTACATGATCATGTGGTCTTCGTTTTGAATGATAATGTAAGCGAAGTTTCATGAAAATAACTGGACCGTCACGAATATATACACATTCGGTCCGACCTTTTGTCCGAGCTATGGACTGAAACAAGTACAATTATATATGACTGAGTGACATTGACCTTTTAGTACACATACCGAGACAAGCGATACTTATTCAACATATACAATTAAAGCATGCGGCAATTGGATCCCCACACATGCGCATGCCAGATTAATGGATTATCTCACTTACATAACACTGATTCTCTAATAAGATTAAAACCTTTCGTTTCAACCTATCAATTATATAAATAGGCGTGCCCTTAAATACTACTAAAATGATTCTTTATGAAATACTGCAGTAGTCAAGTTTCGCATGTTCGATTAAATTCTCCAGCTTTACCGATATGTACATTAATAGCCAATTACCTCATTCGGTTACTTCATCTACCGAAACAACTAATTAATTCATCTTTCTGTCACTTATGCTTGAGCTAGAGCTACATTAATTAAGCATTTCCATAATATAAGTGTACAATTGTATCATAACTTCAAGTTAATTACATTTAAAAACATCATTCTAAAAAACATCTACCGATAATACCTGGGTATCGAAACGACTTGTAAGGTAGGAAGCTATTCGACGGTAGCGAACTGGTTTGGGATTCTGTTAAGGTAGCGAATGTGCAGGGTAGCAAAATGGCCAGAAACACATGCATTGACACTGTTGCTTAATATTCATTTGCATGGATTTCAATGGACCATTCTCATGTTTACTGAATGATACTTTTGAAAATAAAATAGGCGTAATTTTGAAAAATCTTACAATTATACTCTTCGTTTGGGTCTCCGTGGTTTCTGTCCTTTCAGTACTTTGATTTTTCTTACAGCCATATAATGAAAATTCGGCCTGGCCTACGCAGTTATGTTTTACCATAGGAAAATATAACGGATTTGTTATAATAAGCTAAGAATGATAACAATTATTTACATGTTATAAAAATCATGTCTTAGTTTTGCTTTCTTTTTGTGTCTTTTTGTTAAAAGCTATTAGCTGCTACAACCTAGTAATTTAGTAACTTAATTCTTATTATGAAATCTGGAATATCTTAACATAATGTTATGAGACACTGCAGGGCAGTACGAACACGAATCTGATGATAACTTGATAATTAACTTCCTTAATGGGTCGTTACAACATCTGGTCAGCTATTAGTAAGCTTCCTGTACGGATTGACCAACAAGTACTGTCATTCGGGCATAACGTTTCAATTTATCAAAAACAGACGAGTTGGAGAGTTATACAGAATGGATAAGGTGACAGTAGTTATGCTGTATATCTCAATTGTTATAGTCGCCTCGGGTTCGAATAGCCAGAATAGCTTCAGATGTGGACCA
Source organism: Azorinus chamasolen (assembly GCA_963576725.1). Classification (NCBI taxonomy): domain Eukaryota; kingdom Metazoa; phylum Mollusca; class Bivalvia; order Cardiida; family Solecurtidae; genus Azorinus; species Azorinus chamasolen. The sequence goes on along the minus strand of OY755236.1, from coordinate 60,962,997 downwards.
CGAGAATTGTGCAAATGTGTCCGGTATAAGTGTAGCCTTGAAAATATTACGATGGATTGTTCAGGACAAGGATTAACCAGTCTAGGTGAAATATGCGAAACTGTAGGAAACACAACACATCTAGTGGCAAATTCGAATCGCATCAACGGAACACTGCATGATGATATTCGAATTAATGGGTGCGGCAAACTTCTGCAACTATCACTGCGAAATAATACCATCACGGATCTGGAACAAAATGCCGTGAGCAAATTAAAGTCTGTGATAGCATTTGACATAAGTCATAATCGGTTAGCAATATACAGATCAAAACAGGGACATTTGTTTGAAAATCTTGAAGCTCTAGAATCACTGGCATTGAATGGGAATCCCTTCAATAATTCTGACAAATGCCAGCAGTATCCCGACCTGTCAAGCAATAAAAAATTAACAACACTGTACATCGATGGTTTGCCAGGAGGAAAACATATAATCAACGTTTCTTCTAATCTGAAAAAACTTGTCATGTCCGGTGCTGATAATAGTACATGTCAAATTCAATATATTTCGGACATATTTTTGCAACATCTTGTTAAACTTGAAACGTTGGATCTTTCCATATGTGACATTGAACTGATAGAATTAAACGCCTTTTCTGCTCTGAGAAATCTCCAGTGGCTTGATCTTTCAAATAACAGACGTCTATGTATCAAGGGTCTGTATAACATATCGTACAGCTTACAGTTTACCAATATTAAGTTCCTGAATTATTCATACATATACCCAACTTTTGGATTGGGAAGGGAGATTTCCAAAGTTGACATATGCTTCCTCAGAAACACCACACTTCGAGAAATTGCACTGGACGGAAACCGAATACAGTCAATGGAAACTAATTCGGTTCAGCTGTTACCACCCACATTACAAATTGTTCACATGAATGATAACATGGTCACTTTCGCGCCGTATCTTTTACAACTGGGGTGTGCCTCCAATGTTACAGAATTTTACGCTAGTTATCAAAACCTTGCGCATAACCCAACGCGATATAAAAATTATGTGCACACTTACACAACAAAGTCAACGCATCCTATACAGTGTCCATACATGGAAGATTCTTATCTAAAAAATGTGAGCGATCGTACAGAAAACTGTAAGTTTTTCAAGCAAAATGAAACTATAACGATTTATCCAACCTTTCCAAAACTCTTAAAGAACATCACATACAATGATTGTAATATGAAGTTCGAAATAATTAGTATGGTCATCATTCCTATCCACAATAATGTTGAGTACATAAATGCTTCTGGAAATGTGCTGTACACCTGGAAAGGACCAATGGGTCCTTTTCCGAAACTTAAAACCCTAGATCTCTCAAGGAATTATTGTTCTTTAATAGAAAGGAAATTTTTTGAGTATACGAAACGCCTTGAGAATTTACAAATGCATAATAATTTAATCGGTCTTGCAATGTCAAACGATGAATACGGGGACGTGTTTCATGATTTGATTCACCTTAAAACATTGAACTTGTCGATGAACAAAATAACCCGTCTCCATCCAAAGTCATTCAAAGATTTAGTAAACCTTGAAAATCTTGATTTCAGTTTCAACAGCATGGAAACATGGGATCTTGAAGTAGAGACTATGTCCAATTTGACGCATGTTAATTTGCGGTCAAATGCATTCCAATCATTACCTAACCGACTTACAAAACATTTGTACCGAACAGCAAATCGCAAAGGAACAGCGTTTTCAATTGATCTCAGGAACAATTCTCTGCGATACGGGTGCCAGACTAGACAATTTCTTACTTGGATGGTGAATCATAAAGCATCATTTATCGGCTTTGAAGAATACGTTTTTGTTGACGACGATGGAGTACAATTGTCGAACCATGACATCGAGTACAAAGTAAATGGTTTGGATAAAATGTGTCGGTCAAACACTATCTGGATTGTAATATCAGTTATAGGTGTTTCAGTTGCTCTGTCTATTATTATCGGTGGTCTTCTGTACAGGAATCGATGGAAACTAAGATATTTCATGTACATGTCTAAACAGAGGTTTTACGGTTATGTACGAGTTCCAAACGAAGAACCTCTTGAAAATTACAAATACGATGCCTTTATTTCGTATGCTGAAGAAAACATACGATTCGTCAAAGATCAGCTTATTCCAAATATAGAAACAGGCGGTATTTCGCTCTGTATACACCAGAGGGATTTCCTACCAGGCAATGCCATTGCAGACAATATAATTGATGCTTTAAAGAGCAGCAGGAAGACAGTTATTCTTCTCACTAAAGCTTTCTTAAAGAGGAGATGGTGTATTTACGAGTTCAACATGGCAAGAATGGAAAATATATATTCAAGGTATGGCTAGTAAGAGTGTTTCAAAGCACATTAAGTATACATGTACATGTATATGGCGTATCAGACGTTGTAAAATTCAATACCTTATATTTATGTGATAAAATTGCATATGTTAAAGAACGTGTCGTATATGGCATAAATACGTATGGTACATATTAACGTATAATTAATGTATTAGGTTGAATTAATTCCATTACTCTGAACAATTCACTTACAATTTAGGAATTTTCGATCGTATGTCACGATCTTCATCAGCTGTTGTGCTGGGTCATTGGATTGAGTCACGTGACGTAGGAAGGTAACGTGACACAAGGAGAGTGCTGTAGACTGGTGGTAGCTCTAACCTTCCTACGTCACGTGACTCAATCCACTGATAATGCTTCCATTAATAATGCTTCCAGAACAAGATATCAACCTTTATAGTTGTATGATTATGTGTTCTATACTGTTTACCTTTATTGATAAAGTCAATATGTATGTTGTAAACGTTCGTATATATATGGTATGACTTGTTTGTCTACGTTCGATCTTGACAAATATATATGTTTTTGCATTCTTGGGTATGTGTACAACATTTGAAACAACGGGTTTGATTGGAGGGTAAAATCTAGGACCAATCTATTTTTGAAAGATGAATGTCTCCGGGGGAAACTAGGTCTGAATTGAAAAAATAAATTTAACAAGCATTTTTTACAAATTGAAATTATTAGGTACGTGGTGCGACTTGACAACATGCAGTGTGTTGGGTCGTCATCTTAGATTTCACTGTCCAATCAAACCCTTCGTTACAAATGTTGTAAACATATCCCAAGATGCAATTAAAGAACACACAAACACCAAGATCGAACATAAATGTACTAGCTATACCACATATATATAATCGTTTACAACATAAAAATTGACTTTAATAATACAAATAAATGGTATTAAATACAAATATGTATATCAATATGTACCATTGATGTATTTAAATCATATGTATACATGTGATATTCTACATATATACATTATATAATTTACATATAAAATACGTCTTACCCGTACTTCATTCTCAGTGTTGTTGTATTTTCTTGTCCTTCGGGATCATTAGTTTTGATGGTATAAGTTTTGAAAATTGAATACTGCTTAAGCCGGTGCTAGGGGACGTGAGTAGTAGTGTTGCACTTTTAATTACTATCCATGAACAGACTCAATAAAACCGAGTATGCATTTTTTTATTTTTAGCATTGCTACTTTTGCTTTCGAAGGATCACCCACTTTCAGGATATATTTACGTAGACACCGCTAACAAACCGTTGAGTTACTCGGCGTCTCATCTGGATCCCATTTGTTTGCATATGATAGTTAGAGAGTGATCGGTTGGATAACTGTTAACCCTTTACTTCATTTGCTAGTTTTAGAATCAACAACTTTGAAATAAATCTACCAAAAAGGAGCGTATACTAGAAAAAAAGGAAACTTTCAGAATTGTGTAGTTTTGAGCATTTACCCATATGGAGCAAACAACAAGTAACTTTTACAGAGGCGTCAATATGAGTTGAATGGGTTAAAATTTCCCTGTCTAAAGACACAGACTCCATTGAGTTGTCGTTATGAACAGGTTTTCTTGTGTATATTTGCATTGGTGGGTTAAATACGAATGTTCTGTTAATTATTTATATGAACAAGCAGTACACATGCTACTAATTATACTCCCTGTCAGTTTTACCATTTGTTCAAGAGACACCTATAGGTGTTCAGTAGAGACTGTAATATCAGGGCATGCTCTCTGTTTGCTTATAACATTGATCTTCTTCTACAGCTGATATCATAATAAAACTTAAGGAATTAACAGCGTTTCCGTTGACATTGTAGAGATGGTCGCGGCTGCCTGGTCATAGTCATGCTTGAGCCAGTTCCAGCAAAGGAAATGACAACTGAGCTCCTGGATTGGATCAAAGAGGAGTCGTATCTTGAATACTCGACAGACGAGGCTGGTGAACTGCTGTTTTGGAATAATCTGAAGGATGCAATCAGCAATTCAAACTGAAAATCCACCATGAAATATCGAAGTATGTTGTGTTTTGACGTGCCTTTACCCTTTGAATGATAAATACATGTATATTCAGTTGAATGGTCATTCAGTATGGAAGGCTTAATAAACGGTAGAGAATGTGAATGGTTACAAGTGCAGAAACTAATCAGAGTTCATATATGGTCTGCACCTAAACGGTTTGGATATGACGCATGAACGTGGACCAAGGAGCTGTATCTTGAGGACGGTGAACAACTGTGTTGTACATTTAGCACCCTGCAGTCAAACGGAAAAAACACATACACACAGAAAAAAACTTACATTGAAACGAATATTTTGTAAATAGTCTCATATCTGAGAAGCAAAGTGGTGATGTTTCTTTTATGTATGTATCAATATAAGAACCGACTAATGAAAGTTCCTACGACTGAAATTAATTCAAATATAACACACGACTGCAAGTGTAAGTTTCCTGTCGTACAAAGGTATAGTGGCCTATATTTTGCACGCAAGCGTTTGTGATAATTTTGATAAGCAAGCAGTAGCGAACATCGTTAAATAGGATTGATGACAATTTTAGTCATACGATCTTTCATAAGACGGGTCCCTGATGTTTTGGGATATCAATTCGGCCAGATGATTATCAGGGTTCATCATCATGTACATAAGTTTTATTATATATATTGAAGTCTTCAGATCTCATTTATTATTAATACTTATTATCATAAATTTACCTATTCTCTCCTAAGCTATTTTTAGACCCAACCTCTGTGAATACATCTACCGAAAAGTAGCATGAATTATAGAAAAGGAGAGTTTTAGAATTGCGTAGTCTTGAAATCATTGTGATAAATAGAGCATTTGCTCTATTTATCACAATGGTTTTAAAATTTGAATTTTATAGAGGCGCAAAAAATGCGTCACTTGGGGGGGGGGGGTTAATACTGATAAGTTATTCATTATTGACACTCCTCGTGAGCGGGGCGACTACAGTAGAACCTATCTTAAATTAGTTAACTTATTGAACATAGGAGTTTTAAAAAGCAGGTGGTTGCTTAATGCCGGGCAAAAGTAATGCAGAAAACTCCTATAGGAGCTTTCTGCATTGCGTTTCACCTGCATTAAGTTACCACCTGCCTTATAGGCCCATAAATATACCTCTTTTGATGGTCGCTTAAGACAGGTTATACTGTTTATGGAATTATCCCTTTTTTGGCTCATAGGAGGAGCAGTCATTTTTGTAACGTTGAAGAAATGAAAGTTTACTTGTTCGCACGATGCAAATTGTATATACTGGTCGATTAAGCGTATGAATAACACATCAGAAGTATTAACATAAAAATAAGCATGTGTTTGGTATTATAGCATTAAATGAAATGAATACGGTATTGATAGCAAATGCCTTAAGTGTTCGTGAAAGTATAATAAGTCTAGTGTATTGGTTTTAGTTTAATACCGATTAAAAGCTAGTTTAGAAATATTGTATACAGTTAAACCTCTCTATAACGGCCACTAAATGATATCAAGTATTTTGTGTTAAAAGCAGGTGGCTGCTAAAAATTAGGTGAAAGTAAAACAGAACGCTCCTATATGAGCGTTCTGTTTTATTTTCACCTTGCTTTAAGCAGCCACCTGCCCTAAATACCAACTAATTAAAACAATTAGTGGTCGTTATAGAGATTTTTACAGTATTTGCTTTGTAAAGTTTGGCCCAATCAAGAGCAAAACGCCTACAAATTGGGGTAAATAAATAAATGTTTTAGTAGATTATATTGAAGCCAGTCACGAGATGTCACTTAGACATACAAAAATAATAACAACACAACACTTTTAGAAATACATTGTACAAAATAGCCGACATGTTTTATAGAAAAGAAATAAAAAGACATTGTGTTAATGTATACATTGATTATGAGATGGCAATAAACAAGTATTTGAATATGTTGTGAAAAATCTTAGGTTTCTGAATACAAACTAGAGCAGTGATTGGCGGATTAATCGTTTAAATTAATAGTATTGAAAAGCTTTGGGCAAATTTAATTCTGTTTTCATTGAGTTGTTTTGAGTACATTTCATTTTTTTATAGGGTGTCTTTTTTATTATATAACTGTATTAGTCTATTGTTATTCCAACAGCAACATTCTGAAGTAACCATATGAATATAATTGCATATTATATTAAATTCATGACTGTCAGTGTATATTTTCATGAAAACATGTTTCATATGTCTTCATTTATGTTTACACAGTTTCAATAGCAGACAAGTAGCTTTATTGAAAGGGTTAACTAGTACAGTACATAAACAGCACACCCATTCATATTCTAGTCATGTTTGTTTCACAATAAATTAAAACAAAACCAGTATGGTTGTTCTTTTAATGGTGCCCTTTGGTGTTTACATCAATGCTTTTCTTGTAACTTATTCGTTGTTTTGCATGTCTGTTTAATATTTTCACATGGAATCCTATTTGTAGGTAGCTGGCTTCCGTCATTGTGACTGTAATACCGTAGACTCCATAAAGCGAGAATTTGCATAATTTCGAGAAGAAACAAGATGTGTTTGTGAAAACACTATTTCTCCGATATGACCTTTGACCATGATGTATGACATTGACTTTGATTTTTCACACCTAAAATTGTTCGACTCCATAAGTTGCACATGCATGCCAAGTTTGAAGGATGTATGTTGAATGGTGACAGACTTGTGGTCAATCTAAATTTGACCGCAATTTGACCTTGATGTATGACATTGACCTTCATATGTTATGTCTAAATAGGTTGCACATGTATGCCAATTTTGAAGTATGCATGTGGAATGGCTACAAAATTATCAACAACGTTAAAGTTGGGAATAAACCAACAGATATCACAAACAATATCCACCCCCCCCCCTCCCCATCCCCGTGGGTCATAAAAAAGAATATTTACATTCGCCCTGCAACGTCCTTATATAACCTTATTCTAAAAAGAAAGTTGTATTTTCCATTGAACGTTCATTTCAATACCAGTTTGAGCCGGTTCTCCTTTTCCAAGAATTCCGCTGTGTAAGCGCGGAGTAATACTGTACCGACCCAGTTATGACCTATTTTAAGATTTATCAATGGGGAATCGATACGTGACAATGTAAACATAAACACTCCACTTACTGAAACGTCAGCGATTAACGACGCCTTATTTAATTACTTATGTAGTGAAGACCTCCAAATGTTTATTTTGCAATGCACGAATAAAAATGAAATAAACAAATCTAAATCAATGCTCTAGTAATGTACAGCTTCGTCTTGTATGTCTGAGAACTAAGAAGTATCTATTACCAGCAGCAAACAGGGCAGACCCTGATCAGTCGGTTCCTACATGGGCGGTCTCATCTGGGTCTACTATATTAGTACAACAAATGGTGACGTCAACATTAATTAGATCATCACGTTATTTGGGTCTACTATACTAGTGTATCATTTTTCGTCCGATCTGGGTCTACGTATCAGTGCGATAAATGACGACGTCGATCACCATTAATTAGATTCATATTCATTAATCACGTACATGTATTTAGCGGTGTTCATTGCAGAAAATGTCAAGTCTAATTTACAAGATCTGAAGCAAACAGAGAAGACCCCGATCAGACCCTGACCGGTCGACTCTTACAGGAACCGTATGATCTGGATAAAATCCTGTAATTGAACTTGTACATGATGATACAACACAGCATGTTGTCAATGGGTGTGAATCAAGTGTAGCAGACATTTACTGGAGCCCCCATGAGTTTTAAGCGTAAAACAGAAATGGATTGCCATTCAAGCGGCCCTGAAAATTTGAAATGTGGCATTTTCTTACTGAGAATTACCGCTTGAATACATAATATTGCCAACTTTAACAGCCGTGGCGTATCCAAATATATTATCAAGTAATGAGTGAAGCTTATATAAGTCAATGTCCTTGCCGTTAACAAAGAAAAATCCGAGAATAAAATCCAACGTTGTGACCTGCTAGCGATCAAGCATGGCGGTTGAGTAAATTGGCTTCGACACCGCGACCTACATTCAAGAAGATGCTTTAATACCAACATTTCCTTAATATATATGGTTTGAAATATCTCGATAATCTTTTCTTTAAACATAGCTGGAAATTTACTGATTAAAATCTTGTATTCATTCTATATTTATAATATGTGTTCGGGACTATTTTCCATACCATATATACAGATCCTACTACGTTAGAAACGAACCTGGCAACGACCTAGATAGCGGCTATTATTACGTGACCGGTAAAAAAATCCGTTGAAATATAAGAAATACAATGGAATATAAATATAAGAAATAAATGACGTGCTCCCGGTGTTCATTGGGTTCATTGTTCAGCACGTCATTCATTTCTTAAATAGAATTAGATATTGGCCAAGGCGACGCTGAGCGATGATTTAAAAAGCGAAACGTAAGAAAGTAGGCTAATAGTTTGATGATATACGGTATTCTAGTTTAAACTAGGATATCCTAGAAATAGGATGATTATTTCCCTATCTTCTTCTCCGATTTCTACATCATCACTTAATGCAGCTGAAAAGTAATGCAGAAAGCTCCTATAGGAGCTTTTTGCATTACATTTACCCTGCATTGAGCAACCACCTGCTTTTTAATATGTCTGCATCCAATCAATTCACAGTCGCTTAAGCCAGGTTCTACTTCAAACTCCTACAGGAGCTGTCTGGCCAGTGTCTCCTCTGTTTGCAAAGATGTTAATGGGACGCTAAAATTGGGACCACTAGAATGTGCAAAAGCAAATTGTTGAGATCATGTGAGCTAAAAACCTGTAATTATGTTTGGGTACCCGTATGCCCCTACATACAAATTTTCAGCAAAATCGAATATCTAAATCATAACCAATCAGAGGCCAAAACCGCTGATCATGGCAATCAACTAGTTTGAAACACCTACGATTTAATTTTGATACCCCAAAACTCTACATACAAATTTTCTAAAGTTTGTCTAATCAGAGTCCACCATTCGATTACCATGGCAACCAATACTTTTAAAATTTCATTTGGAGTACATCAATCGAATATACAGAGTTCGACCAATCGATGGCCACCATGACTTTTTTTTAATAAATAAACATAACCAGCTAGTTGCATTAGGATCAGAACAGAGAAATGTGTCGGACACGTTCACAGCAGAGGAAGATGAAAGAATAACAAGAAACGGAGTAAACCCCCTCAACAAAACGACACCAGTAGTATATCATCCGTTTTGCAGCTTTTGTATTACATGTTATATGTTAAAATAGTGCAGCTTAATATTGAAAACATTTAGATGATCAATCACAGAACATATCTGCGATTTCTGATATTCTAAATCTTTTGTTGTACCTCTTTTCATTTACTGAATAACGGTTATCATAAAGAGGACTAACCAGGTGCAATTGTAACCGAATCCCTTACAGAATGTCCCCAAAACAAACGGACAACAGGTAGTGATGAGAAAAATATCAAAACTTCAACCAATCACAGGCCATCACTACTAACATTTTTGAAACACCTGTCTTTAACTGCCGACATACCAATTTTCAGCAAAATTGAACAATATCTAAATTTCATAACACAAGATCTAAATTTCAAACAGACCACACCATTCAGTTTACGTGATAAATTTCGACTAATCAGAACCCACCATTTGGTTACTATGGCAATTTTAAAACTTTCAAAAGTGGAATAATCGTCTACATATAACCAGCAATGTTCATGTGAAGTTTCATTAGGTTCAGCCTATTCCTTACCGAGAAATGTGTCCCGACAAGTTCACGGCAGAAGAATAAGAGTAAACACAGTATGTCCCCTCCCACCACTTCGTTTGGGAGACATAATTATGGGTCTGTAAGGCAGGTAGTAGCTTAATGGAGGTCAAAGGCAATCTGGAAAACTCTTACACAGGAGCTGTCTGCATTACTTTTGCCCTGTTATAAGAAATAACCTGCTTTTCAACACTCCGATGTTAAACAAGCACATTCATAGAATAGATATTTAATCTATTTTAAAACAATATTTTAAAACATGAGGGCTATAAAAGCCCTGGATCTCTTGCCGTTGATGCATACCAAAACCCAAAACATGTTTGCCCAACTTTTATGAATTTTGGGCCAAATGACTGCTTCCTACGGCAATCTAGTATATAGTGTATATGCATGTTTGATACTGAATGCGCCATAGCAAAGGGAATGTGCATTTTTGTATTGCAAAACGTATAGACCTAGACTGGCTGCCGCATCTGGTTCAGTCTACTACTTTTTGCATTAGTTGCAGTTTGTATAGTTTATTCTGATATAGTGAATCATTACAAATCAGATTGGCTGTTGCATTGGTGACGCGGTTGCTTATCCGTTTCTGAATTATTTGAATCATAAGGCTGGTTTTACCTTGACACTGCTTGAATATGAAAGCTGTATATAGCATATTGAAGTACTTAATGAAAAACAATATTGAATGCAATATAGTATCTCTCTGCCTTCAGCTGGGGATAAGGGCAATAATTATATGATTTTTGTGTATCAAAGGGGAATAACTCCTAAACGCCACATGCCATTTGAAATAACTCCTAAATGCCGCAAGTGATCTGGAAAAGTAATTATATGGGACCGATGCCCCAGTGATAAATATTATTGTCTATTTTTATTGAATTATGTCAATCGGAGAGATATGGCATCGGATGGGGGAAAATAAGTCATTTGTGTATCAAAGGGCGATAACTACTTAATGCCACAAGTGATTGTTTGTGGGGGTATAATGATTAAACTATGAAAACGATGTACTTACTATAAGAAACATTTCTGACTGGCTAGAATTTTTTACGACTATTGAAATTCTCCAATAGTTTTATCATTGTATAAAATAATTCTGAGGAATTTAGTATTTAAAATGATCAATAAATGGAGATTTCTGTAATACGATTTTGAATCGGACATGCATTTTTATATTGCGCGTTTTCTTCACGCAGTTGCTATGGCAAGGAATAATCTATATTTGGAGGGATCTGATGCATGTGGCTAGGTAGTCCTAGTGATGAATTTATGATTTAAAGTTGCAAATAGTTTGGATCCAGATCAGACATCCGAGTATCTAATAATGATCCAAACTTTAATTCATGCAATTATTTATGTACAGAAAGATTCCCAAGACTCAATAGGACGAGATGACCTTGTAGCTAAATGTATATAGGAGCAATCTTTTCTGGGTCTACCGTCTTAATGATACAGCGACCTGCTTATGAACATGTAGACTATCCACTTAAACATGGCATCTGGGCAGGCTATACATGTATATATTTAAGTTGCTGCATTACTTTTCTGAAATTGTGGGTAATTAGTATTAAGTTGAGTTTACAACACTGGCTAGTTCCTACAAAAGTTAATATGCCACCAATTCTCATATATCGATTAAACGACTGCACAAAACTGAACTTGGAGAATGACCTTGACTTCGAGTGTTTTTACAACTGTTTTTCAAAACTAGAAAATTGTGTCTGCAAGACACAGCGATGCTCCCGTGGTGGTGCTAGCGTAGCTGTACGTAAAGTTCCTAAGTCATTTGACCTTGACCTTGCGGGCAGCATGGGCTTGGTGTGCAATGAAAATATGGATGGTGGTTTATGTGTATATGTCAATAGCTATAGTGGCGAGATATAAGACAATGAAAAAACTGTGACAACCAACTGCACGTAAAAGCGTGACGTACAGACAGGCGGACGGACAGGTGCACAACATAATGCCCCCAGACTATCGTCAACGGGGGCATAATAATCCAAATACAGGCCATACAGAGCTGTAACAAAAACAGGGTCTTCCCTTAGTCCCTTCAAAAAGTTCAATTTGAGGGTCCTCTTGACCCCCGCACTATTAAGTAACAGAGTTGTCCGCAGACAGTACGCTCCACTTTCTTTAGTGCTTGATAGTGTAGTGGAAGGTAGTCAGAAAGGGGAGATAACTATAGAAAAATGAATTTTAGGGTTACCTGTCCATGTGAAATGGGTTCCCCTTGCAATAGTTAACATGTATACCAAAGTTGAACCAAATATCTTGTTTCCGAATCATGGACATGAACATAAAATTTAACCAACGATGAAAATTCTAAGTCGAAAAAGGGGCATAACTATGGCAAATTTAATTTTAGGGTTAACTACCCTTGTGAAATGGGTTCCCCTTGTGATAGTAAAGATACATACCAAATATGAACCAAATGTCTTTGATGGTTTCTGAGAAAAGGACCTTTAAGGTAATAACAACAAGAGGGCCAGAATGGCCCTGAAGCGTTCACCAGACAACCAGAGGAGATTTTCAAAGTTTTCACTACATGTATATGTTTCTATAGAAAACTAGCCGGCCCTGGGGCGGGCCAGTTTTGACCCCAGGGGAATAATTTAGAAAAACTTGTAAGGGACCTGAACATGATGCTATGAGCCAAATATGAAAGCTGAGATTAACCTTCCAGTTTCAGAGAAGAAGATTTTCAAAGTTTTCTCAATATGTTTCTATTGAAAACTGCCAAACCCTGTGGCAGGACCAATTTTGACCCTAGGGTCATAATTTATATAACTTTTGAAGAGGACCTGAACATGATGCTCTGTGCCAAATATGAAAGCTGAGAGCCTTCCAGTTTCAGAGAAGAAGATTTCACTATTTGTTTCTATTGAAAACTGTCCACCCCTGGGGCCAATTTTGACCCCGCGACCATAATTTATATAACTTTATTAGACGACCTGAACATGATGACATGTGCCAAATATGAAAGCTGAGAGCCTTCCAGTTTCAGAGAAGAAGATTTTCAAAGATTTCACTATTTGTTTCTATTGAAAACTGTCCACCCCTGGGGCCAATTTTGACCCCGCGACCATAATTTATATAACTTTATTAGACGACCTGAACATGATGACATGTGCCAAATATGAAAGCTGAGAGCCTTCCAGTTTCAGAGAAGAAGATTTTCAAAGATTTCACGTATAATTTGTTTCTATTGAAAACTGCCCACCCCTGGGGTGGGCCAATTTTGACCCCGTGGTCATACTTTATATAACTTTTGCAGAGGACCTGAACATGATGCTATGTGCCAAATATGAAAGCTGAGAACCTTCCAGTTTCAGAGAAGAAGATTTTCAAAGATTTCACTATTTGTTTCTATTGAAAACTGCCCACCCCTGGGACGGGGCCAATTTTGACCCCGGGGCCATAACTTATTTTACTTTTATAGAGGACTTGAACATGGTGCTATGTGCCAAATATGAAAGCTGAGAGCAATCTAGTTTCAGAGAAGAAGATTTTCAAAGATTTCACTATTTGTTTCTATTAAAAACTGCCCACCCCTGGGGCGGGGCCAATTTTGAAACCGGGGCCATAATTTATAGAACTTTTGTAGAGGACCTGAACATGATGCTATGTGCCAAATATGAGAACCTTCCAGTTTCAGACGAGAAGATTTTCAAAGATTTCACTATTTGTTTCTATTGAAAACTGCCCACCCCTGGGACAGGGCCAATTTTGACCCCGGGGCCATAATTTATATAAATCTTGTAGAGGACCTGAACATGATGCTATGTGCCAAATATGAAAACTGAGAGCCTTCCAGTTTCAGAGAACGAAGATTTTAAAAGATTTCACTATTTGTTTCTATTGAAAACTGGCTACGCCTGGGGTGGGGCTAATTTTGACCCCGGGCCATAAATAATATAACTTATGTAGAGGACCTGAACATGATACTATGTGCCAAAGATATTCAAAGTTTTACTATATATTTCTATAGAAAACAAGGCACCCTGGGGTGGGACCAATTTTGACCCCAGGGGCATAATTTATATAACTTGTAGAGGACCTGAACATGTTATGTACCAAATATGAAAGCTGAGAACCTTCGTTTCAGAGGAGAAGATTTTCAAAGTTTTCACTATATGTTTCTATTGAAAATTGGCCACCCCAGGGGCATAAATTATATTACTTTGGTAGAACATGATTCTATGTGCCAAATATGAAAGCTGAGAACCTTCCAGTTTCAGAGGAGAAGATTTTCAGTTTCACTGTTTCTATTGAAAACTGGCTACCCCTGGGGCGGGGTCAATTTTGACCCCAGGGGCATAATTTCCATAACTTTATTAGAGGACCTGAATATGATGCTAACTGCCAAATATGAAAGCTGGGAACCTTCCAGTTTCAGAGAAGAAGATTTTCAAAGTTCTACTATATATTTCAATAGAAAACAACACCCCAGTGGCGGCGCCAACTTTGACCCCAGGGGCATAATTTATATAACTTTTGTAAAGGACCTACAGATGATGCTATATACCAAAGATGAAAGCTGTGAACCCTGTAGATTCAGAGAAGATTTTTAACGGTTCAAATTGTTTATGCCCAATGACGGACATCAGGCCATCACAAAAGCTGACCCTGAGCACAAAAGTGCTCTGGTGAGCTAAAAATAGGGGGTCAGGGAAACCTCTGCAAAACTGCAAATAGACAAACAGACAAGAGTAAATCATGACTTGCACCACATCAATAACTGGAAAGGAACTAATCATATCAATGCCAATACAGGATCAACACATTATCGAAGATTTTTTCTTTATTTTCATTCTGGTTCATGTCAACAAGATCATTGGGCTAGGCAGTCCTAGTAGACTTTCTGCTCCTGTCGCTGTACTTCCGACCTCTTGTGATTCTTAGCAAGGTAGTCTGTAAACTCCTGGTATGGAGACTTGGTGAACACTGTCTCCTTCCACAAGTCTGGAGTCAGGTAAGCATAAGTCTGTGCAATGGCTGCATAGGTGGCCTTGGCTGAAACATACAAAACAGTGTTTTTTAATCAAACAGATTATGTGCTGCAAAATACAAATTTGTAATTGTAGGTGCTTTATAAATACACTGACACTACTGTGAATATAACATGACATGACAAGTAAATTGTTACAATAACTTAATGTTGCCATAGTAGCACTAGAGTATACAATTCTGACAACAGAGTTTGCCATGGGACACTGAACAATGCATGTTCACTAATTGTGATGTCTTGATGCATTTACTCTGATTTTCATCAAAAATGTTGCCATTTTCTTGTTTTATACTTGTTTTAACCAATGTCTAAAGAATGTTGGAATGGACATCTGAGTGCAAGGTAACCCTCCTAATAAATGGGGTTAATCCAATAATAAGCAGAAAATCGGGCAGTCCCGGACACTTGGCTTCAAGAAAGGTACCAATTACTGGAATGTACATTAGTCCATGCAAACTAGAAACAATGCAATACTACATAAACCAAATCTTTAACCTTCGTTCACTTTTCTATTTTTAACAAAACTGACCAAGACTGCCGACCTCTTCAAATGCAATCCAAACATTCATCTCCTGTACACCCAACTTTGATATTAATAAAATGTTTGTCCTACCCAAGGTTTTATTGTCTAGAACCCATTTTTCAGCAAGTCACCCATAATCCTATTATATATCTTTTGTCTCCATGCAAACTACATACACACCAAATCTGTTCACAAAATGCTTTTCATAATTAACGTTATTGCCTGTAAACAGAAATGTTCATGAGTGCCTTGCAGTCTGTCAAACATCTTTTAGTGAATTACTCTCAACTCACCAAAATTGCCAAGGGTAGCTGTACAGCCTCTTGCTGATGTGTAACAATCCTCAATACCAGCCATAGTGAGCAGCTTCTTGGGCACAGGGGCGCTCACAATGCCAGTACCACGTGGGGCTGGAATCAGACGCACTGTAACACTACCACATTTGCCTGTTACCTGTGAAATGTAAAGAAATTCCTTTTAAAAGACAATTGAAGGCCTTCCACTGGAATTTTTCTAAATCTACATCACATTTCCTGCATTCTGGGCAGTTTTGAAGGTATGGTAACTTTTTTTTAACTGGAACTATTAAACCTCTGAAATCCAGACAAATCATGAACAAACATTGAGAAACGGATTTTAAAAAAAAAGGAACATCATCAATTTCACAGTGTCCTAATCATAGATTTTACGTTTTCTTTGCCAATGCCATGGTGTGATCATTAGTAAAGCATTCAACTACATTGATTAGACTGGTACACCAGTTTATCAAACTGAAACACGAATATTAGTACCGAGCTGTGCTGAAATGGAAATGATAACTGAAACAATGTTATTTTCATTTGACTTCCTTAATTTACTTGAGTACATATTGCCGATCTATTATAGAAGGGGAGTTTCTAAAAACTAGAAAATTGTGTCTGTAAGACACAGCGATGCCCCCGTGGTGGTGCTTGACAATGAAAAAACTGGGACAACCAACTGCACGTACAAGCATGACACAAGGACAGACTGAAGCAAAACATTATGCACCCTGACTATCGTCAACAGACGCATAAAAACCCCAACATATCTAATAGCGCTTTGCGGAGTTGAGAGAATGCGAAAAATCTACTTCTCTTACCTACAGCTCTGTGATCAATGCAGTTTATAAATAACAAACAACAAATACCACTTGCATGTAGTATTTGCACAAAAAGCAGAAACCCCCTTATTAACCCTTTCCCTGTTCTATCTCTATTACAAATTCCAATATCTTCTGAATATTCATGGACAAAATCATTATAAGGAAATATGGAAGGTGGAACAATGTAGCCATTTTTAACACTTAAGAATGAATGAATGGTGTTGTATGGACCATCGACACTCAAGAAACAGAACTGTCAAATTCATTAGCAAACAGCAGACCCTGATCAGAAGGCAATATAGGAGCCGTCTGATCTGGATCTATTCTGTTTGCAGATGCGTGAAAAGGCATTTATATGAGAGAAAGAGTTAAGACAATCCTGCTAACAAGACCACTTTTGGCATGTCCTGAAGGTGGTCTTATTAGAGGGGTTTCACTGTATACGTCACTTCAATTAGTTTCTTTTTTACTGTATGCTAGTTAGAGGTGTCATTGACGAAAATTTGTTTTGATATATCAATGGCCAAATATTGATGATATATCGATTTCTATACACAAACATGATTTATGCTCTGTAGTTACATCCATCTGAGTGTAAAAAGTCAAAAGCAGTTATAGTCTTTCTTAAAATAACAGTCAAACGTTTCAACGGTTTCATTTTGGAAATATCTAGACAAGGTGGCTGAATTAGGCTTAACCCACAGAGGTAATATCAGAAAATGGCAGAAATGAAAGTATGCGTGGAAATTCTTGAGAATAATTTCACTGCAAGTATGCAAGAAGTTACCAGTCTGTACAGTAAGAAATATAGCCAAAGGAAATTTGTTTATATGTCCTCCATTTGTATCGATATTTTGAAAACAGTATCGATACTGGATTGACTGACCTGTATCGATATCGTTCCTATCAATGACACTTCTAATGCTAGTTGGCAGAATACTCCAAAGACAAATGAACACCAACACAGTAGCTGATGGCACTGTCTATCTTTACCTACCTTACAGGGCACTGTGTGGGGCTTGCCAATCTTGTTACCCCAGTATCCTCGCCTCACAGGAATGACTGACAACTTAGCCAAGATGATGGCTCCTCGGATAGCCGTGGCCACTTCCTTAGAGCACTTCACACCGAGACCCACATGACCATTGTAGTCTCCAATAGCCACAAATGCCTGTCAAACACAAATGAACAAACACTTATCACAAAGTCACTGTCATGATCTCGTCAAATCCTTCCATTTTCAAAGACTAACGAATTTCCATTCGCATTAAGTTCGGATTCTGTTTAGAATTCTAGAGTGCTCTTGTGATAATGTTTTAACTGAATATACACTGTCTGCATAGGATATTCAGGTAAAAAAACAAAACATTTTCATATATTTTTGAAACAAATTTAATGAACATATTTTGTCTTTCCAGCAGCTGCCTGCAAAATCAGAATATGTACATTCACTTAAGCCTCTATACTTCTGCTGATTTATTGTTAAAATTGGAAAGACATCTTGCACTGGAGCACAAGAAAAACCATTAAAAAGTATTTATGTGATAATGAATACTAACGTTCTTTATATATTTCAACTAGCATTACATTCAATTCTTAAGCCACCAATTGCTTTTATGCATAGGCATATACTTCAAACAAAGTAATTCAATCTTTTTCCATATGAAACCATGTGTACATTTACTTAATATGAAAAGAAACCCCGTTTTTCCTTCAACCCTTTCCTTCATATAAATGCCTTGTCACACATTTGCAAACACAATAGACCCAGATCAGACAGCTCCTATAGTAGCTGTCTGATCAGGGTGACAGGTTCTGTTGTGTTTGTTGACAATTATATAGATCTGATTCTACAGCTGAGCTGCTGCAGAGTCCAGTGGTTTTGGTAACAATGTTTACATCTGTGAAATATGGAAGTTGGTTGGTAAATTTTTAAAAGATCTATATTTTATGAATGACTTAATACTCCAAAGAGAGGGGTTATGGATATGTGAAAACCACCTCTGGGTTCACACTGGCAATTTCTTTTTTATCGCCACCCAGTCTCATTATCCTGGCATTAAATGAAACAATAACTCCTTTATGTTGAACCCCGAAGAAGAGAGCCACTAGTACCATTTTTAACACTTCTGGTATATACTACAAGTTTACAACCCAGTTGGGATTAAACCTGCAACCCGTCATCTTCAAAACCAAATGCTCTACCACCCGAACTATGATGGCTATACAAGAAAATCCATCAGCATCTGAAAAACAGTAGTCTTACCTTGAACCTGGTCCTCTGTCCGGCACGAGTCTGCTTCTGTACGGGCATGATCTTCAGTACCTCATCCTTCAGTTGGGGGCCAAGGAAGTAGTCAATGATCTCAAACTCCTACGAAAATAAAAACAATGTTACACATCAGAAAAAACAACCCATTAAAAAAATGTTTGTAAAACACATATGTCTCCTACCCAATAGGCAGTCAGACAGTCAGCCTAATATAAAGTTGTCTCAGACCTTGAAATGTGACTTAGACCAACCAATCTCAAAACCTTTGTAAATCAAATTTTACAGTTTGAAATATAATGCCAATTTTACATTTATGTCTAGTAAAACTCCTCTAAACCAGAATTCTGGTTGAGAAGAATTTAGATACTTTAGGCAGGTGACTGCCAAGTTAATGCAGTGTTAATTTGTTAAACTTTAATAAAGTCATGCATTAAGCTGCCACATTTGAAATATAGTCAAAATGTACCCAAAGTCAAAACGTACGCAAATTGCAAATTGAGTCAAAATGTACCCACCTATTGGTCAAAACGTACCCAAGTTCCAATTATATTTATGCATGTATTTTCTATTTATAATACATGTAAAATTAATATGTTAAAATGCAGAACATGATCATCTATCGGATTTTCAAGAGAATTGTATGAAATAATTCATTGATAAAACCCAAACCCTTTGTTCTGGACTATATTGATAAAACCTTGCCAATAGCTCCAACGAAATGTGGAAGCTAGAACACTGTAGCCATTTTAGAAAGTAAAGAAACAGAACTATCAAGTTCCATAAATAGCAAATAGAGCAGACCCTGATCAGATGGCTCCTATAGGAGCTGTTTGATCAGGGTCTATGTATATTCAGGGAAACAGGTTTACATAAAGGAAAAGCTTAAAAGTAATATTATTAAACTGATTTTATCTAATTATTGCTTAAATTTTGGACATACAGGATGTTACATTTCAGTTTGGAAATTTCAGATTATGTTTGGAATACTACTAATGGCAACATAACAGAACTTTACCATTTCGTTTTATATAATTATCATATATTAAAAATTTAAAATATTTTTTAAACCAAATCATAAATAATTACCTGATGAACACACTAGGAAATTATCCAATAAAATAATGTTTGGGTATGTTGTAACCAAAAATTAATACTTGGGTACGTTTTGACCAAAAAAATGTGGGTACGTTTTGGTATTGGGTACGTTTTCACCAGCTCCCCCACATTTATACTAAATTGAACCCCCAGTTCAGAGAAGTTTTACTGTGTACATTTATCAGGCCATCCATTCATGGAGTAAACCGTTAAACAGTTAGGCAGTGGCTATTCTTATGGTACCGTAATAATAGACCCAGTCGCTATTCTTACCAAGTTCCGTAATAGATATCGTACCGCCGTACGCTATTCTTATGGGTTACGGTAGTCAATGACACCGAATTATTTTTATCAAATATACCATGTATTTTCTTATACTTTTATTTTTATTTCAGCAAGAAAATATTTAGATTTTGTCAACTGTGGATTTGTTGAAATTTCCACAATTTTCTATTGGTTCCAATATGGTTGTCTGCTCATGTTTTGGACTTCATTTACAGCTCATGAAATAAACATTCGTAATGAATGATTTAATAGAGACCATTTAGTTACAGCTGAATACTGCTTGCAATATTCAACTGCGCCCAGAACGCACCACAAAGATCGAGGATATTTCTATTATTACGGAACTTCTGAGTCTGGGTCTATTAATATGGTACCGTAAGAATAGTCACTGCCTAACAGTTAACCCATTATTCCATAAATACACCTTTGCACACTGTCACAGTAGACCCAGATCATACAAGCTCTATTGGAGCTGTCTAATCAGGGTCTGTTGTTTGCTAATGAAACAATATATATGTGATTCTAAAGCTTCTGCTATGGCTAAGAATTCCAACATTCATGTGGCATTATAAATATTAATGGTGTTATTCGTTCATCACCCAATCACAAATTTGCAGTACTATTAGTCATTAAGGTTTTCTTGCTAATCCAATCATAGTACCCCCTTTCACTGAAAACCACCTCATTTGTTACCTTGATCGGGAGTGCAAAGAGATAGATCTCCTCGAGGGACTTTATTTTCATGTCTTTGACGAGACGACCAAGCTTGGTAACAGGCATCCATTCCTTGTCACCTTCCTTCTGTCCCCGTCCTCTGCCCCTTCCTCTACCACGACCCCTACCACGGCCACGTCCTCGGCCACCTGAACCAAATCCGCCACGAAATCCTCCTCGTCCACCGGCTGGTGCTGCGTCCGCCATTGCTAAAATGAGAACACGTCGGATCTAAAATTAAATTCAACGTTACGGCGAAATACGTCAACAAATACATGAAATGAGCACAAGGATTGAATCAATATAAGTTTAGTTATTGTTTCGATATAATTTCTAAACCTCCAAGTCATGGATGGTACAGAAATAGGTTAGATTGTCAGAGCTTAAATTTTGATCGCCATTCACTTACGTGATTATTTTAGGAAAGGGAGATTATTCAGAAAAATAGAGTGATCTTTCCATAACGGTGCTACTTGATTCACGATTACTACACCAGAACCATAAATCTACACTAACATAATCGATCGAGCAGAACCATATAATACCGGTAACAACACATAAATATACATTTTTGCTTCTAAATCAAGCTAAATTATTAATTGCATCCCAGACATAAAGAAGGAATACAAACTATTGAACTAAAGCACTCTTCGATCCTGTTTTAAGTCATTGGATTTTTACACATTAAAATGCATTTGCAAAGTAGACCGAGTCTGCTCTGTTGCATATGGAATTACCAGAGCAGACATATGTCTCTGGAATCACATAGACTTGGTTCTATAGTTTTTTACCATGGTACAAACATTTCTTGGTCATTATAAATTCAAAGCTTATTTACAGTAAAACACCACCTAAAAGAAGTACAAGTCTGGGTGCTAGATGCAGGTGATAGCTTAATGCAGGACAAAAGTAATGCAGAAAGCTCCTAGTAGAGCTTTCTGCATTACCTTTGTCCTGCATTAAGCAACCACCTACATATAAAGACATCCATGTTTATTCATCAAGTGGTCGCATTAGAGGGGTTCTACTGTATACATATGCATTCCAAATATATTAATTATTTCTTACATGCATATTCGTGGTGCTGTTGTAGATAGACGGAAAACAATATAAATAGATTACAACGAACATCATACATGATTTGTACCAATATTGAGTATAAATCCTTTCTTAATGCTTTACTCGATAAAATAATACGCCTTTGCGAACAGAGTAGACCCAGATCAGATGGCTCCTATAGATAGGAGCCGTCTTATCAGGGTCTGTTCTGTTTGAATATGGACTACTATAGATTATGATTCTACAGTTTCTATTATATCCTAAAACATTAATTGTATCGTTATTTCTAACATGAATATTCATGGAGTAAAAGGTTAACTCTTTTGCTACCAAGTATGGTCACCTGAAAAGTGACTCTATCCCATTTAACCATGCATTTCCCTTATATATTTAAACACCTTTTTACGTATTTGTAAACAGAGTTGACCCAGACCCTTTCCCTCGTATAAACGCCTGTTCACGCAGTTGCAAACAGAGTAGAGCCAGCTCCTATATATAGGGGTAATCTGATCAGGATGTACTCTGTTTGCTTTTGGCACGGTATAGGTCACAGCAAAATATTCCCTTAAAATAACAGTATCTATATATATATATATAAGTCATCTAATAAACATTCATGATGCAAAGACCTATGCTAACACATGTGTTATCATAGGTCTTTGCATGATGTCATTATTTCTTACATGAATATTGAATAGGGAAAGGGTTAAGGCCCAAATACATACTACATGTATACATTTGTTTATGAACCAATAAAAATCTCTTTGATCTGGGTTTACGTCGATTGTCTATGCTTCTTTTTCGGGTCACTAGACATTATTGGGTAAATTTTCGATATTGAGTTTTCATCCCTTTTAATTGTTTCAAAAACATCATCAGGGAATCAAACAGCTTGAATCTCGGCGTCTGAAATGGATCCGAACTATTTGCAGATGATTCTTTTCGCCACAGCAGTACAAATTATAAAGCAACAATACTGCACGTGCCGTAATTTCAGCTGATACAGCCGTCCTTCTTGACCCTAAAGCGAATTAGATAAGTGGTATATAGATAGTATAGGACAAAAACACGCAATGGGTACGCCCACACTTGTAGTGCCCAGTTCGGCAAAATACACGCTACAACCCCTCCCACACTGCCCACACGGCCCACCTCGAAAAAGATCCATTCTCGGAATGTGGATACTATCTAGAACGCGGGTATGACAAAATCATAGTCAAATCGGACGAAATACGCGCTATATCCACAGTAGAATTTCCCACATAGGCCCACTCTCGAGCTTGGTTTTCGATCTCATCGGGACCTATAGGGGATACCTGTAGAAATAGCGCCCAACTCGGCTAAAACACGCTACAGACTCAACAGAAATGCACTGTGGCCCATCTCGAACCACGACCGGCAAAGTCGGCGACGGGGTCGAGGTTGGGTGATGATGGGGTGCGACTGGGTGGATGTGTGTGTGTGTGTGTGGGGGGGGGATGATTGGTGTCGATGTGCAGCGGACGGTGACTGGGCGGAGTGCTTACCTCTCTCTTGTACAAAATCTACCAAGCTAACTACAATTGAATACGGGATGGCATCGAAACAGCGGTTCTTCCTGGAAACCTTGCGGAGGGAACTGCGCATTCTACAAGACAACGGATATTCCGCCTTGGGGAAGGAAAAGACCCCAAGGCAGCTCCTAGTGAACTATGAGACCATTGGGGACAGGGGGATAGAGAAAGGACGGATGACCGACATCGTGATGTTAGGGCCGTCTGACAATCCACGTGCACTCTGTGCCTGCCGGTTCGTCCTCGCACCAGAAGACCGCCTGTCGCCGGGCTGTGAAAGGAAACTAGGGGGATATAAGAATTGCGGGGCCTGTCTTAGCAAAGATGAATGTGGCGCGTGTCCATGTTAATTAAAACCTGTGACACATGCACCTGCCAATCTGATCGGCTTATCGGCGTTACCTTTGCTCTCGGAGTGGACAATATTGACATGTGGAAATACGTACAAGAAGTGGGTGCCTTAAATCAATCAGTATTATATAGGTTAAAAGGGGCACCGATAATGATACGCGTATTATTTTTAATAAAAAAATGTGTTTTTTTTAGTTTTATATGTGCTTATTTTTACAGAATTTTACAGTAGATCTATTAAAATGTTCCATCTAAAAGACAAAAGACCGATAATGATACGCGTATTATTTTTAATAAAAAATGTTGTTTTTTTTAGTTTTATATGTGCTTACTTTTACAGTTTTTTTTACAGTAGATCTATCAAAATGTTCTATCTTATTACTTTTGCATCCATGCGTTAGGCTCATGAAATATGTCTAAAATTAATAAGTTAAAATGTCCCTAAATTGACGTTTTGCAACATCTGGAGTCGAAAAAATAAAGCTTAGAGCGTTTTGAGACAAAGCTGAAATCTCGTATATTCTATAGGCCTATAAGAGATATAGAATATACAAAAATTCAGCTTTGTCTCAAACTCCCCAAGCTTTATTTTTCGGCTCCAAATGTTACAAAACGTCAATTTAGGGACATTTTAACTTATTTTAGACATATTTCATGAGCCTAACGCCTGTGGACGTGTCCGTGCTATATGCCTTAATTAGCACAATTATGGACAGACATATAGACAGGCAGGCGAAGATGAGAAGTGCACCGACACCGACACATACAGACAGACAGGCAAACGTACACATTTACGTACATAGATACGAACAGAGAAACAGTACAGACGCTACGCCATTCCTAGAGTTAAATCATTTCTTTTCAGAGGTGTTCACTTGTGGAATGGCCTTCCTCAGACTTTAAGACAAAGCAAATCTTCTAGTCAATTTAAAGTTGATGTTAAAAAGTTTTTGATAGATAAAGAATAAATTATAAAACAATTCTCTTTAAAATGACGGCGCTTCTGTATTTATTGCATTTTCTTGAATATCAGGGCTTAGTTTTATTAATTACTGTTTTATCTTTGTTAATTTGATAGGTTTGTTTCAATTTATTCTTTAATATGACTCTTATGAATTGTTCTGATACTCTGCGATGTTAATCTGTAAGCATGGTCATCGACATTCTATAACCGAAATATTTTGAAATTAACAGTGTTAATAGGGATGTTTCTGTGATACTTATATTTTAAGATAATACCTGTGATAGTTAATACTAATGATACCGTGACTCTCTATGTCTTGCCACTAGAATCAAGGACCACAATGGAAATAAGGAAAATATTTTCCTTTTTTGTGTAATCCTTGGTTTCTAGTGCGCATTACATGGCTTTTTATATGTTGTCATAGTTATGTTTTGCCATGTTATGTACACTTTTTACCGAAATAAATCTATCTATCTGTCTATCTATCTATGCAAAGGTAATAGTTATGATCCAATAATTATAGTCACGTTTGGCACAAACTTCATGTAGAACTTTTGGAACTTTGTTCGTGTAAAACGAGAATGTCCATTTTACTAATCATATAAAGGAAAGTTACAGAGCAAGGAGATAATCATAAACTACATCTGAAGATTGAAAGAAGTAGAAATGGATTAATGCATATGCAAGCACCACAGAAATTTGCATTGTAGATTAAACGGTAATCGACTTCTCATTGTCAGCATTAACTGACAAACACGGGAATGTAATGCATCATTAATTACACGACGCAGTATGAAATGGGCTGCTGTCAGTGTCAAAGCTTGATTCAGTGACATGCTAAATGATTTTAATTTTATAATGATGTCATTTTTCAGATCGACTTCCAAAGAAATGTGCACACCATTATGCTCATTTTTATTGATGTTTTGATCATTAACCATATATATATGTTCCACAGATGTCCCAACTTTCTATTATTACTGGAGTATGAACTCCAGGAGAAGATTTTACAGATAATTTGGTTTATCAACACTTGAGAAGCATTTCTGTTCAAAGAAGCATTTAAAGTGAAGAGAAATGGCAGGTTCCATTGTTTGGTCATTATAGGGTCATATACTAGGCTTCCCACTGTAAAGTTTTGTTGTTGTTTTTGTTCTCCCTCATGGTCTCTTTTCTAATTTGAAGGGAGGATTTACACTGGAAGCAGTTGTCTTTCAGTCCATTTGTCTGTCCGTGTACAAGGTTACATCTTGGCTACTCAGATAGTGCACACTGCACACTTTTGCCCATGTTCTCAAGTTTGTTATAGTCCTTGACACATGAGTTCATAGACAAATCAGAGGAAACTATGTAGAGTGAATTTCCTGCGCAGTCTGTACATGATTTACAAAACAATAATTTGAATGTGCAACTGAATTCTGGGTAACCCTTTACCACATGTATATTCATGTTACAAATAATGACATCATTTATATCTATTAGTACAATTTTTACAATGGCATGCAAATGCAGGATATTTTGGCCATTGTAGAAACTGTAGGATCAGCTCTATATAGTTAAATATCAGCAAACAATCGAGACTCTGATGAGATGGCTCATACTGGAACCATTTGATCTATGTCTGCTGTGTTTGCTAAGGCGTTTCTATCAGGTAAAGGGTTACAAAAGCTTCAATCATACCTTCAAAATCTATTATGGGCCCAACAGTATGTACTGTGCAAATTGTCCTCCTTCATTGCTTCCAAAATTCCTAACACAGAGATAACTTTTCAGTTTTGGGAACAGATAGAAGTCACAAGAGGCTAATTCTGGAGAATGGGAGGGGTAACGAAGGACTTCAAAGCCACATTTTATTGCAGCAATCATTGCAGCTTGCAAGGTGTGAGCAAATGTATTATCCTGCCAGAGCGGAATGCCTCTCCTCTGTCTCACAGTCTCCTGACGCAGCTACCTCAGTTCTTCTGCATAATATGCAGTTTATCGTGCGATAGCCTCTCTCAAGATAATCAACCATGATTACTACCTGATTATCCTGAAAAATAGGGGCCATCACATTCCCTGCTGAAGAAATTCTCTTAAATTTCTTAGGAGGTGTTGAGCCAGGGTGCATTCACTGCATGTTTTGGACATTCCTAAGGTATTGGTTAGGATTGACTGAACTGTCCCAAAACTTAGCAGAGCCCACTTGGCTGGATATATCTCAGAGGTTTCACCTCCTGTCACACATGACCAGATTGTGCACAATCAACATTTTCATCTGTAGAACCCACTTTGGGGTGCGGAAACTGTTCATCATCTTCAATTCTCTCCCTCCCATTCTTTAAATTAGCAGACCTTTTCTTCAGTGTGATATAAGAAGGAGACTCCTTCCCAAGTGTTTCCATGAATTTCCTATGGAGACGAACCCTCCTTACACACAGAGGTACTTTATGATTCCTCTAACTTCAACTTTCTCCATTTTGTCAGTTTGACACACCTTTCTTTACAGCGATATCCTGCTTCGAAATCCATCCTATACTCTCTATCAAAGACCTTCAATGAGATTCATTTTTTATTGTATCAATGTATTGAATCTAAGTTTATTGGGCTGAATTTTTTTTTATCATATCTCATACTGCCCCAGTTATACATGATTGTCTATTTAGCTTACATGTAATGTTCACCCCCTTTTTCACTGATATAGGTCCCCCTTTGGTCACCAGTAAAACTTTTTATAATTACCATATGATATCAGAAATAATTAACAGGATTTAGATTGTTTTAGAATCGTCCACCCATAGTTAAACCTCTCCCTCATATAAACACCGTTTCAGGTCTTTGAAAATAGAGTAGACCAAGATCAGATATGAGCTGTCTGATCAAGGTATTCTCTGTTTTCTTATGAAATTACAGTAAAGCTTCTCTATAACAGCCACTAAATTGTGTTAATTGGTTTGTATTTAGGGCAGGTGGCTACTTAAAGCAAAGTGAAAGTAAAACAGATGGCTCCTATAGGAGCGTTCTGTTTTACTTTCACCTTGCTTAAAGCAGCCACCTGCTTTTAACAAAACTACTTGATGTAATTTAGTGGCCATTATAGAGAGGTTTAACTGTATACAGATCAGAATCTACAGTTTTTGCCAAAGCCAAAATATCCTGTGTTCATAATATACCATGATAAAAATTCAGCTAATAAATATTCATAATGTCAGTATTTTTTGTGGGAAAGGGTTACATCTGTAATTTAGTTGTAAACCAATTAAATGTGATTTTATATTCTTATTTTTTAGTGGAAGTGTAAGCAAGCATGGCAGAGAGAGAGGGGACAGCTAGGGTAGCCTTTCCTAACCCAGAGGTTTGTAACTTTGTCAGTTGTTTCAACACTAAATTAATATTTCTGCAACACACATAATGACATTGTTTCCTCAGTTTTAAGAGGAAAAAAGTTGTAAAGTACAGTCATTATGTCAAACAATATTGTAACGAGATGCCGAGTTGCTTTGGTCCAAACTATTTACAACGGTTATCCCTTTACTCCATAAATACGCCTTTCTATGCCTTTGCAAACAGAATAGACCCAGATCAGATGGCTCCCACAGGAGCCGTCTACTGTGGGTCTACTCTGTTAGCTTACGATATAATATTTTTTTCTGAGGCCTATTATGTCACTTATGCATAAGTGTGTGCATGTGTGTGCATCCAACTACTTTTTGATATGATGAGACACCAAGATACCCAGCACTGCATTCAAACTGTTTCCAAAAGTTATTTTAAATTCATGTACAGAGTTGAAAGAGCATAACCCCTTGCTCCCTGAATATTCATGTAAGGAATAATAACATCAGAAACTGTAGAATCGTATCTATATTATATCATAAGCAAAAAGGAGCCATCTGATCTGGGTCTTCTCTGTTTGCAAAGGCATTGAAAGGCATATGTATAGAGTAAAGGGCTAAAAGGCTGACTTTAAAGCAATATGACAACTCATTATATACAGTAAAACCCCGCTAATACGACCACTTAAAAGATGTATAATTCTGGGTGATATATGCAGGTGGTAGCTTAATGCAGGAAAAAAGTAATGCAGAAAGCTCCTTGAGGAGCTTTCTGCATTACTTTTTCCCTGCATTAAGCAACCACCTGCTCATAAAGACATCCATGTTTATTCATTAAGTGGTCGCATTAGAGGGGTTCTACTGTATTTACTTATACCTTTGACACCATGTAACTTTCGTAATTGTTTGAAAGAATTGTTAGTTAACACAGTACATAATTTTGTATTCTTACTCATCAAGATCCAATTGTTTGTAACTATGTATAACGTATAACTCATTTAATCATTGTTACCTTGGGATAACCTAGACAAACAATTGGTTTCAAAGGTATAAGTAAATATATACATGTATATTTATTATTTCATATTGTGATAAAAAGTTTTTTTTAGTTTAGGTTCAAATTGAAATGTAACTCATATCCTGCTACAAAACTAATGTGTTTAACTCTTTACTCCATGAATATTCATGAAAGAAATAATGACATTATGAATATTAATAAAATTAATTCTTATAATAGCACATGGACAGGGGAATTTTTGACCATGGTAGAAATTGTAGAATCATATCTATACTGTATCATTAGCAAACAGAGCAGGCCCTGATCAGACAGCTCCTATAGGAGCCATCTGATCAGGGCCCCTGATTCAGACAGCCCCTATAGGAGCCATCTGATCTGGGTGTACTCTGTTTGCAAAGGTGTAGAAAGGCATATCCAGAGCTCCAGATAAAGGTGCGTACCAAAATACTAAAATCGTCATTTCTCCACCAAACCCTATACTGTGACCACTCTTTAGAAGAGACGATTCTAAAGAGTGGTCACAGTAAAGGGTTTGGTGGAGAAATAAAGGAGCTATTCTAGAAAATGTTTAAATTTACGCATCTTATCTGGACCTCTGCATATTTATGGAGTAGAGGGTTAACTCTTTACTCCATAAATACAGTTTTTGACATCTTTGCAAAGAGAGCAAGTCCAGATCAGATGGCTCCAGTAGGAACTGTCTGATTAGGGTCTGCTCTGTTTTTAGCTCACCTGAGCAAAGCTCAGGGTGAGCTTTTGGGAGACTTGAATGTCCGTCGTCCGTCGTCCGTCGTGCGTCGTGCGTCGTGTGTCGTCAACAATTTGCTTGTGAACACTCTAGTGCTCACAATTGTAGTCTAATCTTCATGAAACTTGGTCAGAATGAATGTCTTGATAAAATCTCGGACGAGTTCGAAAGTGGGTCAAGTTGGGTTAAAAACTAGGTCACTAGGTCAAATAGTAGGAAAACCTTGTGAACCCTCTACAGGTCACATTTTTAGCCCAATTTTCATGAAACTTGGTCAGAATGATTGTCTTGATAAAATCTCGGAGGAGTTTGAAAAATGGGTTATGTGGGGTAAAAAACTAGGTCACTAGGTCAAACAGTAGAAAAACCTTGTGAACACTCTAGTAGTCACAATTTTAGTCCAATCTTCATGAAACTTGGTCAGAATGAATGTCTTAATAAAATCTCGGACGAGTTCGAAAGTGGGTCAAGTGGAGTTAAAAACTAGGTCACTAGGTCAAATAGTAGAAAAACCTTGTGAACACTCTAGTGGTCACAATTTTAGTCCAATTTTCATGAAACTTGATCAGAACGAATGTCTTGATAAAATCTCGGACTAGTTCGAAAGTAGGTCAAGTGGAGTTAGAAACTAGGTCACTAGGTCAAACAGTAGAAAAACCTTGTGAACACTCTAGTGGTCACAATTTTAGTCCAATCTTCATGAAACTTAGTCATAATGATTGTCTTGATAAAATCTCAAACGAGTTTGAAAGTGGGTTATGTTGGGTTAAAAACTAGGTCACTAGGTCAAATAGTACGAAAACCTTGTGAACACCCTAGATGTCACATTTATAGCCAAATCTTCATGAAAATTGGTCAGAATGATTGTCCTAATAAAATCTTGGACAAGTTTGAAAGTGGGTTATGTGAGGTCAAAAAGTAGGCCACTGGGTCATATCTTAGAGAAATCTAGTTTACACTCCAGTGGCCACATTTTTAGCCCAGTCTTCGTCAAACTTGCTCAGAGTGTTTGTCTTGGTGATATCAAGGTTGAGTGTGATCATGGGTTAGGTGGGAATAGAAAGTAGGTCACTAGGTCAAATCTTAGAAAAATACTTTAGAGAGCACATTTTTAGCGCAATCTTCATTGGTCAGAATCATTGTCTTGATAAAATCAATATACTAAATCTTTGAAACTCTTGTTATGCAGAACCACTGCTCATGATCCACTGCTCATGATCCACTATCAACATTGTTCATATATTGTCCCTAAGTTCAATATTGACCCTACCCATGAGCTACCCTGCAAAAATCTTAAATCTATGGTAATCAGGTGAGCGATTAAGGGCCATCTTGGCCCTCTTGTTGTGTATAGTTATAATGTAGATCTGATTCCACACATTGTACACATATTGTAAATTGTTTCTTGTTCATATGTCATTATAAATGTTAACTTCATTAATGATCATACATACATTCTTTTTTTACATGACTGTTTATCTCTTTACTCCATTCAGCTTTACAAAGAGGAAAGAAGTGGAGAAAAGAGATAGATGTTTTAATATATGAATTAACCCTTACTCCATAAATACACCATTCTACACCTCTGCAAACAGAGTAGATCCAAATCAGACGGCGGCTCCTGCAGGAGCCGTCTGATCAGGGTCTGTTCTGTTTGCTTATGATATAGGATATGCTTCTACAGTTTCTGCCATGGCCCAAAACTCCAAAGTCCATGAGCTATAATAAAAATTAACCTAATTAATATCCATGATGTCATTATTTCTTACATAAATATTCATGGAGTAAAGGGTTAACCCTTTCCAATCATATTAACTTTTTATACCCCCACAAACAGAGTTTGAGGGGGGTATACTGGAATCAGCCTGTCGGTTGGTCGGTCGTTGGACGTCGGTCGTCAGTCGTTGGTCTGTCCGCAAAATCTTGTACTTTCAACTCCTCCTTCAGTTTCAACCTGATTCATTTGATACTTGGCATAAATGTTACTCAGGTGTAGTAGATGTGCAAGACACAAATTTCAGGTCTCTGTGACCTTGACCTTGACCTTTGGCCTTGAAATTGGTCTTGAAATTGGCAGGCAAAAGCTTGTACTTTGAACTCCTCCTTCACATTCAACCTGATTCACTTGATACTTGGCATAAATGTTGCCCAGGAGTAGTAGATGTGTAAGACACAAATTTCAGGTCTCTGTGACCTTGACCTTGACCTTTGGTCTTGAAATTGGCAGGCAAAATCTTGTACTTTGAACTCCTCCTTCACTTTCAACCTGATTCACTTGATACTTGGCATAAATGTTACCCAGGAGGAGTAGATGTGCAAGACACAAATTTCAGGTCTCTGTGACCTTGACCTTGACCTTTGGCCTTGAAATTGGTCTTGAAATTGGCAGGCAAAATCTTGTACTTTGAACTCCTCCTTCAATTTCAACCTGATTCACTTGATACTTGGCATAAATGTTACTCAGGAGTAGTAGATGTGCAAGACACAAATTTCAGGTCTCTGTAACCTTGACCTTGACCTTTGGTCTTGAAATTGGTCTTGAAATTGGCAGGCAAAATCTTGTACTTTGAACTCCTCCTTCAATTTCAACCTGATTCACTTGATACTTGGCTTAAATGTAACTCAGGAGTAGTATATGTGCAAGACACAAATTTCAGGTTTCTGTGACCTTGACCTTTGTCCTTGAAATTGGTCTTGAAATTGGCAGGCAAAATCTTGTACTTTGAACTCCTCCTTCACTTTCAACCTGATTCACTTGATACTTGGCATAAATGTTACTCAGGAGTAGTAGATGTGCAAGACACAAATTTCAAATCTCTGTGACCTTGTCCTTTGGCCTTGAAATTGGTCTTATAATTGGCAGGCAAAATCTTGTACTTTGAACTCCTCCTTCAATTTCAACCTGATTCACTTGATACTTGGCATAAATGTTACTCAGGAGTAGTAAATGTGCAAGACACAAATTTCAGGTCTCTGTGACCTTGACCTTGACCTTTGACCTTGAAATTGGCAGGCAAACTCTTGTACTTTGAACTCCTCCTTCAATTTCAACCTGATTCACTTGATACTTGGCATAAATGTTACTCAGGAGTAGTAGATGTGCAAGACACAAATTTCAGGTCTCTGTGACCTTGACCTTGACATTTGGCCTTGAAATTGGCAGGCAAAATCTTGTACTTTGAACTCCTCCTTCAATTTCAACCTGATTCACTTGATACTTGGCATAAATGTTACTCAGGAGTAGTAGATGTGCAAGACACAAATTTAAAATCTTTGTGACCTTGACCTTTGGCCTTGAAATTGGTCTTAAAATTGGCAGGCAAAATCTTGTACTTTGAACTCCTCCTTCACTTTCAACCTGATTCACTTGATACTTGGCATAAATGTTACTCAGGAGTAGTAGATGTGCAAGACACAAATTTCAAATCTCTGTGACCTTGACCTTTGGCCTTGAAATTGGTCTTGAAATTGGCAGGCAAAATCTTGTACTTTGAACTCCTCCTTCACTTTCAACCTGATTCACTTGATACTTGGCATAAATGTTACTCAGGAGTAGTATATGTGCAAGACACAAATTTCAGGTCTCTGTGACCTTGACCTTGACCTTTGGCCTTGAAATTGGCAGGCAAAATTTTGTACTTTGAACTCCTCCTTCAATTTCAACCTGATTCACTTGATACTTGGCATAAATATGACTCAGGAGTAGTATATGTGCAAGACACAAATTTCAGGTTTCTGTGACCTTGACCTTGACCTTTGTCCTTGAAATTGGTCTTGAAATTGGCAGGCAAAATCCTGTACTTTGAACTCCTCCTTCACTTTCAACTTGATACTTGTTTTGGCTTGTAATATGGGGAGTTGGTGTCGCAAACTCCTCCTTCAGTTTTAAAGTTACTGAATTTATATTTGGGATACGTAATAGTCACAAATAGCAGATGCGCAAGACACAATTTTCATGTGTTTACGGTTAGCCATTGTAGAGTTATCCCCCCCAGAACTTTGAAAATTTATTGTCATTTTTGCATGAAACATGGGGAGTTGGTGTCAAACTCCTCCTTCATTTTGAAACTTTATAAATTGATACTTGCCATACATACTAAACACGAATAGTACATGTGCAAGACACAATTTTCCTGTGTTTAGTGTTAATCATTACAGAATTTTCTCTATTTGAACTTTGGGTATTTTTGTTATTTGGTCCTGTTACATGTTCAAAACTTGGATTTGCAACCAAGGCTGCCGTGTGGGGGTATTCATCACCTTTAGTGATAGTTCTAGTTTTCACACCTTTTGCAGACAGAGTAGACTCAGATCAGTCTTCTCCTCCTTGGAGCTGTCAGATCACGGTCTACTCTGTTTGCTTCTGAAATTAGATAATTCTGATCCTACACTTTTTGTCTAAACCAAAATATAAGTTAATGAATAATCATGAAGTTGTTAATTTATACATAAATGTTCACTAGGGAAGGGGATTAACTCTTCGCACGCTAAGTAATTTTTCGTCTGCAACAATTGTCGTCTGCTCCAATTCTTAAAATATTTTTTCTCTAATTTCTTTGCAAAAATATGATCAAGATGACAAACAGTTTGGATCCTGATGAGACGCCGCATTATGCGGCGTCTCATCAGGATCCAAACTGTTTGCATAGGTAATCACAGTTTCGCCGCTAGCGTGCAAAGGGTTAATACACTTATGGTATTAGCAAGTAGGAGTGACCTGTAGTTTTTATTAATAGATTTGTTTTTTTCCAAACTATTCCATTCTGTACGAAAGGGTTTTGCTTAAATTGACGAGCAAATTTCTCCTGAAGCTCGTGCAGCTGGTTAGTATCGAAGTCAGATTGCCTATACATTGTAGTGATTAAATTAAATACTATAAGTTGAAAAAGTTGGTGCAATGCTTAGCTCACCTAATACAATAGTGGTATTATCCAAGTCTACGGGTCATCTGTAAATAAAAATGACATGTCAGATCTAACGGCTAATAGCTTACTTTTACCTAATCTCTCTGAAAATGTATACACGTAGAAGGCTTAGTACGAATAGGTCATTGATTAAAGCCTGCAAACAGTTAGGATCTAAATGAAGCTTGGAGTGACGAAATATTAAAATTAAGATTTTAAGTAGATGATAATGATTATAACTGTTTGATCTGTAGCAGATGATACTTTTTACAGACAATAATAACTTTCTTGTTAGTAACTAACAACAATTCTCATAGGTTTGTACTATGAAATACAATTTATAGTACATGGATATTATGTATAAAACTTTGACCTTATTGGGTCTTAACCCTTTCCTCCATTGGCCATTTTTTAGACCGAACCTCTTTGAATGAATCTACCCAAAAGGAGCATTTACTAGAGAAAAGTTAAATTTTAGAATTTTGTAGTTTGAAACCATTGTGATAAATAGAGCATTTGTTCCTATAGGAGCAAATGCTCTATTTATCACAATGGTTTCAAGAAATGGTTATTACAGAGGCGTAGAAAGGCGTATTTATGGAGGAAGGGGTTAAACAGTCCTACCAATCTAGCTTAACCATTATCCTGCTATAATACACATGTAAACAAAAATTGTGTTCCTCTCAGTCTGTTGCAGAATATATTTTGTAATTCACATTTAACTCTTTCCTTCATATAAATGCTTTAATTGCCGTTGCAAACAGAATTGGCCCAGATCAGACAGCTCCTATGGGAGTTATCTGATCAGGGTCTGCTGCATTTGCTTAAATATAATTGTAATAGATCTGATTCTACATCTTTTAGCAATACCAACCAATCAGGGCTGGAAAAATCCTACAACTTTTACTTGCCCTGCCAGCTTCTTTTGTCTTATTTTACTTAAGTTCATTGTTAAAATTTCTGAAATTCTACTCGTCCTGCAAGAAAGTTACTCTTCATGGTGAGCGGACGAGTGGAATTTTCCAGGCTTGCCAATCCTGTGTACATATGCCATTATAAATATTCAGTTAATAAATATTTGTGATGTCATTATATATTACATGAATATTCAACTGGGAAAGGGTTAATTTTATTTTAACCCTTTCCTCCATAAATGCTCCTTTCTACGCCTCTGTAATAGTCACTTCTTGGAAACCATTGTGATAAATAGTATAGGAGCAAATGCTCTATTT
This sequence comes from Azorinus chamasolen, assembly GCA_963576725.1. NCBI lineage: Eukaryota > Metazoa > Mollusca > Bivalvia > Cardiida > Solecurtidae > Azorinus > Azorinus chamasolen. Next base: position 60,926,676 of record OY755236.1, on the reverse strand, counting down.
ATCACATTGGTTTAAATACTACACAATTCTAACATTTTCCTTTTCTCTAGTTAATGCTCCGTTTTGGTAGATTCATTCAAAGAGGTTGGGTCTAAAAATAGCCTATGGAGGAAAGGGTTAAACTATTGACTGAGTGGCAAACAGTACGGATCTTGGATACTTCTCATGGATCCAAGCTGTCTGCAACTGGCAGGAAAGGGGATTTGTAATCACCTTTGCCAACGCTTCATATCAACATGAGAAACTGATTTACTTAGAATTTCATTTTAACTGCTTGTGGTTTTAAAATAATATTGGTGAAAATTGTACTAAACATAGATGTCCTTAAAATCAGGTGGTTGGTTAATGTTTTATGAAAGTAATGCAGAAAGCTCCTGTGTGCACGAACCCTTTACTCCATAAATACACATTTCTATCCTTTGAAAACAGAGTACACCCAGATCAGACAGCTCCTATAAGAGCTATCTGATCAGGGTCTGCTCTGTTTCCTAATGATATGATATAGATATGATTATACAGTTTCTGCCATATCCAAAAACAATCCTGTTTCCATTAATCTCATTAATAATCATTCTTACATGAATATTCATTGAGTAAAGGGTTAAGCTATCACCTGCATTAAAACCCAGAATTAGAGCTTTTTGGTGGTCACTTTTGATGGGTTTTACTGTATGCAGACATGGTAGAGCCAGATCAGCTTTCATATTTGAACACTGTTGTACTGTTTGTTGCTTATCATTAAACCTTACAACGCTGAATTTTCGAATGGACTATTCCAAATAACAAACGGGTCAAGCTTACAGTGAATATTTAGGGATTTTTCTAAAGGAAAGTGTAATGTGACAAACAGTGCAGACCCTGATGAGAGGGCTCCTCTAGGAGCCCTCTCATCTGGGTCTACACTGTTAGCAAAGGACATTAGTGACTCGTGTCCTGCACTGTAAGGATTAAATAACAAACAATGCAAACCCTGGCCCTGAATGGGCTGACATAAACCCTCTGATCTGGATATACACTGCTTGCTTGTGTCAGTGAACTGTTGTGCTGTATTTGAAGGGTGAATCCTTTCACTGGCATTTGCAAACTGTGTTGACCCAGGTTCAATGACTCTTTGAGTTGCCCTCGAGACTGCTCAGAGTCTGTACTGTTTGCCATTTAATCCCTTGCTTCATATAAATTGTTTTCACGCATTTGCAAACAGAGTAGACCCAGATCTGATGGCTCCAATAGGAGCCACCTGATCAGGGTCTGCTCTGTTTGCAAATGGAATTTTCAAGATCTGTTTCCTTACTTTCTAAAATGGCTACAATGTTCCACCTTCCGTATTTCATTATAACTGAATATTCAGTAGGTATTGAAATTTGGAATACAGATAGAACAGGGAAAGGGTAAACATTTTTTTTTACAAATTATACCCTTTCTTACTGAATGGACTTGCTTGTTAAACAATAGTGGATCATTCCATTTTGAAAATTCAGCATTCAGAGGGTTAATGTACATGTACAGTGTCCGAATTTAAACTGGCATACTGGTAAAATTTCAAAATTGCAAGTACCAAAATTTGGTACTTGCAATTTTTTGCCAGTACAACTTTTAAGAAAAGGATTATAAATAATGCATAGTAATATTGAAAATGCGAGTTGAAATTTGATTTTGCCAGTTTATTTTTTTGCAACTGGCAAAATAATGCCAGTAAGTTTTTAGCCTAAATTCGGACCCTGATGTATAATAATCATGGTTATTCACATTACAGAGGCTACCACTACAGTTCCATTTTGATCCAAACACGGTTAGTCCAGAGGAAGCAGAGGTTATGGACCATATCAAACAGGTAAGGCTGCACTGATTTGAAACACTCCTTTCCCACTCTTACAATTAAGAAGCTGCTAATAGCAAGCTAATACAAATATGACAGTGTGATTACCAGACACAAATTGATGACTTCAGAAAACTTTGCCAACAGCATCTTATATGTAGTTGGAAAGACCATACGCATCTCCTTGAATCCAATATCAAGATTAAAGTCACATAACTTTTATTTTTATGTCCCCCTTTTGAAAAAATGGGGGTATATTGCTTTGAACATATGGGTTGGTCAGTCAGTTGGTCGGTAGATCAAACAGTTTCCGATTAATAACTAATAAACAGCTCGGTGTAGGATGTTCAAACTTGCTGTGGTGGTTGGTCATGACAACAAAATGATCCCTTTAGTTTTTGAGGTCACTAGGTAAAAGTTCAAGGTCACCATAACCTTAACTGGCGAAATGGTTTCCGATCAATAACGGCTCAAGGGTTTGGCTTAGGATCTTCAAACTTGCTGTGGTGATTAGTCATGACCACTAGATGACCCCTATAGATTGTTTTTTAGGTCACTAGGTCAGGGGGTCTGGAGGTATGCATGTTTTACAAACATCTGTTTTCTAAATATTTGCAATAGAATACTTGTAAACAAATGGATCAGTGCGATCATATGTCTCGTCTCTTGTCTATTTGTGTTAACTATTTACTCCATTAACCCTTTCCCTTATATTGACGACTTTGTAAAAGTCACTTTGTGAAACCATTGTGATAAATAGAGCATTTGCTCCTATAGGAGCGAATGCTCTATTTATCACAATGGTTTCAAACTACAAAATTCTAAAATTTTCCTTTTCTCTAGATTATGCTCCTTTTCGGTAAATTTGGTCAAAGAGGTTGTATCTAAAAATAGCCTATGAGGTAATGGGTTAATACTTATGTAAGAAATAACTACATCATGAATATTAATTGGATGATAATGGTATCATGAGCACAGTAAATGTTGACCAGGACAGAAACTGTTGAACCAGGTATATATTTTATTCCTAGCCCTTTACTCAGTGATTATTGATGTTGATGTGTGAAATAATGACATCATGAATATGAAGTAGATTGATTGCTATAATAGCACTTGGAGACAGGAATGCCATGGCAGATACTGTAGATTTATAACTACGCTTGTATGTTATATCACAAACAAACAGAGCAGACCCAGATCAGACAGCTCCTAGAGGAGCCGTCTGATCAGGGTCTACTCTGTTTGCTACTAGAATTTGAAAGATCTGTTTCTTTGCTTTCTAAAATGTCTACAATGTTCCACCTTCCATATTTCTTTTAAGTATTTTTGTTAATGAATATTCAGTAGGTATTGAAATTTGAATAAACATAGAACAGGGAAAGGGTTAAAGCAAGGTGAAAGTAAAACAACACTCCTATAGGAGCGTTCTGTTTGACTTTCACCTTGCTTTAAGCAGCCACCAGCCTTTAACACAAAATACTTGATGTAATTTAGTTGCCGTTATAGAGAGGTTTTACTGTACATGTATACCATGTTCACATCCATGTGTGTTTGAGTATCCACCCACATCATTTTGTGGTAAGACTGTTATTGTGGCGTGTGGGTTAACCCTTTACACCTTTGCAAACAGAGTAGTCCCTGATCAGGGCTTGCTCTGTTTACTGATGATACTATATACATCAGATAATACAGTTTCTGCTATGGTCAAATCTTCCTGTGTCCAAATACAACTAATTAATATTCAGTGTGTCATTATTTCTTCATGTGACATTAATATTCATGATGGAAAGGGTTAATTCATAAAATGTGACAAATACTACCTTCAGTTCTCCTGACACATTCAGGTGTCAGGTGCGATGCTCATGTATCAAGCTTACAATGCTACTCTCCTCATCTAGTCAAGTCAATACTGTAACTATGTCTTGCATGAGTGAATTGTATAAATACTTTTGAACAATACAGTTTTATTTTATACTTACAGCATGGGTATTGTGTGTTACACATAAAACACTCTCAGGTTATCAAAGTATACAAGTAACAGTCAAATGTTCTCTTCCTTACTGACTGATTTTTAGCGAGGTATTGTGAGGGGGCTGTCTCTGGCGTTGTGCTTCGTGCATATGTGCGTCGTCAACAATTTACATAAACATCTTCTTCTCTGAAACCACAAAGCCTAGAGCTTTGATATTTGGTATGTAGCATGATCTAATGGTCCTCTATTAAGATTGTTCAAATTATGACCCCTGGACCAAAAATGGCCCCGCGCCGGGGCTTATCAATTTTTCAAAGGAAAATATTTAAAAATCTTCTAAAACTGTATGGCCTGGATCTTTGATATTTGGTATGTAGCATTATCTAATGGTCCTCTACAAAGATTGTTCAAATTATGACACAGGGACCAAAAATGGCCCCTTCCCGGGACTTATCAGTTTTTCATAGGAAAATCTTTAAAAATCTTCTTCTCTGAAACTGTAAGGCCTAGACCTCTGATATTTAGTTTGTAGCATCATCTAATGGCCCTCTCCAAAGATTTTTCAAATTATGACCCCGGACTAAAAATGGCCCAGCCCCGGGGGTATCAGTTTTTCATAGGAAAATCTTTAAAATCTTCTTCTCTAAAACTGTAAGGCCTAGATCTTTGATATTTGGTATGTAGCATCATCTAATGGTCCTCTAAAAAGATTGTTCAAATTTTGACACAGGGACCAAAAATGGCCCCTTCCCAGGGCTTATCAGTTTTTCTTAGGAAAATCTTTAAATCGTCTCCGGAATTGTAAGGCCTAGACCTTTGATATTTGGTATGTAGCATCATGTAATGGTTTACTACCAAGATTGTTGAAATTATGACCCCTGGACCAAAATGGCCCATCCCCGGGCTTATCAGTTTTGCATAGAAAAATCTTTAAAAATCTCCTCCTTTGAAATTGTAAGGCCCAGACCTTTGAAATTTATATGAAGCATCACCTAATGTTCCTCTACCAAGATTATTCAAATTTTAACCTTCAGGCCTAAAATTATGGCCCTTGGTTTCATATTGGCCCCAATCTGATGCTGACTTATTTTTACATAGAAATACAGTGTATGCATAAGTCTATGGTAACCAGGTGAGCGATTATGGGCCATCATGGCCCTCTTGTTACTGATAGATGTTTGTCTTTAACCCTTTACTCCATAAAAATGCCTTTGCAAACAGTGTAGACCCAGAACAGACGACTCCCTACAGACGACTCCCTATAGGAGTCATCTGATCAGGGTCTTAGAATATAACATAGATATGATGCTACAATTTCTGCCATGGTCAAAAGTTTCTGTACCTGTGTCCATGTGCTATTATAAGAAAATAATATTCATGATGTTATTATTTCTTCCATGGAGGAAAGGGTTATTACAGGACTAAAGTTCTTTAGGAAACTTTCTGTATTACATTTTACACAGCTACCTGCCTTTTTAAGACTGTTTAGGTTGTTCAATAGGCAGTCAATTAACCCTTTCCTTGTGGAATATTCATGTATGAAATAATGATATGAATATTTATTAGCTGATTTTTATAATGGTATATGTGTACATGGGGTATTTTTTAATTAGTAGAAACTGTAGGGTCATATCTGTAATAATTTCATAAGCAAACAGAGTAGACTCTGATCAGACTCTGTGGTGTGCGGTAGTCTAGTGGTAACGTGCTTGACTACCAATCCGAAGGTCCGGGGTTCAAATCCTGGTCCCTCCCTGAAATTTCAGAGACGCTCTTCAGTGTCTCCCACCCACACCTCTCTCTACCCAGAGGTTAACATGGGTACCTGTGAGGGTCACTCGCCGGTACTGCGGCTGCATGATTGTGCCATATGTTAGCAGTGCTCAATATTGTAGGCAATTTGACTTAATGACTAGGGGAGTAAATGTACAGTCAGCTGAGCGGTCCTTTGGGCTGAAAGTACACTATAACTAGGTACTTTTTTTTTATCAGATGGCTTCTATAGGCGCCATCTGATCTGGGTCTACTCTGTTTGCAAAGGCATGAAAGGGATTTATATCAAGGAAAAGATCTGATAATCATAGTATTTGGATCCTGATGAGACACACATTGTTTCTTGTGGTCTTGTCTGGATCTAGACTGTTTGCTAAGGTTATAAATTGATGATACATTACCTTTACCTTATGAATATTTATTTGAAATATGACTGTGGATTTTTATAGTGGCATTATGAATAAGAGGATATTTTGCCTTGGCAGACCTGTAGAATCATATCTATATTATTTAGTAAGCAAACAGAGTAGATCATGGTACATTATAAGTGAATTAACAGTTTTGATATATAGATTTAACACTGATTAAAGTAAAACCTCCCTATTCTTAATAAGTATCACTATTGTCCTTTACTTTATAGTGATGCTTTTTCATGCAGGAGCCATCTGATCAGGGTCTGTACTGTTTTCTTATGGAATTAGACAGATCTTACAATTCTTATGCAAATTAAGTTTATGAAAGTGAATGAAGTGACCAGTTTACACCTAAATGTTGATTGGGGAAACAGTTAACTCTTTCCTTCATATAAATACATTTTCATGTGTTAGCAAACAGAGCAGACCCAGATCAGACAGCTCCTTTAGGAATTGTATTATCTTGGTCTATTCTATTTGCAAATACGTTAAAAGTGCATTTACTATGTCAGCCAAAGGGTAAACCTAAGCTTTAGGATGGGTGATGATCTATTCTGGCTGCATAGAGAAGTTTAAATCTGCACTGTTTGTGTTTGATAAGCATAGAGACTTTACTCTTTGAATGATGAATGTTCAATCAATCAAGTAATTTTTGTTACATTTAGCATCATAAGATGCTCATAGCAAACATAATTTGCACAAGTTTACAGTTACAGTGTTTTTCAAGTGGAATGGCCCATTAGGGTTTAACCTTTCCCTGTTCTGTATTTTGGTCAAATTGCAATACCTACTGAATGCATGTATTCATTAACAAAATAGTTACAAAGAAATAGGGAATGTGGAACGTTGTAAACATTTTAGAAAGCAAAGAAACATATCTATCAAATTCTATTAGCAAACAGAGTAGACCCTGATCAGAAGGCTCCTCTCTGGGAGCTGTCTGATCTGGGTCTACTCTGTTTGCAAATGTATGAAAACACGTTTAAATGAGGGAAAGGGTTAAACATAGAGTACCTTCAGTTTGAAAGTACAGTGTGTGTAAAGGGGTTGGCTTATTGAATGATCCTCTTGGATCCCTTTGATCTAGATCTACACTGTTTGCAATGAACAGTACACATATTTCCTGCATTAAAAGGGTTAACACACAGATCAACAGTTTGCCAAATTCCAGGCATAGCAAAAATTATAGTAAATATATTTGGCTTGGTATTAACAAATGTGTTGATGGAGCCTGGCCGGAGGCTCAGCATCCATCTTCACATACAACAATATGTAAGTGTATCCCTTTAGCTCTTCATTATTAATTCTTTCCTTTATATTAACACCTTTTCATGCATTTGCAACAGAGTAGACCCAGATCAGATGACTCCTAGATGAGCCGTCTGATCAGGGTCAGCTCTGTTTACTAATGGAATTTGAAAGGTCTGTTTCTTTACTTTCTAAAATGACTACAATATTGCACCTTCCATGTTTCATTTGAAATATTTGTCCATGAATATTCAGTAGGTATTGAAAATTGAAATAAACATAGAACAGGGAAAGGGTTAAAGTGGTAATAATGCTTGTAAATTGTTTGGATCCAAATGGGAAGCAGAGTAGCTTAGCATCTTATCAGGATTTAAAGTATTTGACACTCTTGTATATATAGTAGTTATGAAATGAACTTGGAAATAAATCCATGTTTAGACACATTTTGATGACTTTGCAGATAGGGTCCAGATCAGAAAGCTCATTAAGGATTAGGGTCTACTGTTTGCATATTGAATTATATCTGGATCTGATTCTACACGTTCTGCCATGGCCTAGATATCCTGTGATCATTATGCAATTTTAGTAATTCAGCTGATTAGTATTCATGCTGTCATTATTTCTTACATGAATATTCATGAGGTAATACATGTACAAAGTAATAGCAAATTGCTCTAGTGACAACATTAAATGACTGGTCAAATCCCTTTTGCTGTATTTGTTAACCCTTACCCGATGGAGACACTTTTGGATGACTTTACAAACAGAGAAGACTTAGATACGGGAGCTCTTGTATGAGCTGTCTGACTAGGGTCTGCTTTATGAGGACTCTTGTATGAGCTGTCTGACTAGGGTCTGCTTTATGAGGACTCTTGTATGACCTGTCTGACTAGGGTCTGCTTTATGGAGACTCTTGTATGAGCTGACTGACTAGGGTCTGCTTTATGGGGACTTTTGTATGAGCTGCCTGACTAGGGTCTGCTTTATGGGGACTCTTGTATGAGCTGTCTAACTAGGGTCTGCTTTATGGAGACTCTTGTATGAGCTGTCTGACTAGGGTCTGCTTTAGGGGGACTCTTGTATGAGCTGTCTGACAAGGGACTGCTTTATGGGGACTCTTGTATGAGCTGTCTGACTAGGGTCTGCTTTATTTGGAAATCAAATCTCCTCCGTCCACAAGTTTGCATGGAAGAATACATTTGTCACTGTTAAAAATGAGACTACCAGCGGAGTTATTAACGCACTCTACTACAATACCAGGGGTCCTGGGTTCGATCCCCTTCCTTACCAAGTCTTTCTGATGAATCTTTATAAACAAAGGTTCCATGTATCAATGCTTTACATTGAGCATCTAAAAGAAACAAGAAAAACTCTATTGAGAATAAATGTAAGGCATTGCACCTGGGTTCCCCTCTTATTCTCTCTGTTGGGAGTCCAGTTAGCCCATAGTTGGCAGAGACGGACATATGCTCAACACAACCAATCAAGCGGTAGCAGGGTAGCAAATAGTGTAGACCCATGATCTTGATCAGTTTAATGAGGATCTACACTATTTGCCTGTGTTTGTCAGTCCAAATATTTATGATAAGCAGGGTACATGTTGACTGGCAAATAGATTTGCTGTTGATCAGAATCCAAGAGACTTAGCATTTAATATGCACAAAAGCTGTTTTGAAATGTCAGTCATGTTGTTATCATTATAAAAATGAATCAACCTCATCATTACCATTATCATTTTATGAATGAATATGTGATACAAGTACTTAATGTAGAGTATACAGTAAAATCCCTTTGGAATAACATTTCTGTCATTTCTTTGCAAAATGTGGCCAAAATATCATACAGTTTGGATCCTGATGAGATGCCACATTATGTAGCGTCTCATCTGGTTCCAAACTGTTTGCATATAGATAATCACATTTTTCCACTAGCATGCAAAGAGTTAATAAATATAGATGTATTTAAAAGCAGGTGGTTGCGTAATTCAGAACGGAAGTTGACCTGCAAGAGCTTTCTGTATCACTTTCTTCCTGCATAAAACTATCACCTGCCTTTACAACCCAGAATGTTGTGAGGGATTCTACTGTAGACTACGGTGGCACTGAGGTGACATATGCACGATTTTTTTTCAAGTTTGTTTTCCCGAGATAATTTTTTTTATTATCTCGAGAATACGAAAAAAAGTTCGTTTTTACGAGATAATTTTTTTTTTTATCTCGAGAAAACGAAACAAAGTTCGTTTTCCTGAGATATTTTTTTTTTATTATCTCAAGAAAACGAAGTAGTTCGTTTTGACGAGATAAAAAAAATTATTATCTCGAGAAAACGAAACAAAGTTCGTTTTCCTGAGATAATTTTTTTTATTATCTCAAGAAAACGAAGTAGTTCGTTTTGACGAGATAATTTTTTTTATTATCTCGAGAAAACGAAACAAAGTTCGTTTTCCTGAGATAATTTTTTTTATTATCTCAAGAAAACGAAGTAGTTCGTTTTGACGAGATAATTTTTTTTATTATCTCGAGAAAACGAAAAAAGTTCGTTTTCATGAGATAAATTTTTTTATTATCTCAAGAAAACGAAGTAGTTCGTTTTAACGAGATAAAATTTTTTATTATCTCGAGAAAACGAAAAAAGTTCGTTTTAACGAGATAATTTTTTTTATTATCTCGAGAAAACGAAACAAAGTTCGTTTTCCTGAGATAATTTTTTAAGTCGTGCGCACGACTTAATAAGCCAATCAGAACCCTCCGCCAGAGTCAATTGTTCATCTATGGGGTTTCTCGTTTCCCGCTTAGCGAGGCTCGATAGATTTGCAAACACTTTTGACCTAGATCAGACAACAAGTAACAAGCGTCTGATCAGGATCTAAGCTGTTTGATACTCGGGCAATATAATTTTCCCAAAGTAAGCGAATCAGAAGAAGTTACGAATTCATGTGGAAGTGAATTATTTTTGCTGCGTGATAAGAGTTATCCCTTTCCTCGATATATACGCATTTTATCACCACCTTTGCAAACAAAGAAGACCCGCATCAGACAGTTCCTATAGGAGCTACCAGATCAGGGTCTATTATGTTTCCTTAGAAAATGTCATAAATCAAGATTTTAACTTTCTACGCCAGAGTAGACCCTGAACAGATAGCTCCTGAAGGATTTGTCTAACCAGGGTCTTCTATGTTTGCTTAGAACATATACTAAAATATAGAATATAGGCTAGATCTACTCCTCAAAAATCTTATCAGTTTGCTCCTAAATAAATATTTATTATATCGGTATATTCATAGTGATGGAGCCTTTCACGAATAGCCATGTAGGAGTGCATGGGTTAATATGAAGAATTGCAGTTGTGTATAAACCTGTTGAAAGCCGGGAAGATGTATTCGACATATGGGAAACGGATGGACGCTATCCATAAACAATTTAACCCTTTCCTTCATAGTTTCTATTAAAACTTAATTTTAGGTAGATCTAGTTATATAGATTTACATGCATTCATAAGGGTAGAAACTCTCTTAAATATTTATGGAGGAAATGGTTAGCGTATCAACGCGACTAACATTTGCGTCTATTGAAAATTGTATAGGCCTACATGTTACTTTGGTCTCATATCTAACCAATCTGATTCACTGCTTTTGTATAATAAACCAATTACAAGCCTTATTTAGAACTACTCAACGCCATACTACTACTACTACGCGTCATAGTGATGTTTGATACGTCACGGTAACGTTATACGCAATTATGACGTCATATAAGTTCATCCCTTGTCTCGGCCATGTTCTCATAGGCCTCAAATACTTGCGAAAACTGTTGACTCTGATGGAGGGTTCTGATTGGCTTATTAAGTCGTGCGCACGACTTAAAAAATTATCTCAGGAAAACGAACTTTGTTTCGTTTTCTCGAGATAATAAAAAAATTTATCTCGTAAAAACGAACTCCTTCGTTTTCTTGAGATAATAAAAAAAATTATCTCATGAAAACGAACTTTTTTCGTTTTCTCGAGATAATAAAAAAAATTATCTCGTCAAAACGAACTACTTCGTTTTCTTGAGATAATAAAAAATATTATCTCAGGAAAACGAACTTTGTTTCGTTTTCTCGAGATAATAAAAAAAATTATCTCGGGAAAACAAACTTGAAAAAAAATTCTTGCATATGTCACCTCAGTGCCACCGTAGTAGACTGTACTATGTGGAAAAAAACTTTCTTTCATGGGAAAATCTAGTTATATTGGCTTACAATCTAAATAAAATATAGATAATATTCTTGCACCAATACAGTTTTTAATCTTATGGTTTAAAAAGAATGTCAGTTTTATCAGTGCTGTCTATTGGTAAGTGGCAGGTACCGGTAGTTGGAGCGCCCGGAAAATATGAACAGGCTTTTGGATGATGAAAGGAATTGAAGCAAAGTAAAATAAATAACTGCAAAATACTAGCTGAATGTTTATAGTGAAATATAAACACCAGTATTCTTGGCTATGTATGAAACTGAAGAATCATATCTATATTATCCCATAAGCAAACAGTGCATACTCTGATCAAACAACTCCTACAGGAGGTATCTGGTCTGGGTCTACTCTGATTTTGAAGGCCTTATAAGGCATATCTAAAAAGTAAAGAGTTAGCTGGCTGCTGCAAACAGTGTGGACCCAGATGAAAGGGCTCCTGAAGGAGTCCTGTGAACAGGGTTTCCACTGTTGTCAATCAAAATCATCTAGCATATTCAAACTCATCAATCTGAATATTTCATGATTCTATCAGGGTTATTGTACAGTAGAACCTGCCTTAAGTGACCTTATATTGATAATAGACACAGGAATCTTTAATAGCAGCTAGTTGCTTAATTCAGGGCAAAATTGATGCAGAAAACTCTCGTAGGAGCTTTCTGCATTATTTTTGACCTGCATTAAGCTACCACCTGCCTTACAGACCCATAATTAGACCTTTTTGATGGTTGCTTAAGACAGGTTCTACTGTAGTGTTATTACCCTTTAAATGCAGAATTTTCAGAGTGGAATAGCCCATCTGAGTCCATTCAGTATGAACTGCTTATACTCTAGGAGCCCTTTGATCTGGGTCCACACTGTTGGCTATAAATGCCAGTGCTGGCGTGTCTGGCCTTCAAAGGTTTGAGGAAAGTGTTTGATGGTTTGCTAGTACAGTATAACCTGTCCTAAGTGGAGTGTGGTTGGTTGCTTAATGCAGTGCAAAAGTCCTAGGAGCTTTCTGCATTATTTTTGATCTGCATTAAGCTACCCCCTGCCTTACAGATCCATATTTAGACCTTTTCTTGGATGGTCGCTTAAGTCAAGGTTCTGCTGTCACAATAAGTAATCGGTAAAATAATTTTCCAGTAAAATGTGAGAGACTGTCATACTTGTTGTAAATATTGAGGCAAACAAACTTAGGCAATTAGTGCAGCCTCAGATCAAACTTCTCCTTCAGGAGCAGTTTGATCATGATCTACACTATTTTCTGATCCATCAGTTGAATCTCTGACGTTGTCAAAATATTGCAAAATGGACTCATTAAGCTTTACAATCTGGTGTAGAGGGGAGATGTTTGGGTAGATATTTTGGCTCAGTTTTGAAGTATCTTATCCTACGTTATCAGAAAAACTGTCAAATGTTTGACATTCTCAGCTGAATACTAGTATATTGCAGGAATATAGTAATTCAGGGCTATGTATTAACCCTATATACCTGATGGATGCTTTTTGATGTCTTTGCAAACAGAGTAGACCCAGATTGGATGATACAGATGCTGTCTGATAAGGGTCTGCTCTGTTTGTTTATGGAATAATACAGATTCTTTAGTTTCTGTCATAACCAAACATTCCTGTGTACATGTTGCTAATCAATATTCATAACATGAAAATTCCTGGGGTAAAGGGTTAATGAAAATGTGTGTCTCTTGTAGGATCTTATCCTTATCCACCATACAAACACTGTTCACACCTTTGCAAACAGAGTAGATCCAGATCAGATGGCTCTTGCAGGAGCTGTCTGATCAGGGTCTGTTCTGTTGGCTTATGATATTATAATAGTTCTGTCTGTACAGTTTCTACCAATTGCAAACTAATAGCAAAAAATGTTGCATACATATAATACAGTTAAACCCCTCTAAACCGGAATTCTAGTAGAAAAGAATTTAGATGTATTAGGCAGGTGGTTGCTTAATGCAAGGTGAAAGTCATGCAGAAAGCTCCTAGAGGAGCTTTCTGTATGACTTTCACCCTGCATTAAGCTGCCACCTGTTTCAAACACCGATATTTGTACTAGATGTTACGTTCGGTTTAGAGGGGTTTTACTGTATTAGAAAAAAAGTCAGCAAATAAATATCTATGATGTAATTATTTCTTAGATGAATATTCAACAGGGAAAGGGTTAACTGTTTGACATCCAGATTATGATTTGAACCCTTTACTCAATAAATACGCCTTTTACCCAAACTATACATACACAAACTGTTACCTTTTGCTAACAGAGCAGACCCAGTTTAGATGACTCCTGTTGGAGCTGTTTGATCAGGGTCTGCTGTTTGTTTATGAACAGTTTCTGTTATCCTCAAATTTCCCGTGTTCAAAGAAGATAATACAGAGTACAGTAAAACTCCTTTGAACCAGAATTCTAGTAGAGAATTTAGATATTTTTAGGCAGATGACTGCTTAATGCATGGTGAAAGTCGTGCAGAAAGCTCCTCTAGTAGCTTTCTGCATTACTTCGACCATCCTTTAAAACCTTTCTGCCTTTCTAAGCCTCTGTAAAAGTCACCTGTTGAAACCATTGTGATAAAGAGAGCATTTGCTCCTACAAGAGTAAATGCTCTATTTATCACAATGGTTTCAAACTACAAAATTCTAAAGTTTTTCCTCTTCTAATTAATGCTCCTTTTCGGTAGTGGTTGCATCTAAAAATAGCCTATGGAGGAATGGGTTAAGCTGTCTCCTGTCTCCATGGTCGATATTTATACTAAATTTTAAGTCTGGTTTCGAGGGGTTTTACTGGATATCTCATCAGGATCCAATCTGTTTTACCTGAAGAGCATCATGAATTTGCTTGTATCAGTAACCAAAATGTGAATGCCTCACAGTTAGTGAAGCTAGTGCCGGGTGTATTTCAATTGTTACATCTCTTTAACCTTTGGCATGCTGCATAAATAGTTACCTACTGTCTGCTGCGTAGTTAACCCTTTCCTCCATGAATATTCATGTAAGAAATAATGACTTCATGAATATTGATATCTTTCAATTTCCATGAGCAAACAGAGCAGACCCTGATAAGACGGCTCCTATAGGAGCCCTCTGATCTGGGTCTACTCTGTTTGCAAATGCATGAAAAGGCGTATATATGAAGGAAAGGGTTAATAAAACAACTAATTTGCAATTTTTTTTTTTAATTTTTAATACATACAATCTGAGTGATTGTTGTTTTGGTTCCTCTAGGGACAGGTGTTTCTTGGTGTCTGATCTGGATACAAACTGTTTTCAAAGGTTATAACAAATTAGCTTGTACCATTCTTAAACTTTCAGGTAAAGATTAAGTCAGTTTCAGATGAAGGTTCAGATGAAACATTTTTATCTTAATTAGCCTTAGGGGATGGCAGTATTGATAGAGGGTGATCGAGATTCACCTTGAAGTTAACCTCAGAATAAGAGATTCAAGAGGTTTTTTTTGGTGTTGTTGTTTTTTAAAAAAAATACCCCTCGTAGCATTTGGAAGATTTAGATAATTTCTAAAGAGGAAAAAAATTGTTTTGTATGTTTGCTTTTTAGCTCACCTGGCACAAAGTGTGTCTGTGTCCATAGTCACCTGTCAATAAAACATAAAAGCATCTTCTAAAAGGATTTTAATCAAATTTTACAGGTATTAAATACAGTTTTCTCATGGGATTTCAAAATAAATTTCTAATAAATATTTCTTTAAACTGCCAAATGGATTTTGGTCAAACTTTACTGGATTGATCTTAAGTAATTCTTTATTAAAGTTATAAAAGAAGAAGGAGATTGCATGCACCAAAGCCTACCGTTATTGTAATGTTACCTTTTCCTTCATATAAACATTTGCAAAGAAAATAGACCCAGATCAGATGGCTCCTATAATAGGAGCCTCTGATCAGGGTCTGCTCCGTTTGTTGATCAGGGTCTGCTCCGTTTGTTTATCCCTTTCCCTCATATAAACACATTTTCCTGCATCTGCAAACAGAGTAGACCCAGATCAGGGTCTGCTGTGTTTGCTAATGGAATTTGAAAGATCTGTTCCTTTACTTTCTAAAATGACTACAATGTTCCATCTTCCATATTTCATGGTAACTTTTTTGTTCATGAATATTCAGTAGGTATTAAAAAAAACATAGAACAGGGAAAGGGTTATAATATAAATTTACTTCTACAGTTTCTGTCCAAGCCAAAATGTCATGAAATGGTCCTGTATTCATATAATTATGCCATTTTGAAAAATAATTAATAAAGAATTAATATTAATGATGATTATTCCTACATGAATAGTCAACAGGGAAAGGGTTAAGAAAGTATATAGGGTAATGATTTACTTACCCCTTTTCTCCATGAATATTCACGGCAGACTCCACCCACTACAAACATTAACCCTTTCCTCCATAAATATGCCTTTCTACGCTATGCCTCTGTAAAAATCACCTTTTGAAACCATTGTGATAAATAGAGCATTTGCTCCAATAGGATATTTATCACAATGGTTTCAAACTACAAAATTCTTGAATTTTCCTTTTCTCTAGTTAATGCTCCTTTTCCGTAAAGAGGTTGGTTCTAAAAATAGCCTATGAGGGAATGGGTTATATTAATAACTAAATAATTTATACTGTTATTTAAGGGTAATGGGTGAAGTGTACCATTACTGAAGTAAACCAGGACAATGTGTACCATTTCATGGTTGAAACATACCACTATATAACTCATACTACAGGAAAAAAGGCCACATTACACTAAATTATCATTTTATAATTCTTGAGTTAGGCAAAAAGCTTATATCATACCAGATTAAGATATAGAATCAGATCTAAGATATTCCATAAGCAAGCAGCAGACCCTGATCAGACAGCTCCTACAGGAGTCATCTGATCTGGATCTACTCTGTTAGCAAATGTGTTAAAATTGAATACATGGAAAACCATAAATTTAAAGAAAATGCCATTGACATATTGACCTGTAATTGTTATGTTCTCGACTAATGGTACCCAGGTGAGCTATATAGAGCCATCATGACCATCTCTTTGTAAATAAACATGTAATGTATTGCAAGACGCATATTACACTCAAGTCGGCGAATTTGGCAAACAAGTGCACTGGCATTTGCAAAGAGTGTAGACTCTGATCAGAGAGCTTGTAGAGGATCCCTCTAATCAGTGTCTGTCTTGTTTTCACTCAAAATCCTCTTGTAATTTACTGGTATATCATACTAGGTATTGGGCAATTCGGCAACTTCAACATCAACATTGAAATAAATTCCGCATTTAAAGGGTTTCCTTCGTATAAACATGTTTCCACACATTTGCAAATGGAGTAGACCCAGGTCAGACGGCTCCTACAGGAGCCATCTGATCAGGGCCTGCCCTGTTTGCTGATGGAGTTTGATAGATCTGTTTCTTTAGTTTCTAAATGGCTACACTGTTCCACCTTCCATATTTCATTGTAACTATTTTGTCCATGAATATTCAGTAGGTATTGAAATTTGTAATAAATACAGAACAGGGAAAGGGTTAAGAGAGTTATTGAGCTATTAATCTTTGTAAGCACATACAAGTGGTTTGAAAATGTCTGAACAGTAAAACTCCTCTAAGCCCGAATTTTAATAAAGAAGAACTTAGATTTTTTTTAGCCAGGTTGCTGCTTAATGCAGGATGAAAGGCATGCAGAAAGCTCCTATTGGAGCTTTCTGCATGCCTTTCACCCTGCATTAAGCTGCCACCTGTCTTATAGACTTGCATTGATACAAACTTCTGGTTTAGAGGAGTTTTACTGTGAACTGTTATTTTTGAATGCACTGTACATGTAACAATCCAGGATGTAATGCAGGATGTAATAATTATTACATTCTGCATTATTGTTTTGTTTCTGACCACTGACATTCTCAGTAATAATCAACAAAGAATATGATGATTTGAATTATTATACCTCACATGACTTTGTCATTGAGTTACCTGCCTTTGAATTCAAGATGATTTGGTTGATTGTTTTGTAGGGGTACCTGCAAGCTTGTGGCACAATTGACTTCTATGGTTTTCAACAGATTTCATTGAAAGTTTATACACATTGTCTCCATGACAGCAGATGTGGGTAACACAACTTTTGTTTGCCTCTCTCCAGGCTATATGTAGTTACCTGCCCTTGAACTCAGATGTTTTGGTTTACTGTTATGTTGTGTGCTTCTGGCACGGACTACTTCTGGTTGTCAATAGATTTCAATGGAAGTTTATCCCTCCATAAATACACCTTTCTACGCCTTTGGAAATAGAGTAGACCCAGATCAGATGGTCAGGGTCTGCGCTGTTTGCTTATGATATAATAAAGTTATGATTCTACAGTTTCTGCCCTTGAAATTGTACCAAATGTGTTCCTAACCTATAAAATTTCTGGTGTGAATTTCTAGTTTTCAACAAATTTCAATGAACGACTATACACATGATCTCTATGAAGTGTAGATATGAATATTTATGCAAGAAATAATGAGATCATGAATATTAATTACAGTAACTATTTTTTTTTTAGCTCACCAGAGCACAAAGTGCTCAAGGTGAGCTATTGTGATACCCCTGTGTCCGGCGTCCGGCGTCCGTCCGTCTGTCTGTCTGTCTGTCCGTATGTCCGCACTCACCAAAGGGTAGTTGTGTGACTTTTTCTAGCTAGTCCCACAAGTAAAATCATTAACCTGGCCATCTCTTGTGACATTAACCTGGCCATTTCTTGTGACATTAACCTGGCCAGTTGTGGGACATAGGGTTAGGGTTAGGGTTAGCTTCCAGATCATTCTTTTCCAAAGTTAGAGCCAAAAATAGTTTTTCTTGTGGGACTAGTCACACAAGAAAAGATCAAAGGAAAAAGTCACACAACTACCCATTTGTTAGTACGTCCGTCTGTCTGTCCGTCAACAATTTCAAACGACTTCTTCTCTGAAACCGACAGCCCAATTGTAACCAAACTTGGTCAGATACATACTGTGGGTGTGTGCTTCAAAAGTTGTTAAAAGATAGTGGGCGGGGCCATCGGTCTTGTTGCCATGGCAACTGTACGCAATATCTAGAAAAATCTTCTTCTCCAGAATGACTTGTCCGATTTGAATATAGTTTTCACCAAAATGTTTCTCAGTTGATAGACTTTAAAAGTTGTTAAAAGAATTTTGATCCGGCAAAAAACATGGCCGCCAGAGGGCGTGGTAATTTTTTCCATATATGGTAATATATGAAAATCTTTAAAAATCTTCTTCTCTGAAACCATATGTCCTAGACCATTGATATTTGGTATGTAGCATGATGTTATGGTCCTCTACAAAGATTGTTCAAATTATGACCCCCGGGCCAAAAATGGCCCCGCCCAAGGGCTTATCAGTTTTTCATAGGAAAATCTTTAAAAATCTTCTTCTCTAAAACTGTAAGGCCTAGACATTTGATATTTGGTATGTAGCATGATCTTATGGTTCTCTACAAAGAGTGTTCAAATTATGACCCCGGAGCCAAAAATGGCCCCGCCCAAGGGCTTATCAGTTTTTCATAGGAAAATCTTTAAAAATCTTCTTCTCTGAAACTGTAAGGCCTAGACCTTTGATATTTGGTATGTATCATGATCTTATGGTCCTCTACAAAGATTGTTCAAATTATGACCCCCGGGCCAAAAATGGCCCCGCCCAAGGGCTTATCAGTTTTTCATAGGAAAATCTTTAAAAATCTTCTTCTCTGAAATTGTAAGGCCTAGACCTTTGATATTTGACATATTTGATATGTAGCATGATCTTATGGTCCTCTACAAATATTGTTCAACTTATGACCCGCGGGCCAAAAATGGCCCCGCCCAAGGGCTTATCAGTTTTTCATTTGGAAAATCTTTAAAAGTCTTCTTCTCTGAAACTGTAAGGCCTAGACCTTTGATATTTGATATGTAGCATGATCTTATGGTCCTCTACTAAAGTTGTTCAAATTATGACTCCCGGGCCAAAAATGGCCCCGCCCAAGGGCTTATCAGTTTTTCATAGGAAAATCTTTAAAAATTTCTTCTCTGAAACTGTAAGGCCTAGACCTTTGATATTTGGTATGTAGCATGATATTATGGTCCTCTACAAATATTGTTCAAATTATGACCCCGGGGCCAAAAATGGCCCCGCCCAAGGGCTTATCAGTTTTTCATAGGAAAATCTTTAAAAATCTTCTTCTCTGAAACTGTAAGGCCTAGACCTTTGATATTTGGTATGTAGCATGATCTTATGGTCCTCTACAAATATTGTTCAAATTATGAACACTGGGCCAAAAATGGCCCCGCCCAAGGGCTTATCAGTTTTTCATTTGGAAAATCTTTAAAAATCTACCGAAACTGTAAGGCCTAGACCTTTGATATTTGGTATGTAACATGATCTAATGGTCCTCTACAAATATGTAGCTGTGGCTTGTGGTCCTCTGCCAAGAATGTTTAACTTACGACCCTGACCACTGGGCGAAACTTGGCCCTGCCTCAGGGCTTATCAGTTTTTCATGGGAAAAATATAAATATTATTTTTCTCTGAAACCATAAGGCTTAGACCTTTAATTAATGGCATATTGCTTTGCCTTGTGGTTCTCTACCAAGGATGTACACATGATTTCTTGTGGTCAAAAATGGCCCCGCCCCTGGGGTTATATCTGGTGAGCGCTTTAGGGCCTCATGGCCCTCTTGTTATAATGGCACTATGAACAAGACAATTTTTATCCTGACAGAATCGGTAGTAATATATCTTTATCATAAGCAAGCGGAGCAGACCCTGATAAGACAGCTCCAGTAGGAGCTGTCTGATCTGTGTCTACTCTGTTTGCAAAGGTGTAGAAAGATGTATTTATGGAGTAAGTAAAGTACCTAGTTATGTCTCCCCCCATATTTATATGGGGGAGACATATTGTTTTCGTGAGAGTTGTCTGTCTGTCTGTCTGTCTGTCCGTCTGTCTGTCCGTCCGTCTGTCCGTCACACTTTTTGTCCGGACGATAACTTCAATATGCCTGATGCCAGTTGATTGAAACTTCATATATGGAAAGAGCATAATGAGAGGAAGTGTCATGCACAAGTTCCATAACTCTGGCTTCACTAATATAGGAGTTATTGCCCCTTGTAAAAAAAATCACACTTTTTTGTCCGGACGATAACTTCAATATGCCTGATGCCAGTTGATTGAAACTTCATATATGGAAAGAGCATAATGAGAGGAAGTGTCATGCACAAGGTCCATAACTCTGGCTTCACTAATATAGAAGTTATTGCCCCTTGTATAAAAAATGCACACTTTTTTGTCCGGACGATAACTCCTATATGGCTCATGCTATTGGATTGAAACTTCATATATGGAAAGATCATGATGAGAGGAAGTGTCATACACAAGGTCCATAACTCTGGCTTCATTAATAGTGGAGTTATTGCCCTTGTAATTTTTTCAACAAATTTTTTGTCCGGGCGATAACTCCTATATGGCTCATGCCATTGGATTGAAACTTCATACATGGAAAGATCATGATAAGAGAAAGTGTCATGCTCAAGGTCCATAACTCTGGCTTCACTAATACTGGAGTTATTGCCCTTTGTAAAAAAACACACAATTTTTTGTCAGGATGATAACTCCTATATGGCACATGCCATTGGAGTGAAACTTCATATATGGATTGATCATGATAAGAGAAAGTGTCATGCATAAGGTCCATAACTCTCGCTTCAATAAATTGAGAGTTATTTCCCCTTGTACATTTGTTTAGCGCTTTCTTGTCCGGACGATAACTCCTACATGGCTCTTGCCATTGTATTGAAACTTTATACATGGAAAGAGCATGATGAGAGAAAGTGTCATGAACAAAGGCCATAACTCTGGCTTCAATACTTTTGGAGTTATTGCCCTTTGTTACATTTTTTGGCCGATCAATAACTCCTGTTCGACTGATGCTATTGGAATGCCATTTCATTTATGGAAAGAGCATTAATGAAAGTACGCGTCATGCACAAAGGCCATAACTCTGGTATCAATATTTTTGAAGTTATTAGCTGTTATCATTTTCTTCTTGAAAAATGTGGTGTGGAAAGCGCATACTGAGGGGAAGTATCAATCATCAAGTCCATAACATTTTTAGTGATTTCCCTTTACATATTGTTTTTATTAGAGGGGAGACATCCGTTTTTGTGACAAAAACCTCTAGTTATAGTCTATTTTCAGTCTGAAGGACTGCTCAGCACCCCCCTGGTCATTGAGTTGTTCGCCTACAATATTTAGCACTGCTAACATAATATTGCCGCAATCATGCAGCCGCAGTACTGGCTAATGACCCTCACAGGTACACATTTTAACCCCTGGGTGGAGAGGAGGTGCTGGTGGGAGATACTGAAAAGCATCTCCGAAATTTCCGGGGAGATACCGGGATTTGAATCCTGGACCTCCGGACCAGCAGTCAAGCACGTTACCACTAGAACACCGCACACCACAAAAAAGGGTGTGTAAAGGGTTAAGTCTTTCATACCGAGTGGACTCTATAGTTTAACACTGATGAGCTATTCCATACTGAAACTACAGTGTTTAAAGGGTTAACCTATCATTGTGTTACATGTAGTTTGCAACTAGTCATGTAATACGTACAGGGCAGGTTTTAGGAATTAAAACCCCATTGAAAAGTTATAGGTGTTATAGATTTGCAGTTTAGATTATCACCTGTTGGCAAACTAAGTATGCATTTTTTAATCTTTAACATGTCAAGAAAACGTATCCTATTAGTCTGGTCAATTTTTTTTTTATTGTTTTCAAATGCGTGATCACCAAATTGTCAAACAGATATTAGTCTTTTCATTTATTAGATTAAAGATCTAAGTTAGTTTACGTGTTAAACATCTATCGTCTAGTCAAGTCACATCAAGGGAGATCAGTGTGTATAACTCTTCAAAATCATGGGAGGCAATCAAGGAGAGGCATATGGCACACATATCAAGTAGATGTTAGTAGGTTATAAAATATTGGAGTGTAGGAAATGCTCTTGAACGTTTGAATGGAGAAACTGACTTCACAAACAGTATGAACCTAGATTATAGGGGTCCTAGAGAAGCCCTGACACTGATCACGGTCTGCACATGCAGTTGGTCATCCAAAATCCTCTTACAAATCATACCAAGTTTCATACTGAATGGCTTCACCTAATTAACCCTTTACTCAATGAATATTCATATAAGAAATAATGACAGCATTAATTAGATTAATTGTTATGATAGCATATGGACACAGGAAGTTTTGGTCAGGACAGAAACTGTTGAATCATACCTATAATATAGCATAAACAAACAGAGCAGACCCTGATCAGACGGCTCCTTTAGGAGCCGTCTGAACTGGGTCTACTATGTTTGCAAAGGTATAGAAAGGCTTATAATTTATGGAGTAAAGGGTTAAATTAATATTTATAGAGGAAATAATGACTTTATGAATATCAATTAGCTGAATTTCTATAATGGTATGTGGAAATAGGATTTGTTTGCTTTGGCAGACACTATAGAATCAGATCTATATACATGTAGTTCTATATGCAAACAGAGCAGACCCTGATCAGATTGGCTCAGATTTACTACACTTGTGGTTACCGTAATTATCCTAATTATTCAGACACCCAATCTATGCTCTCCTCTATAGTTTGTAACCCTTACAATGCTGAATTTTCAAATGGACTATTCCGAAATTCAAACAGGTGAAGCTTATTGTGAATATTTAGGGAAAAGTGTAACTCGACAAATAGTGCAGACTCTGATGAGAGGGCTCCTGTAGGAGCTCTCTCATCTTGGTCTACACTGTTTGCAAAGGACATTAATTTTGTGACTTGTATCCCGCACCACTGTAAGGGTTAACTTTCTGAAGACAAAAGTTAACTAGCATTGGAGGCGATACTTAAGAATGGATACTTAAATTATTGGCTAAAGAACTCCACACTGATCCTGTCATGGAATCTGAACATATGACTTTTGTTGTTAAAATACTTTTTGAGTAAAAAGAAATATTTTAATTAATGTCGGTGGTGTTTAGTGGGCATGGCATTCTTGTTAGAACTTTGCAGAAGAATCAACTCTTTGAACCCCAAGTACAGTCAAACCTGGTGTTTATAAGAGCGCCACCTGTATATGAGTGCCACATTCAAACAGTCCCGTGCAAATTCACTATATAAACTTACTGTATAAGACGGCCACCTGTTCAACGCAGCCAGCGGCTGCATATAATCGGTCCCAACAGCATTTTTTACCTGTATAAAAACGCCGATATTCGGCGTGCGGGCCGTGTTTTACATTTGCGGAAGTTATTGATTATTTCCCTTTGCCTAAAATACTCTTTGAAAAGAAGGTAGCAAACAAAATCTCGCAGTTTCTTGCAGTTTCACGAAGGAAAAGTTTCTTTCGGCAATTTCTTCCTCTACTTTCTGGGACAAATACATTAAAATTGTTGGATATTTTTGCTTTATCGTAGCATGCTAGAAATGTTTAAGACGAATATTTTGCAATGCACTGACCAAACAAGCCCATAACGAGTAAGAAACGCCTTAAAACTGCCTTTGTATAGAGGGCATCCTGACTTCATAAATCGTGACATTAACGAACGACGCTGACTGCACAGCTATTGTTTCCCTTCAAAAAGTGATCTTCTTTTTTCATAAAGTAAAAATTTATAGATGTAAATGATGTTGGAATGCATGGAGAATATGGTTGACCTTTTTTCATAACATAAAATGAGATACGAATAGAACATATGTATAAAAGAAACCTTACATGGTTTTTTTTCGTTGTTTTGTTTTTAATTTATACTTCCACATATTCATCTGCATGTAATATTGTATTTTTAAACAATTAAAACTATTTCAACATACATGAAATTTTTGTCAACAGTTTACGGACATAACTTAGCAGGATATTTTCTGCCCTAATGAAACCTTTATATAACAGCCACCTGTATATAACAGCCAGTTTCTCTTGGCCCCAAAGGTGGCGGTCTTACACAGGTTTGACTGTAGTTAGGAAATTGCTGTCAGCTGCATTTCTGAATGTAATTTTACCATCATTTTTTTTTTTGGGGGGGGGGGGGATAATGAGTAATCAGATGTCTCATCTGGATCAAAACTGTTTGCATAGGTAATCCCAAATCAAGGGTTTAATTATAGTGTGCAAAGAGTTAACATGGCCAGTTTAGAGCTAAGCTTAGTCCTATCAAACGTTAACAGTAGAATTTGTTTAACCCTTTCCCTGTTCTATGTTTATTCCAAATTTCAACACCTACTGAATATTCGTGCAAAAAAAGAGTTGTAATGAAATATGGAAGGTGGAACATTGTAGCCATTTTAGAAAGTAAAGAAAACAGATCTTTCAAATTCCAGTAACAAACAGAACACAGACCTTGATCAGACGGCTCCTATAATTGATCACTTATAGAATAAATATAGGTGTCTAAAAGCAGGTGATTGCTTAATGCAGCATGAAAGTTATTCAGAAAGCTCCTAATGGAAGCTTTTATAATGTAATTAAGCTACCACCTGCCTTTAAAGACCTATGTTTATCACTTCTTATAAACCCAAAAATAATCCCTGTTGAATATTCATGTAAGAAATAATGATATCATAAATATTTATTAGCTGAATATTTAAAAAATGGTATTTTTACACATGATGTTTAACTGCAGATGAGTCAGGCCTATTATGATTTCATAAGCAAACAGAGCAGACCCTGATCATATGGCTGCTACAGGAGCCATCTGACCTGGGTTACTCTGTTTGCAAAGGAATAAAAAAGCATTTATATGAATGAAATGGTTTACCCTTTACTCTATAAATACGCCTTTCTATGCCTTTGCAAACAGAGAAGACCCAGATCAGATGGCTCCTATAAGACGGCTGCTGTGTCCACTTGGTATCTCATCCAGATCCAAGCTGTGTAGCACTCAGACTTTATTTTGGAAGAGAAACATTATGTTAGAGAATTGTGACAGACAACCAGTACTTGCAAAGAGTTAAGTCCCTGTAGAAACTTGGTTGTATTGACTTGTGTGTTCTGCAACCACTGCTGTTTTTTGGCTTTACATTTTGTATTTAACATCAGACCTGACAAGTGTGAATCCTGATGAAGCATTTGCATGCTTAGTAATTATCACCTTGGAAAAATATCAATCCCCTGGATTGGAAAAATATCAATCCCCGGAGTCGTTCATCCATTTCTCGTCTGAAGTAGAACAAAGTGTCAAACAATGTGTGGATCCTGTTTACAATGGTTTATAAAAACCTCATTGGTAGCCGCTGTGAAGAGTTAACAGTTTTACTCTATTGTGGTTTTGATGCGAGTTTCAAAAGTCATTTTATTAATCCTTCATGTGCTGATTAATCAAAACAAGCTTCTTTTCTGAATATCAACAAAAGGTGGTATTAGAGTTTTTAATTGAAGAAAGTTATTATTTTATGACACAGTGTAGATCCTGATTTAAGAGCTCCTACAGGAGTCTTTTGATCTTGGTCTACACTGTTTGCAAAGCTCTTATATACTCTGTTCCAGCATTTAAAGAGTTAATATTAACCCTTTACATGATGGAGACACATGGATGCTTTTGCAAGCTAGGGAAGACCAAGATCAGACAGCTCCTGCAAGAGCTGTCTATTCAGGGTCTGCTCTGTTTGCTTATAAAATCATTCAGTTTTTGCCAATTGGTCAAAATGTCACCTTCTTCATTATGCCATAATTAACAGTAATAACTGTTATGATGTCACTATTTCTTACATGAATATTCATCAAGTAAAGGTTTAACCCTTTCCCTGTTCAGTATTCATGTAAGAAATGATGACTTCATGAATATTTATTAGCTGAATTTTATAATGTAAACTTTTCAAGGGAATTTTATTACTTTGGTCTGGGGTTTACTCTTATTGCAAATGCGTGAAAATGTGTTCATATGAGGGAAAAGGTTAACCTCTCCTGTCTGTTCCAGGACAGAGAGAATGAACAAAATGAAAAAGCTCTAATCAGGTTCTGCAAGTCATCAATATGTCAGCCTTGGAGCAGTGTTTTTTGTTTTTCCCTTTTCATCCGTGGTATTATGTAACCGGCGCTTCTATTAGGCATCACTGGTTTTCCAATACAGTAAACCCCCTCTAAACCAGACATTAAATGTATAAATATCAGTCTTTGAGACAGGTAGCAGTGTAATGCAGGGTGAAAGTCATGCAGAAAGCTCATCTATGAGCTTTCTGCATGACATTCACCCTGCATTAAGCAGCCACCTGCCTATATCTAAATTCTTCTCTACTAGAATTCCGGTACAGAGGAATTTTACTGTACCCTCATTACTCTAAATATTCACACAGGCAAACATAGACATATTATGATATAGTGGAGATCCAGATCATGTGACTCCTGATGGAGCCATTTAACCTTCAGGTGTGCACTATTTGATGCTATGTCAATCTAATTTAAAGGTATCAAAACGGTGCCAAATTGATTTGTTAAAACTTTACAAACCATTGGAGAGGGGAGAGGAGGTGTTGGGATACTTGAGTTAATTAAGGTAGCCAGTGTTCACAAGCAAATCAAGTAACAGGTTAACATTTGATCACATTCTTGGGTCAGACGAAACAACTTGTGTTGTCTTGATTCAATGGTTTGTAATTTAATCCAGAATGATGATGACATTACAAATCTCAGAACTGGAACAGGCAACTTTTTTTCTACAGATGGTTCAAATTAAGTACTCTGAGGTATAATCAATTCAGTGAGTGTCATCTGTGAAAAGCTCTGGAAGTGTCATTTAACCCTTTCACTGTTCACTATTATTGTAAGAAATTATGACATTATTAATATTAATTACATGTATATTATTTTTTATAATGGCATATAAACACATGACATTTTTGCTGGCAGGAACTGTAGAATCATATCTATATTACATAGTAAGCAAATAGAGCAGACTCTGATCAGAATGCTGCTACTAAGGATGCATCTGATCTGAGTCAACTCTGTTTCGAGGGCTTGGTGCAAAACTATTCTAACTCCTTCACAAAGTGAAGGAGTTAGAATAGTTTTGCACCAAGCCCTCTGTTTGTAAATGGGTGAAAATGCATTTATGTTAGAAGAGGGTTAACCTGATGAATATTGATGTAGGAAATAATGATTGTATGAGTACTGACCCTTTCAACCCTGAATTTTCGTCAATGTTTAACCCTTTCCCTGGTTCTACTCTGTTTGCTACTGTATGAAAAGGCGTTTATATGAAGGAAAGGGTTAACTAAAGAGTCCACTC
Source organism: Azorinus chamasolen (assembly GCA_963576725.1). Classification (NCBI taxonomy): domain Eukaryota; kingdom Metazoa; phylum Mollusca; class Bivalvia; order Cardiida; family Solecurtidae; genus Azorinus; species Azorinus chamasolen. The sequence goes on along the minus strand of OY755236.1, from coordinate 60,898,965 downwards.
GGTACGAAAGGCTTAAACTTGCAGCAAGTGGCTAGATGATTTTGAATGAGAGCCAGTGCAGAGTTCCTCTGCTAGAGTCTATGAGACCTCTGATCTGGGTCTACTCTGTTTGCAAATGACAGTGCATGCATGTCCCACATTCAAAGAGTTAATTAGCTTTATTTTGAAGATGGCATTATGAACAAAAGAACAGTTTTACCTAGGCAGAAACTGAAGAAACCTTAACCCTCAATGTGTTGAATATTCATGTCAGAATTGACATAATGAATATTTATTAACTGCATTTTTATAATAGCATATGACATGTACACATTAACCCTTTCCTCCATAGGTTATTTTAGACCCAACCTCTTTGAATAAATCTACCGAAAAGTAGCATTTACTAGAGAAAAGGAAAAGTTTAGAATTTTGTAGTTTTGAAACCATTGTGATAAATAGAGCATTTGTTCCTACAGGAGCATTTTTTAATGCTGTATTTATCACAATGGTTTCATACAGTGACTTTTTCAGGCGTAGAAAGGGGTCGTATTTATGGAGGAAGGGTCAATATAATTTCATAAGCAAACACAGAGCTGACCCTGAATAGACAGCTCCTGTAGAGTCCTTTGATCTTAGTCTTTGCTGTTCGCAAAGGCCTAAAAATATATTCTGCTTTATGGTTTAAACTTGTATACAGAATGTCCCCACTCCTGTCGCCCGTTCTTTTTCTTGATCCACACCCATTTATCAAAGAGCCCCACCCCCTCCCCCCTGGAAGAAAAGGAAGAACTCTTACGTGTTCTAGGATGTTATGAATGGAAGCTAATAAATCTAATTTTGTATAAGTATACACTTGATATCAAACATAATCATCAGAGAAGTTTGGATATTTGTTTATGCTTGTAATACTGGCATCAAGGTGATGGAACCACTGCCTGCCTGTGATATTTGGCTCACTGCTCTATTGATAGTCCATGATAACAGACTCACCAATAATATGACCCCTGCTACTTTGTTTTGAAATGTTTTATGTAACTTTTAACATGCTGAAAATATTCTTGCGGATTCAAAAATGATTAGACCCAGACCAGACACTTCCTGTAGGAGTTTTCTGATCAATGTCTGCTCTGTTTGCTTATCAAATAATATATATGTGAGTCTGCATTATCAGCCATTTCCAAAACTTCATCTGTTTATATTGAGCCATTCAGATAATTAATATTCATAGTCATTATTTCTAACATGAATATTCATCAGGCAAAGTCTGAGTTACAATTTGGAAGCAAAAGACACTAAGAGTGCCAAACAGTCTGATGAGAAGTCAAAGTGGTTTCTCATCTGTTACAGCCATCTGTTCTCATGTAATGTAATCATGGATTATGCCAAAGATAAGTACAGTAAAACCTCTCTATAACGACCACTAAATTGTGTTAATTAGTTGGTATTTTGGGCAGGTGGTTGCTTAAAGCAAGGTGAAAGTAAAACAACGCTCCTATAGGAGCGTTCTGTTTTACTTTCACCATGCTTTAAGCATCCACCTGCCTTAAACACAAAATACTTGATGTATTTTAGTGGCCGTTATAGAGAGGTTTTACTGTACACAGTTTGTTTGTTATATGCATTTGGTAAGTTCTAGGAAACAATTACAGTAGAACTCACTGAACATACTGATTGAACATGGGGGTTGTTAAGTTGTCACATAACCCTTTCTTCCATGAATATTTATGACATAATGATGTCATGAATACTAATTAGGTCAATGTGTTATAATAGCACATGGACAGAGGAAGTTTTGGCCATGGCAGAACATAAGAATCATATTGGTATTATATTATAAGCAAACAGAGCAGACCCTGATCAGACGGCTCCTATAGAAAGGTGTATTTATAGAGTGAAGGGTTAAAAAAACCCTGCAGAATGTTGGGTGTAAGTTAACGCTTTACATGATACAGAAACCTTTTCATGCCTTTGCAAACGGAGTATAGACCCAGATCAGACTCCTATCTGCTGTATGACTGGGTCAGCTCTGTTTGCTTATGTTATAAATCTCAGATTCTTTACTGTTTGTCATGGCAATAAGTGTGCTTATTTTATATTTTTATTAAGATTACATTAACGGTTTTCTTCAAATAAATGTGTTTTCCCACATTTTCAAACAGAGTAGACCCAGATCAGACAGCTATAGGTAAGGAGCCGTCTGATCAGAGTCTGCTCTGTTTGCTAATGGAGTTCGAAAGACCTGTTTCTTTACTTTCTAAAATGACTGCAATGTTCTACCTTCCATATTTCATTGTAACTATTTTTCCATGAATACTCAGTAGGTATCGAAATTTGGAATAAACATAGAACTTAAAGGGAAAGGGTTTTAATTAGCATTCCTAATTGTTGGAATCTTACTTGAATATTTATCAAGTAAAGGGTTATGGAAAATGTTCATTGATATTATGTCATGAGGCTTTCAGAATACATTTCCTTTAACCATTTACTCCGTAAATATACCTTTCTAAGCCTTTGCAAATAGAGTAGACCCAGATCAGATGGCTCCTATAGAAACTGTCTGATCAGGGTCTGCTCTGTTTGCTTATTATAATATCATATCTGAGTCTACAGTTTCCACTATACCCAAAATGTCCTGTGTTCATGTACCTTTGTGAAAATTCATCTAATTAATATTCATAGTATCCATTTCTTACATGAATACCTTTGAAGTAAACTGTTAAACCTTTATATGAAACAAAAAAGAAATAATGACATCATGAATATTAATTAGATTAATTTTTATAATGGCATATTATGAAAACAGTACATTATTGACACAGGCAGAAAATGTAGAATCAGACACATATTATAACATAAGTAAACAGAGCAGACCCTGATCAGACGGTTCCTATAGGAGCCATCTGATCTGGGTCTACTCTGTTTGCAATTGTGTGAAAAGGCGTTAATATGAAGGAAAGGGTTAAAGCTGAGTAGAAAAGACTGAAAGCACGACAATCTGAGATGTCTCCGAGGATTTCTATGATCAGGGTTTACAGTTTTTTCAAATAGATATTCATGTAAGAATTTACCAAGAATTTACCATGGATGAATATTTATTTTCCATTTTTATAATGGTATTATGAAACAAGATTGTGTTGGCTTTGGCAGAAACTGTACATGTAGAATCAGATCTACATAATGCCATATGCAAATAGAGCAAACCTTGAAGTGTCTGAACTGGTCTACTCAGTTTCTAAAGGCGTGAAAAGGCATTTCTAGCAGGTAAAGTGTTCGATGTATGAAGGTATCATGAGCTACTTCAAAGATGCAAGTATTTGTTTACTGTTGCCATTTTATCTGTAGTGAACTGTAAATGAACAGACATCACCTGGCTATATGGCATTCCTGAGAGTAAAAGCATAATAAACTAAGATGCCATTCAAACAACCACATACCTGGCAAATCTCTCACTAGGGAGTACTAGATTATCATTAAAACATCTGATAGTAAGGTCATTGATGTTTATTGGTTTCTGAATCCAGATCAAAAGTTACAATACCCTATTTACTCTTAGCCCTTTCCCTCATATAAACGGGTTTTCATGCCTTTGCAAACAGAGTAGATCCAGATCAGATTGCTCCAAGTCCTCTAGGAGCCATCAAATCAGTGTCAGTAAATTGTCTTATCATGATCTAAAGTGTTTACTAAGCACTCTGACTGCATTGTTCTAGAACAAAATTGGAGAAAATACCATCAATAATTTCATCAGACTACAATATCCGCAAGAGTTGTCTGATCAGAGTCTGCTCTGTTTGCTTGATATTGTAATAGATCTGACTCTGCATTTTCTAACAATGCCAAAAATTTCCCCTGTACATAGTCCATGATAAATCATCTAATAGCTATTCATGATGTCCTAATAAATACACATGAATAGTGAACAGGTAAAGGGTTAACCCGTTCCCTTTTCAATGTTTATTACATTTTAATTTCAATACTTACTGACTATTCATGGACAAAATAGTTATAATGAAATATGGAAGGTGGAATATTGTAGCCATTTTAGAAACAGATCTATCAAACTCCATTAGCAAACAGAGCAGACCCAGATCAGATAACTCCTATAGGAGCCATCTGATCTGGGTCTACTCTGTTTGCAAATGCGTGAAAACACGTTTATATGAATGAAAGGGTTGAAAAATGATGGACTATTCTAGTTTAAATTTCAGCATGTAGTTGGATCAAACTCATGAACGATCAGACTGAAACTTTATTATTTCAAGGGTTGAGTCTATCTTATGGAATGCCGAATTTTCAAATGGAATGTCCCGTCAATGATACACAATGGAAAAAGGGTAAATTTCCTGAAAAGAATTTGGAAGTGCCAACAATGCAGACTCTGATTAAGAGTGCTCCAGAAAGAGTTTTCAAATCTGGGTCTACATTGTTTGTAAATTCCACTGAAGTTCTTCTCCACATTTAAAGAGTTAATGCACTAACTCTTTCAATGCGGGAACCGAATTACAAAGCCTTTGCATATACAGTGTAGATCCAGATCAGAGGGCTCCTGATTGAGCCATCTGATCAGGGTCTACACCGTTTGTCATATTTTAAAGTTAACCCTCCAGAATTGACATAGACAGTCCAGTTCTAAATCTGGAAGGATCGATTTGAAAACTCAGCTTTGAATTTCTGATGATGCAATATCTGTTAGATTGTTGGTAATTATTTAAGCTACAGTACAGACAAGTGGTTCCAAAATCTGTAGAAGTCATTATACATATGCTTATTTTTTTTGTAAGCACAGTGATGAGGGCTGCATTTCATCGTGTAGCTGTCATTATATTTTGATTTGATTCCCATGATCAGAGAAAGAAGTAATGAAACTTGTCCATTGATACATTTCAACAATTTTTGACTAACTTGTCATGCATCCAATTTTCAGTTTGAAGTGGGTATGTAGGAGACTGCTTGTCAGGTTTTGTCTTTGTCTGAGAGGCTTCGAATCCATAGCTGAGAGGTTATGGTCTTTGACGAACAATCGCTTACTCCTTCAGTGCTGTGGTTCAAATCCTGGCCAGGTCATTCGGATTTGTCATATGAGGAAGCAAAACTCTTCTGTTTTCTAAGGAAGTGGCCAGAGGTCCAGATAAGATGTGTAAATTAAAACATTTTCAAGAATAACTGATCTTTATTTCTCCACCAAACCCTATGTTGTGTCCACTCTTCGAGACTAATCTAAAGAGTGGTCACAACACAGGGTTTGGTAGATAAAGAATGATTTTAGTATTTGAGTATGCACATACATGTATATCTGTTGCTCTGTGTAGCAGTATTCACATATTGTTAATATTTAGCTGAATATATAAATATTCAGCTATATAATATATACATGTACTGTGGAAAAGAGCATTGTAAGCATTATTTTCACAATAGTAATATTAAGCAAGGAGCACAAAACTTAAAACTTAACTCATAGATACATGTTTGATGCCTTTACAAAGAGGGTAGACCCAGTTGAGACAGCTCCTGTAGGAGTCAGCTGATCAGAATTCAGGATCTGCTCTGTTTACATTATGAATTATGGCACTGTATACATCTGATTTCTTCTGCCATGGCGAATCCTGCGTTTATATGGCTTTATAACAGATAAATTCCCAAGACTGCCATCAATTTAGATAGCACTACAGTAAATTTAGTAATGTTGGCTCCATATTAATATCAGGAAATCACACTCTCAGGAAATAAAATCATATTTCACATTGTACTGCAAATGAAATTGGGTTATTAAAGTGGCAGTGTTTTAATTAACACTTTCACTTACATGTTTATAAATGCTGATATACACCATTGCACACAGAATAGACACAGATCAGATGACTACTATACATGCCATCTGATCAGGGTCTGCTCTGTTTGCTTATGGTTTAATATAGATCTGTTTCTGCAGTTATACAAACTATCCTGTATTCGTATATGCCATTATAAATGATAATCTAAATTAAATATTCATGATGTCATTATTTTGTACATGAATATTAAACGGACTTTAGAGTTAAGAATCATTTAGAAATAACCAGTGTATCATGAATAATCCTTTACTTGATAATTATCTCCCTGTCTTTTGCCTTTGCAAATAGGGTGGACCTAGATCAGAGACCTCTTGTATTAGCCCTCTGATTAGGGTCTGATCTGTTTGCTTATGGAATAATATGGATCTGATTCTACGGTTTCTGTCATCACCAAAACTTTCTTTTTGCACAAGACATAAAATTCAGCTAGTTAATATTCATACCATCATTAACCCATTCCCTCATAGGCTATTTTTAGACACACCCTCTTTGAATAAATCTACCAAAAAGGAGCATTAACTAGGGAAAAGGAAAAAAATAGAATTTAGTAGTATTGAAACAATTGTGATAAATACAGCATTTGCTCCTTATGGAGCAAATGCTCTATTTATCTCAATGGTCTCAAAAAGTGACTTTTACAGAGGCGTAGAAAGGCATATTTATGGAGGAAAGGGTTAATTATCTCTTACATAGGGATTTGCAAACAGGGATAGCTCAGATTAGATATGCATATCCTTACGTGAGGATCTAGCTGTCTGATCAGGGTCTGCTGTGTTTGCTTATTGAATTGTATAGATCTGATTATACAGTTTCTGCCAGGGTAAATAAAATTGCACATAATACATTTAAATAAACACAGGAACAGATAAGATATGTGAATTTAAACACTTTCAAGAATAGCTCCTTTATTTCTCCACCAAACCGTATACTGTGACCACTCTTCAGAATCGACTCAAAGAGACGATTTTAAAGAGTGGTCACAGTATAGAATTGTTTCGAGAAATGACGATTTTAGTATTTGGGTGGGCACCTTTATCTATATAAATGACGATTTAAGTATTTGGGTGGGCACCTTTATCTATATTTATAAAGCTAATTAATAGTCATAGTTATTTTTCTTATATGAATATTCATCAGATAGAGGGTTAATGGCATACGACTCAATACCTTAATTTTAATATCTTTAACCATTTCAACGCTGAGTTTTCAGATCATTGTTTATTGGTAGTCCATACAGTATGAAAGTGTAAAAATTGTGAGAAGGATTTTTAATGACAAACAGGACAGACCCTAGGGGCTCTCTGATCAGGATCTACACTGTTTGCAAATGACAGTGCACTCATTTCCCACATTCAAAGGGTTAATCTCCTTCATGCGACATGTAGCAGCAATGTTGTGATATATGTGCATATCAATAGGATCCAGATGAAAGGCTGGGTAATTCAGCATCTCCTCAGTACCAGGAAAGAAAATTTAAACCTTTACCTGATAGTCAGCTGGCTTGCGGTAGGTCCGGTGGTTCTATCAGGATATTCTTCTGTGCATGAAACCATGCAATTTGTTCCATGCACAGAAGAACCCCTTGGGTTTTCCTCCACTTGAATTAGCTGGACATCCTGATATGGCTGAAAATTAAAGCAATGTAAAACCCGATAAAAACCTAACCAAACCTTTTACCTGATAGAGACACCTTTTAACACCTTAGCGTAGACCAAGATCAGATGACTCCTATTAGAGCTGGATGATCAGGGCCTGCTCTGTTTATTTATGGAATTATATAGATCTGATTATACAGTTTCTGTCCTAGCTAAGTAATCACATTTTCATATGCCATTAAAAATGCAGCTAATAAGTATTCATGATAATTATTATAATTTCTTGCATGAATATTTAGCAGGTAAAGGGTTAAACAGGTTACCATTTTACTCCATAAATACACCATTCTACGCCTTTTTAAACTGAGTAGACCCAGATCAGATGGCTCCTGTAGGAGCCGTCTAATCAGGGTCTGCTCTGTTTGCTTGTGATATAATATAGATATGGTTCTACAGTTTCTGCTATGGCCAAAATAATGTGCATGTGCCATTGTAACAATTAATCTAATTAATATTCATGATGTCATTTATAATTACTTATTTGAATATTTATGAAGTAATTTAGGGTTAAGCTACATCTATCATACATTCTGTCCAATTTGACTTTAACACAGTTTACAGCTAGTAACATATTCAGGTAGTAATTGAGTAATTTACAACAAATATTTTATCATCTGTTGAGCATGTCACATAACTATAGGTACCATTGGAGAGAACTCCTCTCTGTCAAAACCATTATTTGGTTATTCCCTTGCCCAATTTGAATTTCTGAAAAAAATCTGCATAAAGATCTTGTTAGAATTGATTTTTCCCAACATTTCTAAGAATGATGTGAAGTGTTGTCTGCTTCATAATTATATTATAATTATGGTGTTTGTTGAAAACCAACTCCTTCAATACTCTGAACCGATCTGTGGTGACATTTGCAAATAGTGTTGACCCAGATGAGATGCTTAGTAAAACCAGACTCTCATCAGGATTCAGACTGTTTTCTCCGACACTGTATTTGGAAAAGAAATTGCAGAATAAATTAGTTTAAGAATTGAAGCAGGGAGCATTTTATACGAAAGTTACTTATAGTTTGAAAGTTATAGTTTCACTGTTTGAATGTGATTTTTTTTTAAATCCTAAATTTTTATCAAATCTAGATTCAAACTGCTTTTGTTTTCATTCAGCACAAGAGATATTTAGCATGCTACAAGGCTGTAAGAGGATGAATGACATTTTACAAACAGTTTGGAACCAAATAATAATTATGTTAAATAAACAATATTATAATTATTACTTTCAGTGCTGAAGTTTCAAATGGAATATTCCAAAATTCAAACAGGTTAAGCTTATGGTGACTATTATGGGTTGTTCTAAAGAAAAGTGCAACATGACAAACAGTGCAGACCCAGACGAGAGGGCTCATATAAGTCTACACAGTTTGCAAAGGACATTAGTGACTCGTGTCCCACACAGTAAGGGTTAAGTAACCATTGCACTACTGGTATTATAGAATCTCTGTGCCTGTTGTCGTCACTGTTACATCAATACTCCTTTATACATCTTGAATATTAATCCTTTACCTCATAAAAAATACTAGAGGTGCCATTGATAAGAACAATATCGATATATTATCGATACACGTCAGTCGATATTAATACTGGTTTCAAAATATCGATACAAATGGAGCACAAATAAACACCTTCCCACACACTATATTTATACCCCCACAAACTTGTTTGAGGGGGTATACTGGAATCAGCCTGTCTGGAGGTCGGTTGGTTGGTCGGTCAGTCGGTTGGTCTTGCGGTTGGTCGGTCCGTCTGCATTTGAACATGGGTAGTTGGTGTTGCAAACTCCTCATTCAGTTTTAAAGTTATTGAATTGATATTTGGTATACATAATAACCACAAATGGTAGATATGCAAGACGCAATTTTCATGTGTTTACTGTTGGGCATTGTAGAATTATCTCCCCTTGAACTTAGAGTATTTTCTGTCATTTTGGCATGAAACATGTGGAGTTGGTGTCATGAACTCCTCCTTCAGTTTGAAAGTTATTCAGTGTTATAAGTGGTATACGTAATAGTAGATGTGCAACACTCAATTTTCATGTGTTCCATAAATGATGGGTCTTCTTTGTTTGCAGCACTCAATTTTCACGTGTTCCATAACTGATGGGTCTACTTTGTTTGCAAAGGCGTGGAAAGGAATTTATATGAAGGAAATTGAGGGTTAGGGACACAATGAAAATTAGTATAATATTATGTAAAAATGAAAACATTGAATCTATCTAACCATTTAATTTGAATACAAGTTTCTTTCTTTCTGAGACTTCTATCTTTTAAGCTCAGCAGGAATTTCTTGTCTTTGTAGCATGCTTGTTCTCGTGTTTTTGCATCCATTTTCAGATGCAAAGGGATTTTATAGTTACAACTATGAGTCAGTAAAAAGTTGACATGTCATAGCACCATTGATCTCGTGAAGCCAGGTGAACTTCTTTTCCCAGTCTGTCTGAAATGTTCTGGATTTCTTATTTATAGATTTTGACTAAGAAACTATATTGCCTGCAGACCTACTTCTTTCTTCTGTTTTTCTTCATCATTATGTCTCCCCCCATATTTATATGGGGGAGACATATTGTTTTCGTGAGAGTTGTCTGTCTGTCCGTCTGTCCGTCTGTCTGTCACACTTTTTGTCCGGACGATAACTTCAATATGCCTAATGCCAGTTGATTGAAACTTCATATATGGAAAGAGCATAATGAGAGGAAGTGTCATGCACAAGGTCCATAACTCTGGCTTCACTAATATTGGAGTTATTGCCCTTTGTAAAAAAAAATCACACTTTTTTGTCCGGACGATAACTCCTATATGGCTCATGCCATTGGATTGAAACTTCATATATGGAAAGATCATGCCGAGAGGAAGTGTCATGCACAAGGTCCATAACTCTGGCTTCACTAATATTGGAGTTATTGCCCTTTGTAAAAAATATCATAATTTTTTGTCCGGACAATAACTTCAATATGCCTGATGCCAGTTGATTGAAACTTCATGTATGGAAAGAGCATAATGAGAGGAAGTGTCATGCACAAGGTCCATAACTCTGGCTTCACTAATATTGGAGTTATTGCCCTTTGTAAAAAATATCATAATTTTTTGTCCGGACAATTACTTCAATATGCCTGATGCCATTGGATTGAAACTTCATATATGGAAAGATCATAACGAGAGGAAGTGTCATGCAGAAGGTACATAACTCTGGCTTCACTAATATAGGAGTTATTGCCCTTTTTAAAAAATCACACTTTTTTGTCCGGACGATAACTTCTATATGGCTCATGCCATTGGATTGAAACTTCATATATGGAAAGATCATAACGAGAGGAAGTGTCATGCACAAGGTCCATAGCTCTGGCTTCACTAATATTGGAGTTATTGCCCTTTGTAAAAAAAATCACACTTTTTTGTCCGGACGATAACTTCTATATGGCTCATGCCATTGGATTGAAACTTCATATATGGAAAGATCATAACGAGAGGAAGTGTCATGCACAAGGTCCATAACTCTGGCTTCACTAATATTGGAGTTATTGCCCTTTGTAAAAACAATCACAATTTTTTGTCCAGATGATTACTCCTATGTGACACATGCCATTGGAGTGAAACTTCATACATGGAACGATCATAATAAGAGAAAGTGTCATGCATAAGATCCTTAACTCGAGCTTCAATAAATTTAGAGTTATTGCCCCTTGTACATTTGTTTAATTCTTTCTTGTCCGGACGATAACTCCTACATGGCTCTTGCCATCGTATTGAAACTTCATACATGGAAAGAGCATGATGAGAGAAAGTGTCATGAACAAGGGCCATAATTCTGGCTTCAATACTTTTGGAGTTATTGCCCTTTGTTACATTTTTTGGCCGATCAATAACTCCTGTTCGACTGATGCTATTGGAATGACATTTTATTTTTGGAAAGAGCATGATGAAAGTAAGTGTCATGCACAAGGGCCATAAATCTGGTATCAGTATTTTTGGAGTTATTAGCTGTTATCATTTTCTTCTTGAAAAATGTAGTGTGGAAAACGCATAATGAGGGGAAGTATCATTCATCAAGACCATAACATTTTTAGTGATTTCCCTTTACATATTGTTTTTATTAGAGGGGAGACATCCGGTTTTTTGACAAAAACCTCTAGTTGCTGCTGTTTTCAACTCGATGACCCGATAGGAAGTAGGTCTGGCATAACAGTGAAGAGTTCAGCAACCACCTGCTTGTAAAGACAATTATGTATATTCATAGGGGTCGCATTATAGGTTGTATTATACTGTATGTATAATAACACTTTGAATAATTAATTTTCAAATTGAAATATTCCATTATTGTTTAAAAACAGAGTCCATTCAGTATGTATGGTTTTAATGTTAAGAGGAATTTGAATGACAGACAGTGTAGACCCTGATGAGAGGACTCCCTCAGGCACCCTCTTACCTGGGTCTAAAAGGCTTGCAGATGCCATTTGACTCAGTTCCCCCATTCAAAAGTGAATATTTGAATATTAAGCCTTTTCTAAAGGCAACAACACACCATATCACATTAAATTACAGCCCTTCATATGCATTTCTATAAGAGGTATTGTCATTCTTTATCATATATCTGTTTTAATATTCAGCACATGTAAAATTTTCAAAAAGCAATTACTTATGTCTAAGAAAAGTAGAAACTTCCGTCATATCAATACATAGTCCCCATGTGTATCCATTGCCTCTTCAGATTTTTATTGCTGTCTGAATTGGATGCATCATTAATCTGCAGAATGATGTGAGTCTGACAACTCAGTTAACAATAGCCTGACAATGTGTTAGACAATAGCCTGACAATGCGGTAGACAATAAGCCTGACAATGTGGTAGACAATAGCCTGACAATGTGGTAGACAATAGCCTGACAATGTGGTAGACAATAGCCTGACAATGCAGTAGACAATAGCCTGACAATTCAGTTCACGATAGCCTGACAATTTAATTGATGATAGTATGATAATTCGGTTCAAGAGGCCTGAACATAGACATATCTTAGAAATGGTTTGGTGTAATTTCATTGAAACTTTGTGTAAATGTTTTAGTACCATGGAAATAGGGCCCTGCAAGTATCTCTCACATTGACCTTGGAACACCAGATGGAAAACCATTTTGACATTAACTTGGTTAAAAAATACTAAGGCCAGCACTTGGGGTGGGGGTGGGGATATCAATTCTATTCTGTGAATTTGCTTGTTGATGGTATTTTGTAGTCATCTGGTATTTAAAAAGTCATTCTGGCACCAGTTAGTATATAGACATTTTCAGACATACACCTGCTACCTGTCACATATGTGGTAGTGTGGAGTTATTAATTGCATTCAGTGATGATAGTTCTAGTTGTGGTTAGAATAATTGTATATGATTAATTCTTTATATTTTCAGGTTGCAGAGCAGTTGCTGTACCACTGGAAATCCTTTCCTATAACCTTGCCACCATCCCTCACCAATCAGGGGGTGACAAAGGTAAGTGTTCACAGTACAACATGCAAAGTCTAAAAGTTAGCTTTGACATGAAATTTTGGTAATTGTCTGTTGCTCAAGTAATATACAGCTGGTAGATGTTGATGTATTTTGACTCTATTTCCTGCCATACTTCTATTCTAAGTTTATTTACTCCATGAATATTCATGGCACACTCCACCCATTATACATAATAATTTATCCCTTTCCTCCATAGGCTATTTTTATTTAGACACAACTGCTTTGAATGAAACTATCAAAAAGGAGCATTTACTAGAGAAAAAGAAAATGTTAGATTTGTGTAGTATTGAAACCATTGTGATAAATAGGGCATTTGCTCCTATAGGAGCAAATGCTCTATTTATCACAATGGTTTCAAGAAGTGACTATTACAGAGGCGTAGAAAGGCGTATTTATGGAAGAAAGGGTTGATTAGCTAATTATTTCATATTGTTATATATAAAACAAGTGAAATTGTTATATAAAAGAATTGAATGCATAGCTATGCCAAAAACATGTACATGTAGTATAGTATCAGATCTATGATATTCCATAAGCAAAGAGTGCAGACCCTGATCAGATGACTCCTACATGAGCTGTCCAATCTGATTCTGCTCTCTTTGAGAAGATGTGAAAAGGCATGGAGTAAAGGGTTAACATTATTTTATTTTCACTTGTTGTTTTTGTTTAGGTCCATTTTCTCGTTCTACTATTCAGTAGGGAGGATTCAGAGACCTACAGTTTGTGTGTGAGCAATAACATTTTTTATGCATAAAAAATGCAAGATATCCATGTCATATTGACAACTTCTATCCCCCAGATGAATTTGTTTTGGAGAGGATGGGGTGGGTGGCTTTACTGGAATCAAATTGTTCACCTGTCCATCTGTTGTCTGTCAGTTCTCAAGGAAAAATTTGTCCAGTTACTTCTTCTACAATATTACTATAATTTTGATACTTTTTGAAAAATTCATAGTAAAACGTTACTATTGTGAGATCCAGCATTGGTATCTATTAGCCTATATATGTCTTACAGTTCTATTATGGAATCAGTTAGCTCAGGGCTGACTGTTCTATTATGTGGTCAAGTTGTGGACTCTGTTAGATGGCTTACAGTTCTGTTATGGGATAAAGCATTGGTATCTATTAGCTTATGGCTTACAGTTCTATTATGGGATCAAGCATTGGTATTTATTAGCTTATGGCTAACAGTTCTATTATGGGATCAAGCATTGGTATCTATTAGCCTATGGCTTACAGTTCTATTATGGGATCAAGCATTGGTATTTATTAGCTTATGGCTAACAGTTCTATTATGGGATCAAGCATTGGTATCTATTAGCGTATTGCTAACAGTTCTATTATGGGATCAAGCATTGGTATCTATTAGCCTATGGCTTGCAGTTCTATTATGGGATCAAGCATTGGTATCTATTAGCCTATGGCTTACAGTTCTATCATGGGATCAAACAGTGGAATATGTTAGCTTATAGGATCCAGCATTGGTATTATTTGCCTTGACAAAAAAGTAGAATCAGATCTATATCATGTCAAAAGCACATAAAGTAGTCCCTGATCAGATGGCTCCTATAGGAACTGTCTGTTCTGGGTCAACTCTGTCTGCAAATGTGTAAAAAGGCATATATATGGAGTAAAGGGTTAACAATTATATTGTATTAATGTTTCTAGATATCCATTACAAAAATATTGGCCTGCCTTAATTCTTGACTCCATGAATACGCCTTCCTATGCCTTTGCAAACAGAGTAGACCCATATTAGACGGCCTATGTAGGAGCATCTGATCAGGGTCAGTGCTTTGTTTGCTTATAACATAATACAATACAGATATGATTAAATTTTCCCCATCATGGCATGGCCAAACCTTCCTGTGTTCATGTGCTATTATAAACAAATCAGCTAATGAATATCCATGATGTCATTATTTCTTACATGAGTATTCATGAAGCAAAATGTTACGGGTATTCAGTTAATGGATAGAAAAACAACATAGTTTAACTTACTGATGTTGTATTTTCAGGGAATGATCAACTATAGGGACCTGTTTGTGGCCCCTACCTTTGATGAGCTGGAACAGGTTGCCACGGATCCCTTTGGAGAGTTGAAGAAACTAAATGACACTCAGTTGAAAGATGTCTGGGATAGAGGGTATGGTCAGGATGGAGTGTTGTCTTTCCATGTCTATACAGTGAAAGTTTGATCTCTCTGCAGTTATGTTGCTTTAACCCTTTACCTTATAGGCTATTTTTAGAAACAATCCCTTTGAATAAATCTACTGATAAAGAGCATTTACCAGTGAAAAGGAACTTTTTTTTATAACTGTGTAGTTTTGGAACCATTTTTCTACTCCTTTGTCTAAATATCTAAGTTGAGTGAATCAATTGTGTGATAAAAACATCTGACATTTGTAGCCATTTGAGATAAACCTTTCTTTAACTCATCCAGAAAAAAGTAATTAAGCTCGCCACAGGCAGATGGATTCTGTAGGCGTTATCTGGACAGGGTGTGCTCTGTTTGCTTATATAGAATATCTCGGATCTAATTCTACACTGTTTGTCATGCAATTGGTTCACTTGTATGGCAAGTAGTTAACCGTTGTTATTATTCCCCCCTGCAAACTTGTTTCTACTAATTGATATTGATAATGGTTTGAATCTGCCATGAATATTCATCAGGTAAAGGTTTAACCCTTTCCTCCATAAATACGCCTTTCTACGCCTCTGTAAAAGTCACTTCTTGATACCATTGTGATAATTTATCACAATGGTTTCAAAACTACACAATTCTAACATTTTCCTTTTCTCTAGTAAATGCTCATTTTCGGTAGATATATTCAAAGCGGTTGGGTCTAAAAATAGCCTATGTTCTCCATATGTCAGCCTTGCCTCATAGATGCACCTATTAACACCTTTGTAAACATGGTAGATCCAGATCAGATAGCTCCTGTGGGAGCTGTCTGATCAGGGTCTGCTTTGTTTGCTTATGAAATAATATAGATTTGATTCTGTGCCTTGGTCAAACCTTTAACCCTTTGCACGCTAAGTAAATTTTCTTCTGCAACATTTGTCGTCTGCTTCAATTCTTGAAATAATTTTTCTCTAATTTGTTTGCAAAAATATTATCAAGATGACAAACAGTTTGTATCCTGATAGGATGCCGCATTATGCGGCGTCTCAAATGGATCCAAACTGTTTGCATAGGTAATCACAGTTTCGCCGCTAGCGTGCAAAGAGTTAAAAGTATGAATACATGTTAAAATATAGTTCATTTTTGGCAATGCTGATCATTACTAAGAATATGAACTGGAGAAAACACTTAGAGTAAGAGAATGATGTAGTTCTCTCTATCTACTAAGAATGTGCACAGTGCAGACACCAGATCAAACTGTTCCTGAAGGAGCTGATAAGTGTCTACACTCTCTGCTACCATGTCAGTCTAATTTAAATTTATCACAAGGGTGCCAATTGCAAACTGTTTTATTCAGCCTTACAACTCCCTGGAGATAGAAGATTAGGTGTCTGAATATTAAGGGCCCATTCACACATTAAAATTTACTAGCTTTTTAGATATGACCAGTGTGCTAGCTAAATGCCAATCTATTCCAGAGAAATTCCCTACAATGAAAGAATATTTTCGAAAACATAATAAAACTTGGTATTTGATATGTTCAATCATTAATATGAAGATTGTCAACTTGAACTTATATAGAAAGAATGCCCCTGTGATACAAAATACATCATATTCATCGATACTTATAACCCTTGTTCTACAACAAAGTATTATTGGCCTTGGTCGAACAGTTGAGGAAACTAAAATGCTAGCAGAATAAATACTAATACATTGCCGAATAAAACGGGTCTTCGATATCAAACACATGACAGTTTTGTCTTTATTCGACAGGTTTGCTTGTTATATACTTTTTTTCAGCATATAAACAAATGATTTATGTAATTGTTAGCTATTATTAAAACACATTGCAAGTAGAGACTATCACTCTAAGTTTAAGGTTAAAAATTTGGATCACTCAGTGGTAACCTAGACTTGAAACCCGTGGGAAAGCTACAAAGAAACCAGTGGTTCCCAATGGTATGAGCAAGTGGGAAACTTCACCAAACACATTGTTCTATAGCCATTGTTTTAGAAGCATAATGTAGGAGAGGTTTCCTGTTGTTAAGGACTATCAAGTGGTAGATGTATTTTTGTTTCCTTTAGTAATGAATGGTATTTGACACAGGAAAACCATATCTGTCATGCTTGACATTATTTGATGACATTATTTATTTTAAATGCTTCCTTGACACTTCAACCCTTTCTCTGTTGAATATTCATGTAAGACATATTGACATCATGAATATTTATTAGCTGAATTTTTATAATGGCATATGTACACAAAATCTTTTGATATTGGTAGAAACTGTAGTCAGATTTATTGTAATTCCATATGCAAACCACAGACTGATCAGACAGCTCCTACAGGAGTTGCCTAATCTGGGTCTATTTGATTGCAAAGGGGTGAAAAGGCATTTGTGGGAAAAGGTTAAAAAAAAGAATAGTAAATACTTTGTGTTTGTATATTTTTGTCGGTTCTCATGATTACTGATATATATTTTAAGCCCCCAAGGTCAGATCAGATGATTAATAGATTCACAGATCATAATGTTTTTGAAATAACAACTTTCTAATTCAGTTTGATTTAACCCTGTGTCTTCATTTCTAAGAAATAACCCTGACCTTATGGAGACACCTTTTGATGCTTTTGCAAAGACAGGAGACTGATACCAGAGAGCCACTATAGACTCCGTTTGCCTATGGAATAATACAGATTTTATTCTGTAGTTTTTGCCTTGGCAAAAAAAACAACTGATGTAGCTTCTACTCTTACTTACTCCACCTAAACCCTTTCCCTTATAAATGTAAGCACCTTGTCGCCCATTTGCAAACGGAGTAGACCCAGATCAGATGGCTCCTATAGGAGCCATTGGATCTGGGTCTACTCTGTTTGCCAAGGCGTGGAGATGTGCATTTATGGAGTAAAGGGTTAACCCTTTACCTGCTGACTATTCATTTAAGAAATAATGACATCATTAATGTTAATAAGATTATCTTTTTATAATTGCATTTGAGCACATTTCGGCTGAGGCAAAAACTATAGTTCAGATCTATATTATACCATATGCAAGCAGATCTGTATCTGCTCTGTTTACAAAGGCATGAAAAGGTATTTATATGGTACAAGGTTAAGATATTACATATTTGAGCAGAAAATCAATTTAACAACTTACTCTTAGAGTTTCAATCAAAATTCTTCACTAAATTATTAACCTTCATGAATATTCATATGAGAAATTGACACGAATATTTATTAGAAGACTTGGTATATAAGTAGATACACAAGATTTTTTGTAACTAAGCAACAATAGACTCTTTCTCCAGAAGGTAGGGGCCCCCGTGCCCGAGTTGTTATGGTCTTCGAATCTCTTAGCCCCTCACCGCTTTGGTTAAAATCCCGGTCTGCGCATTTGGAATTTTCATGTGTGAGGAAGCCTTCCAGCAGGCTTTCGGTAGGTTGGTGGTTCTTCTTTGCATGAAACAATTCAATTTGCTTCATGCACAGAATAGCCTCTGAGGTCATCCTCCACCTATAATTAGCTGGACGTCGAGATATGACTGAGATACTGTTATATCAACGTAAAACCCAATAAAAACCAAGCCAGTTTCTTCAGAAGCCTTTAATGAATAAACATAAGTATCTTCATACAACTTCTATTGGAACTATCTGCATAATTTCCGTTCTGCATTAATCTACTACTTGTCTTAAAGTCGTTTTTGCAGTTTCTATCATTGCCAAATAATTCTATGTTCATATATATCATTTACGATTAATAGTCATAATATTTATTAGTCAGAGAATCAACTCTTTGCAAGCTAAGTAATTGTAATCCGCAAAAATTCTCTGCTGCAGTTATGAGATTTAATATTTCCTTTATTTTTCCTCATAAATGGGGTCAGAGTGTCAAACAGTTTGGATTCTGATGAGATGCTGAGTTACTTAGTATCTCATCTGTTTCCAAAGGTAATCATGCATCCACTGCTAGCATCCAAGTGTAACAGTCCGACTGAATACAGTCAACCCATTCAAATGCAAACAACCAATAGAGGTCTAATTCAAAGACTACCATGTTTATTCATTAACCCCCTTTCCTTCATATAAACGCCTTTTCACACATTTGCAAACAGAGTAGACCCAGATCAGATGGCTCCTAGAGGAGCCATCTGATCAGGGTCTACTCTGTTTGCTAATGGAATTTGATAGATCTGTTTCTTTACTCTCTAAAATGGCTACAATGTTCCACTCTCGATATTTCATTATAATTATTTTATCGATGAGTATTCAGTAGGTATTGAAATATGGAATAAACATAGAACAGGGACACGGTTAAGCAGTTGCTTTAGACTGGCTTTACTGTACAATAAATTCCAGTGTCAAGCAGCATGACTAATGACTCCCGCTAGTTTTCCTCTAAGCTTAAGGATGACACAGTGCAGCCTTGTTGAATGCTTTCTGCAAAATGTGATATTAGGAATGCAATGAGCTGTGTAAACATTGTGGTTATCTGCTTTTCCTATTGGAAGAATTTTGCTGATTGAAAAAGCCTGAAATGAAACACATATTGACAAACTGTTCTGTCAAATATTGTGTTCAATGGGAAGTGGAGAGAAATTTAGGAAATTATCATGATTGTATATTTCTCATTGCAACCCCTTTAAGCAGGTGTATGCCATGTCCATTCGTCCATCTGCTCATTCAGTCACAAATTCTTGTTCAGTCATAAATTCAAAAGTACAAAAGCTATTTATTTCAAAGTCATATATAGATATATTTGATAAAGAAAAACTGTATTATACAAAAAACAGAACTTTATTGGCAATCTGTTTTATTGCCCTTTGTTATTTTATACTTTATTATTTTGTCTGGAGCATATCGTCAAAAGTACAAAATCTTTTGATTTCAAACTTCATATACTGATAGATCTCATTAATGAGAACTGCAGTATACAAGAACCATTACTCTGTCATCAGTACTTTTGGAGTTACTGATTTTTGTTAAAAACTTTAAAAGTACAAAAGCTATTGACTCCATAAACAGATTAATCTTATTGGGGAGAAATGCAGTGCATAAGAATCATAATTCTGCCACTAATATTTTTGGACTTGGAATTGTTTCCTGTCTCAGCCATGTTGAATTAGTGGCTGTAGTTACCTTTCTGAGACAATGATTGAGCTTGGTCTAGCTTTCGACTCCATTACAGAGCCTTCTCAGGACTAACTGAGGTCATGTGATCCTTTGTGATCACGTGACCTCAATCCTGAAAATTCTCCTCAATGGAATCAAAAGCTAGACCAAGCTCTTTCATTGTCTCTGAATGGTAACTACAACCACTAATATTTTTGGAGTTATAGCCCTTTGTTACTTTATACCTAATTTTAGTCCAAAGAATAACTTCAAAAGTAGAAAAGCTGTTGCTTTCAAACTACATATATACCAGTAGATACCGGTATATCTCATTGAGGAGAAAATGCCATGCACAAGCCCCATAGTTCTGTCATCAGTATTTCTCGAGTTATTGCCCCAGTTATTTTTAATGTATACAATACTTGTTGTCTTTTATTATCCAAGCTATAGCAACAACTGACTGTGTTAAAATGATCTGTTGGTTTTATTGTCTTTTCTCAGCAACTTTTCAAATAGATTAAAACCAGATCTTGTGTCTCCTCTAGATGCTGTCTGAGATCAGGGTCTGCTGTGTTTCCGTCAACAGTAACCATCAATGTTTTATGCAACTGTTTGTAAATCTCAGCATTTTGGTGTTAAAATTTGCAAACATTTGCATAGTGTGTTCAGTTAAGTTCTATATTTATTCTAAATTTCAATACCTACTGAATATTCATTGATAAAACAGTTGTAATATATAATGGAAGGTGGAACATTGGAGCCATTTTAGTAAGTAAATAAATAAATGTAGATCAAATTCATCAGCACATATAACAGACCTTGATCTGGGTATACTCTGTTTGCAAAGGCATAGAAAGGCATATTTATGGAGTAAAGGTTTAAATAACATCTCCTATACTGCTGAATGTGTTCTGACCAAACGTCATGTCAAGTAATCATATGAAATTATATGCAAACAATTTCTTTAAATGTCATCTCCTTTGAATTCATCAAAATCGGATTTGACCAAACTTCACAGAAATGAACCATAAACGATTCTGTCTCAAATTTAAAGTTATTTAACCCTTTCCTCCATAAATACGCCTTTCTATGCCTCTGTAATAACCACTTCTTGAAACCATTGTGATAAATAGAGCTTTTGCCCCTATAGGAGCAAATCGAGGGCTTGGTGCAAAACTATTGTAACTCCTTCACTTTGTGAAGGAGTTACAATAGTTTTGCACCAAGCCCTCGAAATGCTCTATTTATCACAATGGTTTCAAACTACAAAATTCTGAAAAAAATCTTTTATCTGGTTAATGCTCCTTTTCGGTAGATTCATTCAAAGAGGCTGGGTCTAAAAATAGCCTATGGAGGAAAGGGTTAATTAGATGGTTCCAGTCTGCTGCAGAAGTAGTTAACCATGGTTTAATATAGAATTTTTTCTAAACTGCTAAACAGATTGAGACCAAACTTCACAGGTATTATCCTTATTTGATCTGTTATATTTCTTTTACAAATGGTTCTAGTTTATTGCTTTAGTAGGTCATTGGAGCTTAAAGTAGATTCAACCCTTACAATGCGGGACACGAGTCCTTTGCAATCAGTGAAGACCCAGACGAGATGTCATAATTTATGATCTACATAAGCTAGGCAATTCATTTTGGGCATGCAAATAGATTAGGTGAAGGCCTTTCAGTTGATACAAGAATACATGAAATCAGGTCAAGGTCAATGTTACTTTTTTGTAAACTTAGTCGCCTTTAACAGACATTAACATTGCTTAAGAACTGTAAATGCAGGGCAATTTAGTTTTGGTATGTAGATGGCTTGGGCGAAGGCCTGTCAGTTGATATTATATATCAAATCAGGTCAAGGTTATTATCTTGAAAAAACATAGTGAATTTCACATATATGTGACTAAAAGTTCTAAATGCAGTCATCATCTCACGTAAAATAAGCATATTTCCCTAATCACTAGGTAAATTGTTAACGCAAAAAAATCTGGCTTTAGTGGGGTTTCCGCATTTTTTGCTTGTCTATAGAAACATATAGCGAAAACTTTGAAAATCTTCTCCTCTGATTGCCTGGTGAGTGATAACAGGGCCATCATGGCCCTCTTGTTTTTCAAAACCTGCAGCCTGTGTTTTCATTGAAATACATCATCCTGAACAATTCTGGCCGATGTACTTGATAGATCAATTGGTCTATTGACTCAGTTGAGTGATATAGATGTGTCATGGCTGTCTTGATTTGTTATCTGTCTGATCTATTAAGCTTTTAACTCTTATCCTGCTCAATGGCGCTAGAATTAAAGCCCTTGTCAAGGGCCATGTCATAGCTACTCAGTTCTTGGTAAGTGGGGGATCAGTGTTTACAAGTTCCTTCTCCTTATGGAAGTAGTTCACTTATTCTTAAGGATCCAGATGAGATGCAGAGAAAATTTTGCATTTCATCACAATTCAAATTGTTTGACACACTGATCATGTAAAATGCATTTTCATGCATTTGCAAACAGAGTAGACCCAGATTAGATGGCTCCTATAGGAGCCGTCTGATCATGGTCTACTCTGTTTGCTAATGGAATTTGATTGATGTGTTTCTTTACTTTCTAAAATGGCTGCAATGTTCCACCTTCCTTATTTCATTGTAACTATTTGTCTATGAATATTCATTAGGTAAGGAAATTTAGAATAAACATAGAACAGGGAAAGGGTTAAGAATTCAAGCAGATGACAGTATTTGCTGATAACAATTACATAGCATACAAACAGTTAAACCTTTACTTTATGAATGTTCGCGGAGGAAATGATGACATCATATACAGTAAAGCCCCTCTAATGCGACCAGCAAAAAGGGGCATAATTCACAGTGAGAAAGGCAGATGGTAGCTTAATGCAGGACGAAAATTATGCAGAAAGCTCCTATGGAGCTTTTTGCATAACTTTCATCCTGCATTAAGCAACCATCTGCTTATAAAGACAGCCATATTTATTCATTAAGTGGTCGCATTAGAGGGTTTTTACTGTATATCTATTAGTTAAACTGTTAAAACGATAAATTAACTTAGGCAATGGCACCAAATGTAGAATCAGATCTATATTATCCTAGAAGCAAATAGAGCAGACCCTGAAGAGACATATAGGAGTCGTCTGATCTGGGTCCACTCTGTTTGCAGATGCATCAAAATGTGCTTACATAAGGGAAAGATTTAAAACGGTAAATTAGCTTAGGCAATGGCACCAAATGTAGAATCAGATCTATATTATTCCAGAAGCAAATAGAGCAGACCCTGATAAGATGGCTCCAACAGGAGTCATCTTATCTGGGTCTTTGCTATTTGCAAATATTTGAAAAGGTGTTTCTTTGAGGTAAAGGTTTAAATAATTCTGTAAACAGTCTGAAACAAAATTCAGTGTATCCTTTAGACATCTTAAATGTAAAATCATATAATTACAGTAACTAATATGCAATCAGCATGGATCTTGATCAGGTGCTGAGTAACTTGGTGCCTAATCAGTATCCAAGTTTTTTGACACTGAGAACATACTAATTCTGAAAAAATGTTAAATAAATATGATTAAAATAGTAGCAGACAACAAAATCTTGTAAATGACTGTTGTCAGTGGTCCAAAGGATATGTGACTAAAATACCACAATATTTTGAAATTAATGTAAATTTGCTGCTTGGAATAAAGCAAAATATGTGAAATTAAGAATATGTGTCTCTGTAACCCTTTGCTCCATAAATATTCACGTAAGAAATAATGTATGTATGAACATTAATTAGATTATTATTTACAATAGCATATGGACAAGAACTGTTTTGAATTAGATATTATTAGTTACATGGAAATTTGGCAGGGTGTACGGTCTGGTATGACCGGGTTAGATCCCTTATTTCCTGAGGCGTTTGCTTAATGCAGGATAAAAGTAATGCAGAAAGCTCCTAGGAGCTTTCTGCATTACTTTTGTCCAGCATTAAGCTACCACCTGCATGTAGAACCCAGAATTATACCTCTTTTGGGTGGTCGCATTCGCATGGTCTATATATATATATATTTATGCATAGGCCAACAGAGCAGATCTTGATCTGACAGCTCCTATAAGAGCTGTCTGTTTTGAGTCTACTCTGTTTGAAAAGTAATCGAAGGCTATGGAGTATCTCTATAAATTCACATTTCTATGCCTTTGCAAACAGAGTAGACCCAGATCAGATGACTCTTGTAGCCTAGGAGCTGTCTGATCAGGGTCTGCTGTGTTTGATTATCAAATAATATAAATATGATTCGACAGATCCTGCCATTTGCCAAAAATTCCTTTGTTCATTATAAGAAATGGTTTGTCAAATATTCATGGTGTTGTTATTTCTTGCATGAATATTCGTTAAGGAAAGGAGTGACTGTATGATCATGCAAAGCTGTAACTGTTTTACAGGGAGTTTGCGGTACCCAGTATCAACTTCCCTGGCCAGTCCCACAGGTGGAAGGTGACACAACTGCTGCAAAAGGGATCACAAAATGCTCACAACTCTCTGCTCAGTGTAAGTAGCCCCTGAACCATTTACCTGTTTAGTATTCATGTAAGAAATAATAACTTATTGAATATTCATTGGCTGAACTTTTATAATGTAAACTTTGACAAAAACTGTAGAATCAGATCTGTATCATGTTAAGATCAAACAGAGGAGACCATGATCAGACGGCTCCTTTAGGAGCCATCTGATCTTGGTCTACTCTGTCTGCAAATGTGTTAATAGGCATTTATATGAAAGAAAGGGTTAACCCTTTACCTAAAGAGCATACCTGCAAGACACAGGGACATTATGAATATTAACTCTTTGCACGCTAGATAAATTCTGTCTGAAAAATGGTTGACAGTGTTGCTATTCTCAAAAATATTTTTCTTCCATTTCTCTTAAAAAAGTGCAGGTTCAAACAATTTGGATCCTGATGAGATACTGAGTGATTCAACGTCTCATCAGGATCCGAACTCTTTGCATAGGTGATTTCGTATCACCCACTAGCATGCAAAGAGTTAATTAGGTAAGTTTATTTTAAAATGTCACATGATCACAGGAATGTTTGACCATGGCAGAAACTGTAGAATCAAATTAACATTCTTATGTCCCCCATTTAGGGAGGTACATAGTAATCGCACTCTCAGTCAGTCAGTCAGTCAGTCTGTCTATCTGTTAGTCCCGCATCGTGTCAGCTCTGTAACACCTACATACATGGGTGGATTGCAAAAGAACTTGGTACAAATGTTCGCCAACTTAAAAAAATATGTCTCGAAAAACAACCAGGTTACTATCTCAAAGGTCAAGGTCACAATCAGTGGTCAAATGTAAGAAATGGGGACATATTTGTTGTGTCCGCTCTATAACTCCTACATACATGAGTGGATTTCAAAATAACCTGATGCAAATGTTCACTACATTAAGCCAATGTGTCTCAAAAAAGAACCAGGTTCCTATCTCAAAGGTTTAGGTCATAATTGGGGGGGGGGTTTCAGGGTTCAAAATGGGGAAATTTTGTCGTGTCCGCTCTGTAACTCCGACATAAATGAGTGGATTTCAAAGTAACCTGCAACAAAATTTAATGTTCACCACCTTGAGACAATGTGTTGCAAAAATGAACCATGTTCCTATCTCAAAGGCCAAGGTCACAGTCGGGGGTCAAAGTTTAAAAATGGGGACATATTTTTGGTCTGCTCTGTAACTCCTACATAAATGGCTGGATTTCAAAATAACCTGGTACAAATGTTCACCACCTGGAGACAATGTGTGTCGTGAAAAGAACCAGGTTCCTATCTCAAAGGTCAAGGTCACAATCATGGGTCAAAGTTAAAAAAGGGTGTCTCTCTCTATATATATTTGTGTTTTCTTAAGTATTGTTTTACATGAAACAATTTTGAAATAGCTTAGCAC
Organism: Azorinus chamasolen; assembly: GCA_963576725.1. Classification (NCBI taxonomy): domain Eukaryota; kingdom Metazoa; phylum Mollusca; class Bivalvia; order Cardiida; family Solecurtidae; genus Azorinus; species Azorinus chamasolen. The sequence goes on along the minus strand of OY755236.1, from coordinate 60,872,862 downwards.
AAATAGGCTTCTATAGGCTTGTTTTACAAAATAATGCCTTTTGACACATCTGTAAAAGTCATTTTTGAACCATTTTGATAAACTCAGCATTTTCTCCATAGGAGGAAATTCTCTATTCATCACAATGGTTTAAAAACTACACAATTCTAAACTTTTTCTTTGCTCCAGTAAATGCTCCTTTTCAGCAGATTTATTGACAAAGGTTGGGTCTAAAAATAGCTTATGAGGTAAACGGTTAATCACGTTTTCCATGCTGCAGGACATCTTAGTTTAAAACAATTCTTTGCTATCCATTGTTATTGTTTTCTGCTTACTATTTTCTCTGCCACAATTCTAAAAGGTAAAAGTTTCTCAATTTCTATTAAAAGAATAGAGTGTCAAACAGTTTAGATTGTGAAGAGATACTGAATTACTCAGCGTGTCATCTTAACCCTTTCCTCCATAAATACGCCTTTCTACTCCTCTGTAAAAGTCACTTTATGAAACCATTGTGATAAATAGAGCATTTGCTCCTATAGGAGCAAATGCTCTATTTATCACAATGGTTTCAAACTACAAAATTCTAAAAAATCCTTTTCTCTAGTTAATGCTCCTTTTCGGTAGATTTATTCAAAGTGGTTGGATATAAAAATAGCCTATGAGGTAATGGGTTAACCCTTTTCTATATAGAAATTCCCAGATTAGATGGTTCCTGTAGGAACTGTCTGATCAGGGTCTGCTCTGTTTGCTAATGGAATTTAATAAATCTCTTTCTTTAGTTTCTAAAAAGGCTACAATGTTACACCTTCCATATTCCATTATAACTATTTTGTCCTTGAATATTCAGAAGGCATTGAAATATTTGGTCTAAATACAGAACAGGGAAAGGTTTAACTGAACTTTTTACATAGTTAGACACAAGTTCATGCTGTTTGTATTTTACAGGACTCGGCCCTTGCACTTCGTCTGATGATTATCACAGCAAGGAACAGGTTTATCTCCCCTTTCTTCAGTCTTTCAGAGTCCTTTAAAAGCTGGGGCAGAGGCCTCTGGAAATTGCTAGGTAAGTTTTTAATCTAAATTCTCCTCATTGTAAATATTTCAATAATTAAAATGAGATTAACAGATAAAGGAGCTAAAGGAGCTGATACTAAAATCGTTATCTTTAAGACGATTCTAAAGAGTGGTCACAACATAGGGTTTGATGGGGGAAAACAAAGGAGATATTTTTGAAAATGTTTCCATATACAAATGTACACATCTAATCTGGACCTTTGCAAACTGTGGTATTTTTAGAGTCTTTAACTTTTTCTTGAATATTCATGCAAGACTCCGCCCGTAATGAATATTGATTTAATCCTTGTATTAAAACGTGAAAATAATTAAAAAAAAATTGCTGAACTGCAAACAGTAAAGAATCAGATCTATAACATACAAGCAAACAGAGAATTCTGATCAAAAAGAGCTGTCTGATCTGGATGTGTTTTGTAAAAAGGGTGAAAGGGAGGATTATCTAGTAAAGAATTGTTGAAATATTTTTAGAGGTAGTGTTGATTAAAGTTCTATAACTTAATCGCGTTCTCAAGTATCTTAACCCTCTCAATGCTGATATATTTGGAGTGAAATAGCCTATCTGTCACTCAGTATGGAAGGCTGAAATTTGCTAGAGGATTTTGAATGACAAACAGTGCACACTCTGTTCTCATTGAATATTACATCTGAATGGAGGAAGCAATTATTGTTTAACTATCTAGGACAGAATTGTAAGTGATAGTTTAGTAAGAATGTTTTTAGTTTCTATACAACATTAACGGTTAAGCAAGACATTTAGAAAGTAAATTAATGGCTACTTTATTCTACTTTCCAGGTGCTTAATTAGTCTATAGAGAAATGGCAAAGAAATTCATGAAAATTTCACATTATCAAAAACTATATGAAATAAAACCTATGACATTGCTGATATTGCAGACATTGTGATAGGAATGCCGTCCACTAGCCCAGGGGAGCTGGAAAATAAAATCCACACAGAACACATGCGCTACCTGGTGGCTGAACTCAATGTCAAGGTAGATAATCTCATAATGTAATTTTTAAAAAAAAAATTTCATTAATTAAAGAAAACCTAAAAAATGGCTTAACCCTGTATTCTATTGAACGGTTTATTCCATCGTCGCCAAAACTTCCTGTGTTCATATTTTATTAAAAAGCTGCAACGAATAAATATTCATGATGTTATTATTTCTAACATGAATATGCATGGTGTAAAGAGTTAATCTCTCTTGCAGAATGGTGGCCTTTTTATCACATGGCACCCAATACCCTTGGGCCCAACCTCATAGGCTGTTTTCAGGCAAATTGTTTGAATGAATATTTTCAAAAGGAGCATTTACTAGAAAAAAAGGAAAATTTTAGAATGGTGTAGTTTTGAAACCACTGTAATTTGCTCCTATAGAACAAATGTTCTATTTATTACAATGGTTTCAAAAAGTGACTTTTACAGAGGTGCCAATGACATCAGTATGAGGGAATGGCTTGAAATATTTGCTTAGTTCTCAGTTGCTCCCAAAATAGATGCTCTTGCACATATTTGACAATTATCTTGACAATGTATGTGTGACTTCAAGCCTAAACAAGTCTTTTGCCATCTATAATGCACACCTATGTATAGTATAGACCTGACGAAATATCAGGAAGAAGTTAGTTCTGGTAAATAGTATGCATTGATTCTTATGACGAAGTTAGACTTTAACATAAAGATGGATGCAGTTACATAGTAAAGCTTATGGTCTTAGTTTATGGTTAATATTGTAAAACATTTTAATCAAATCAGTTACTAATAAAAATTTTATTAGTTATTGAACAACCCATCATTATGCTCTAAACATATTCTTTTGTTCATGAAATCTAAAAGTAGGAGATCCTTCGAAAGCCAAAGTAACAATGCAAAAATAGAAAACTTCCGACACAGTTTTATTGAGTCTGTTCATGAGCAGTTATTAAAAGTGCAACACTACTCACGCCCCCTAGAACCGGCTTAAGCAGTATTCAATTTTCAAACTAAAAGTATGAAAACTGATGATCCCAAAGGACCAGAAAATATAACAACACTGAGAGTGAAGTATGGGGCAACTTTTTACAGCCGCCACAGTAGCATTCAACACCTGAGACAAGATTTTCCCCCAGGTTTTCAACTGACTTAACCCTTTACTCCATGAATATTCATATAATAAATAATGACATCATCAACATTAATTAGATTAATTGTTACACTAGCACACAGGAATGTTTGGCCATGGCAGAAACTGTGGAATCATATTTATATTACACCAGAAGCAAACAGAGCAGACCCTGATCAAATAAGATGAAACGTTCTGTGTTTGTATGGGTCATCTGGGTCTACTCTGTTTGCAAATGTGTATAAAGGCATATTTATGGAGTAAGTATGGGTCATCTGGGTCTACTCTGTTTGCAAATGTGTATAAAGGCATATTTATGGAGTAAGTATGGGTCATCTGGGTCTACTCTGTTTGCAAATGTGTATAAAGGCATATTTATGGAGTAAGTATGGGTCATCTGGGTCTACTCTGTTTGCAAATGTGTATAAAGGCATATTTATGGAGTAAGTATGGGTCATCTGGGTCTACTCTGTTTGCAAATGTGTATAAAGGCATATTTATGGAGTAAGTATGGGTCATCTGGGTCTACTCTGTTTGCAAATGTGTATAAAGGCATATTTATGGAGTAAGGGTTTACTCCGTGTCAGAATGGTGGTATAAGGGAGATCACTTAGCCAAACAATATTAATATTCTACATTTACAACTTTTAAAATTCATGATAACATTAATAGTAAACTGTTTGTGTCTAGGTAGATAATATACACATGTTTTCTATATTTGGCATCTTTGCACTCTTAGTAAGGAATGGTATTTTGGGCATTTACAGCATCTGTCAGGGCTGTGTGCAAATGCCGTTACAAGTACATCATAAGTATAGCTGACAGTCTACATTCTGTGAACTAATTAATTGACAGTTTGAGGATTTGTTTGGATGTCCTTCAGAGAAATTAAGAGACTACCGCTAATCTTATTATGTAATTGCCCTACTTATGGGATAAAACAACACTTGAACTTAATGCAAATATTACGAGCAACTATCATGATGTTTGAAAAATTATGACCTTCAAGTGTTGGTCAAATTGACAAGAGAAACAATCCTTTTGTCCCCAGCAAAAGTTGATGAATATGTGTATCGTTTTGCATTGCTAATCAGTAATTCTGTCTGGGGCCTAATTGGAAATTCTTGGCCAAATTTCACTGAAACTTGTTGGTAGTGTATATAAATTGATATTAATTAGTGGATGATGCACACCAGATCATGAAAATGCCATCAGGAGCCATAATTAATGTACCTCCACAAACAAATTTTGAAGGGGGTATGCTGAACCAGCCTGTCGGTCAGTCAGTCAGTCTGTCTGCAAAATCTAGTACGGCAAACTCCTCTTTCATTATGTCCCCCCTCTTTAGGGGAGGGAGACATATTGATGTGTGCTTTCTGTCTGTCTGTCTGTCCGCCCGTCCGTCCGTCTGTCTGTCTGTCTGTTAAAATTCTTGTGCAGCTAACTCCTACACTATTAGAGGGATTTCCTTCAAACTTTTATAATGAACCAGCTATATGTGAGGATGGTCATGTGGTTTGGAATTTTGGCTGCAACAATTTTGACAGAAGTTATGGCCCTTTGTAGTTTTTCGTTATATAGAATATATAGCAAAAAAATCTTGTGCAACTAACTCCTACACTATTTGAGGGATTTACTTCAAACTTTTACATATGAACCAGCTATATGTGAGGATGGTCATGTGGTTTGGAATTTTGACTGCAACAATTTTGACAGAAGTTATGGCCCTTTGTAGTTTTTCCTTATAGCGAAAAAATCTTGTGCAGCTAACTCCTCCAACACTATTTTCCTTATATAGAATATATAGTGAAAAAAGCTTGTGCTCCAACACTATTTTCCTTGTATAGAATATATAGCGAAAAAGTCTTGTGCAGCTAACTCCTACACTATTTGAGGGATTTACTTCAAACTTTTACATATGAACCAGCTATATGTGAGGATGGTCATGTGGTTTGGAATTTTGGCTGCAACAATTTTGACAGAAGTTATGACCCTTTGGAGTTTTTCCTTATATGGAGTAATGGCGAAAAAGTCTTGTGCAGCTAACTCCTCCGATACTATTTTGACATATGAATTTATTCCTCTTATGGGTGCCAGGGTAGAGGGTGCCAGGGGATGAATTCATTCCTCTTATGGGTGGGGGGACTGGGTACCGGGGGGAGACATGTGTGTTTCTCAAAAACAAACTCTAGTTTCAACCTGATTCACTTGATACTTGGCATAACTGTTAGTCAGGAGTAGTAGATGTTCAAGACTCAAGTTTCAGGTCTCTGTGACCTTGACCTTGAACTCTGGCCTTGAAAGTTGTGGTCTGTCTGCAAAATATTGTGCGACAAACTCCTCCTTCAGTTTCAACCTCATTCACTTGATACTTGGCATATGGTATATGTTAATCAGGAGTAGTAGATGTGCAAGACTCAAATTTCAGGTCTCTGTGACCTCTGGACCTCTTGCCTTGAAATTGGCAGTCTGTCTGGGAAATCTTGTATGGCGAACTCCTCCAGTTTCAACTTGATTCACTTGATACTTGGCATAAATATTAATCACAAGCAGTAGATGTGCAAGACACAAATTTTAGATCTTTGTGACCTTGATCTTGACCTATGGCCTTGAAATTTGTGGCCTGTCTGCAAAATTTTGCACGGCAAACTCCTCCTTCAGTTTCAATCTGATTCACTTGATACTTGGCATAAATGTTAATCAGGAGTAGTAGATGTGCAAGACACAAATTTCAGGTCTCTCTGACCTTTGGCTCTGGTCTTGAAATTGGCGGTCCATCTGCAAAATCTTGTACGGCATACTCTTCATTCAGTTTCAGCCTGATTCACTTGATACTTGGCATAAATGTTGATCAGGATTAGTAGATGTGTAAGACACAAATGTCAGGTCTCTGTGACCTTGACCTATGGCCTTGAAATTGGAAAAATCCGGTGTCAATCTGCAAAATCTTGTTTGGGTTGGATTTGCGATCAAGACTGCCATTTTGTGGGGCTTTTTATCATCTTTAGTGATAGTTCTAGTTTGGTATAGCTTTGTCAGATTATATAACACAAAAGCAGAGTTATGGTTACTTTGATACTTTCAAATAGCTCTATTGAATAGGAAATTAGTCAAACCGATGTCTTATCTTGGAACACCTTGGTCAGATTTCATTGAAACTTTGTGAGAGTGTATAAAGGATAAGTGGATGATGTACACCAAATCTCACAATCCACTAATCAATAGCAGAGGTATGGTCCATTGTTACTTTCAGACAGGGCTTTTATATATAGGTGATAAGCATATTGTTAAAACATTCAGACTGGATGATTATTTTACAGAGTTGTGTCCCCTTAATTGTTCAATATGTCATATAATCTGACAAGGAGCTGTTTGGGGTATTATTAATCACATTCAGTGATAATTCTAGATTCTTGTGTTTTTAAATCCAATCTTTAACACAGTATTTTTAGCTCTTTTGCCAAGGTACATGTAATAAACATATTAACCCTTTCCTCCATAAATACACCTTTCTACATCTCTGTAAAAGTCACTTTTTGAAACCATTGTGATAAATAGAGCATTTGCTCCTGTGGAGCAAATGCTCTATTTATCACAATGGTTTCTAAACTACACAATTCTAAAATGTTCTTTTTCTCTACTAAGTGCTCCTTTTCGGTATATTAATTCAAAGAGGTTTGGTCTAAAAATAGTCTATGGAGGCATGGGTTAAGAGGCTTAGATAGCTATACATTTTGTTTAATAGATTGATGGAGTCATTTATTTCTTACATTGGCATTGTTGTGGTAGTTGCATTTGAAACTGGTTTTGTTATCATTTCAGCCAAGCTACAGACAGGGGTTCACCAAATTTTGCCAGTTTGTAAAGGAGACTACTCGTATGAGTACAAAGGAGAAAAATAAGGTCAGAAGAACATGGCAAACGTTGAATGGGATAAACGGGAATTGGAAATAAAATAGAGAGCTTGGAATCACTGGTTTAAATCTTTCCCTCATGTAAACGTGTTTTCACATGTCTGCAAATAGTGTAGACCAAGATCAGGTCGCTCCTATAGGAGCCGTCTGATCAGGGTCTGCTCTGTTTGCTGATATGCTTCATTACTTTCTAAAATGGCTACAAAGTACCACCTTCCATATTTTGTCCATGAATATTCAGTAGGTATAGAAATTTTAAGTAAATATAGAACAGGGAAAGGGATAAGAGTGCCAACTCAATAATGTTAGGATGCCTTATATTTATCATATCAGAGTTGTCTTCCTTTTATCAATGAATTTACAGTAGCAAAGAAATCCATTTATGAGTTTAACCTTTTACTCCATGAATATTCAAGTAAGAAGTGACAAATTAATGAATGTTAATTACATACAATTTTATAATGGCATAATTATAACATAAAGGTTTGGCCATGGCAGAATCTGTAGAATTAGATCTGTATTATTTCATAAGCAAACAGAGTAGACCATGACTTGAGTTTACTCTGCAAAGGTTAAAATGCTTATTGTAAATTGTTAACTATGTACTTGGTAATTTACATCTTGTATTGCCAGTGCAAACAGAGTAGATCCAGATTGGTCAGTTCCTGAAGAGGTTGTCTGGTTAGGATCAGTTCTGTTGGCTTTTAACCCTTTCCTTCATAGGCTATTTTTAGACCCAACCTCTTTGAATTAATCTACCCAAAAGGAACATTTACTAGAGAAAAGTAAAATTTTAGAATTTTGTAGTTTGAAATCACAATGGTTTCAAAAAGTGGTTATTACAGAGGCGTAGAAAGGCGTATTTATGGAGGAAACCGTTAATTAACATAATGAATTAGACCCTCATACTAAACAAAGAATGGGTTAGCCATTTCAGGTCTAAATGCAAAACTATTGTACATGTATATCACACATTTGGCAAGATAAATTTCTTCACAGTTTAGATCCAGATTTAACCATTTACCTTATAGATACAGGTACACCGTTTGACTCCATTGCAAATGAACTAGGGCCAGATCATATGGCTCCTAAACAGCTCCTATAGGAGCCATCTGATAAGAGCCTTCTCTGTTACCTTACAGAATTCTATAGATCTGATTATGCATTGTCTGCCATGGCCAAATATTTTGTGCTCATAATTATGCCATTATAAGAATTCAAGTAGTAAGATTTGTTTTTTACATGAGTACTCATCAGGGAAAGTGTTAGTTGAATGGAGGGCTCATCTCATGGAGGTCTTATCAGTAATCAGAATGTATGATACTCTTACTGTTTTCTTTCTTTAACCCTTTCCGTTCTATGTGTATTCCAAATTTCAATACCTACTGAATATTCATTCACAAAAGAGTAATAAAGAAATATCGAAGGAGGAGCATTGTAGCCATTTTAGAAAGTTAAAGACATAGATCTTTGAAATTCTATAAGCAAACAGAGTAGACCCTGATCAGACGGCTCCTAGAGGGGCCGTCTGATCTGGGTCTACTCTGTTTGCAGATGCGTGAAAACACGTTTATATGAGGGAAAGGGTTAAGGAATTGAATTAAATTACTTTGGAAAATGGAATAAAAGATCAAACTGAAATTACTTGAATCTTTAAATATGTCTTTGCTAAGCCCTTGAAATATTTAAGCAGAAAATAAGATGGAACCTTGACATTAAATTTGATATTATGTGATCCGGAGTTTACTTGTTTGGTATGATTCCTTGAACTAGCTGCAATCATTGAGTTAAGCCTTCTTACAGTCAGCTTGGAATAATTTTGTCAGTGACCAATGTATATGTGTATGCCCCTATGTGGCTGTCCCATGTCCAGACCATAGCTGGATTTTGTAATCAAAGAATGCAAATATAAATTGGCACACAGCTTAATGTTCAAACACTTCTCCCATCCAGAGACACAAGTTTTCCTTTGAACACTCTTGCTCCAAGGATAGGAAAGTGTATCTTTACCAGTACTTTCAATCTGAACTCTAATTATATGATTTATCCTGATTTTAGAAACCTACGTTAAGACCACCACCAATACCTTACATATACCAGACTCCTAAAGGAATGGACATTGATCTTAGGCTGTTTAACAAAGGTAAGATTGTTAACCCTTTACAGATATGCCTTCGAACACCTTTTCAAACTGGGTAGACCGAGATGAGACAGTTTCTGTAGAAGCTGTCAGATCAGGGTCTGCTCTGTTTGGTTACGTAATTATATAGATCTGATATAGATCTGGCAGTTCCTGCTTTAGCCAAAATATGCCATGACCAGACTGGGTAATCAATTTCAGACTACTGTAATGACTAAGGTTTCAAATAAACTTGTATAATGGCCTGATATGCTAAGTTTATTTGATAGCCAAGTTTGTCTCAACATTGCAAATGAATAAGAAATAACATGGATTTAATGTTTCCGTAATACAAAATTTTTGAAACATTTTTAAGTCATCAGTAATTCTGTTGAATTGTTTATGACATGTGTGAGTAGTTTTAGTGTATTTTCATATCACATTAGAAAAATATCATGTAGACAAATTGCTTGTAAATATATGTTTGAATTTTAACCCATTGATCATGGGAAACAAGTTAACTGAGAGAAATGTGTTTACTTTGCAAACAGTGTAGTTGAAGATCAGAGATCTCTTCTAGGTTTTGCACTGTTTGTCATTAAAAATCCTGCTTTGTCACAGATCTGATCAACAACTGTTTGCCCGTTCTTAGCAACATCCTTGAGAGAGAGGCCAGGGGCTGGTATATTAGCTTGAGACAGAAACTAATTGTGGAACTCAAAAGTAAGTGAATCACATGAAAGAAGGAATATGTACAGCAGAACCTCAGTAACATGGCCGCTTGAGTATCTCGAACTTCAGGATAGCTTGAAGTAAACGTTCGGTCCTTCCAAAATTTACAATACAGAATTATTCTAAACTGTATCACTATGCATATCTAGAAACACATATGACAGCTTAATGCAGGTCGAAATTTATGCTGAAAGCTCCTACAGAAGCTTTCAGCATTAATTTAGACCTGCATTAAGCTGTGAACTTGAGAAATTGGTCCCTTGAAGATTGAGATATTGAAGTTCAACGAAGTTCAACTAATATCCGTGATGTCTTTATTTCTTACATGATTATTCATGATAAAGGGTTAAATAGCATATATACATGTTCTGTGTCATTAGTGTTCAAAGCAGTCTGTATCATCAACAGATTGTTTCTGAGAGAGAAATTTCAACAACCTATTTTTACTCATATGAAGGTGAACTGAAGAAAATGCTTTAACCCTTTACCTGGTGAATATTCATGTAAGAAATAGTGACATCATGCATATGTATTAGCTGAATTTAAATAATGGAATATTGAACATGAGAAAGTTAGACTGTAGCCCAAACTAGAACTTGATCTATAATATTTAATAAACAGACCAGTGCAGACCCTGATCAGGCGGCTCCTACAGGAGTCATCTGATCTGGGTCTACTGTATTTGCAAAGGCGTCAAAAGGCATCTATATGAGGTAAAGGATTACATGTCACAAAACTTTTTGAACTTATTCATGATTTCTTGAATATGTTTGTTATGAATGGGAATAAGTGAAATAATCTGTTTAAACTTTTCATCTGCCCATGAACCCTTTACTCCATGAATATTTGTGTAAGAAAAAATGACACCATGAATATTAATTACAGTATTTTTATGCCCCCATAGACGATAGTCGGGGGGCATATTGTTTTTGCCCTGTCTGTCTGTTTGTCTGTTTGTCTGTTTGTTTGTCAGCAACTTTAACATTGGTCATAACTTTTGAGCCAGTATAGATAGAGACTTGATATTTGGCATACATATGTATCTCATGAAGCCGCACATTTTGAGGGGTGACGTGTCAAGGTCAAGGTCATCCTTCAAGGTCAGAGGTCAAATATATGGGTCAAATCGCCGACTTTAACATTGGCCATAACTTTTGGACCAGTAGAGATAGAGACTTGATATTTGGCATGCTTGTGTATCTCATGAGGCTGCACATTTTGAGGGGTGACATGTCAAGGTCAAGGTCAGAGGTCAAGGTCAGAGGTCAAATATATGAGGGGGCATAGTGTTTCACAAACACATCTTGTTTATAATGGCACATGAACACAGGAATTGTGGGCCATGGCAAAAACTATAGAATTATATATACAGTATAACCTTGGTTATCCGACATACCTTCGGACCGCCTGAAACTGTCGGATGCATCGGTGTGTCGGTTGTTCAAAATCAGAAGAGAAATATACAACGACGATAAACATTGACTGTTGATATTTATTTACATTCGGCATGAAACCCGTTAGAATCAAATGTTAACATTCTGCACGCTACGTAAATGTCTTAGGAAAAATGAGTGCAGCAATTCTGAAAGTTTATGAAAATAAATGCACACTGGAACTCTGTTATACCGAGGACCGGCCCATGGCAAAAACTATAGAATTATATATACAGTATAACCTTGGTTATCCGACATACCTTCGGACCGCCTGAAACTGTCGGATGCATCGGTGTGTCGGTTGTTCAAAATCAGAAGAGAAATATACAACGACGATAAACATTGACTGTTGATATTTATTTACATTCGGCATGAAACCCGTTAGAATCAAATGTTAACATTCTGCACGCTACGTAAATGTCTTAGGAAAAATGAGTGCAGCAATTCTGAAAGTTTATGAAAATAAATGCACACTGGAACTCTGTTATACCGAGGACCGTTTTACTGAGGTATCCGGTGGTCTGTGTCGCCGAATTATTTTTTTTGTAAATACCTTATAATATGATTGAATATCGCAATGAAATATACGCTATATTTCACCCCAAACCCTATATTTCAACCCCATTAGACGGCCAGCAGACAGCCTGGCGGCCCGATTGAAAAGTGTGAAAACCCAATACACATTTTCAGAAGACTCGACTGTCAAAATGGAGGCTGAGCATCGTAACTTTCCGACATTACGGAAATCGTCGATCGAAATATCTTGACCGCTTCGGAAACTTCCGTTATGTTGGGAAAGTGCATCGATTGGCCGCGTCGGTGTTTTTTTTTTATGTCGGAAGTGAACGAAATAAACCAAGCGTTGACATTGGCCTAAGGGGAAGATTATAATCGATGGCCTCATAATCCTTTCAACTCTTTTACCTGTTAAATGTGCCAATATGGGGTGTTGAGAAGTTTGTGTGCACGTTACTTTAATTGCATGGCGTCGGGTGTTTATGAAAAACAAACATCATTAGAAATCTAAACCCTGACTCAGACCGGGGTTGGAGGTTATATGCTAATGTAGAAAAGGGTGTGTACTCTTTGACCAATCAAATGAAATTTAAAACCCCAATAAATCAAACGCGACATCCCATGTGACCTTTCATTTTCTGGAAACGGTGACCTTTTATTTTTTGAAAACAGTGAGAGGCATATTTATTGTTTTAACACAGCAAATTTTAATCGGATTAGGGGTTTGTGACAGGCCAAGAGGCAATTAACATTTTTCTCCCATACGCAAAATTTGACATCCTATCAACAAGTCAGTTTCGCTCGAAATTTCTTTATTTTAGGATGAGGGGGTTTATGTAAGTTTATGTAAGTACCCAGATAAATATCAGTGTGTCTAACAATTTGGATCCAGATGAGACTCTGAGCAATTCTAAATCTCATCTGTATGCAAATTGTTTGCAACACTTAGATCTGGCAGAACAAGTAAAGTACATTTTATTTCAGATCGAGTTTACACCTAACGTTATTCAAACAACTATACATGTTTTCTATTACATGGATTAAGTGTGTGATCACAACGATAATAACCTGTAATTATAGATTTAGCCTGTACCCAAAATGTCGCGGAAGCGATAATTGCTCAGTTATAGGTGGTCCCAATTCAATACAACCGTCAACGTCGGATACGCATGTGTGAAAAATGCCGCAATTATCACATTGGGACCTCCAAACAGTGTCGGATAACGGTTACGCAAGGATCTGTAAAACCAAGGTTTTAATTACATAGAACAAAGAAGGAAATGTTCGGGACCAAACATTGCTGTCGGATAGATTAGTTTGTCGGATGCAATAGGTTTCGGATAACCAAGGTTATACTGTATATATTATTTCATAAGTAAACAGAGCAGACCCTTATACAGTAGAACCTCTCTATAACGGCCACTAAATTGTATTAATTATTTGGTATTTAGGGCAGGTGACTGCTTAAAGCAAGGTGAACGTAAAACAGGACGCTCCTATAGGAGCGTTGTTTTACGTTCACCTTGCTTTAAGCAGCCACCTGCCTTAACACAAAATGCTTGATGTAATTTAGTGGCCATTATAGAGAGGTTTATTTGTAATATGGCTCCTACAGGAGCCATCTGATTTGAGTCTGCTCTTGTTTGCAAAGGTGTCAGTAGATGCCTATATCAGGTAAAGGGTTTGATGGGGGAGAAGAAGAATTGTGGTATTTGACAACTAGTATTATTTCATAAGCAAATAGAGCTGATCCTGCTGGGTCTCCGCTGTTTGCAAAGGCATATTTTTTTAGTAAAAGGGTAATGATGTCAATAACTTTGGTTGTAATTTTCAGGTCAGGGGTTGTCTCATGAAGAAATCTCAAGGGTGAGTTGATTGCATGTTAGATGATAACATTGAACTCTTCCAACACTATGAACCAATCTGTGATGACATTGGGAACAGTTTGAATTCAGAGGATTCAAAATGTTTGTTACTCTGACACTGCATTTTTTGATAGATGGAAAAAAATGTACTTTTAAAATGAAAGCAGACAACAATTTGAAATGAATGTTTGCTTCTTGTTGAACAGGTTGAGTAATACTATACTTTATTCTCTTCCTAGTTTTGATCTAGAATTGATTGATTTCAAACTTTCTTGTTTTCTGAAAGATGACGGTAAGCCCAGAATTGGTTTGTTCAGACAATATTGTATTTGTAAGCCAGTGAAAACTGTACTGTTTGTCCAAAATATGTACACAACAGAAAAAACATGAAAATAAAAACAAAAACAGCTGAGACATAAAACAACTTAAAACAAAATATATATACATATTAATGTTAATTTATCTTGTACAAATTGCCAATTAAATTACCTTGTTAAACATTGTACCATAAAACCTCTGTATAGCTACTTCTCAATAGAAGTCCTGTTTGGTTCTGTAATCGTTTACTCCATGAATATTCATGTAAGAAAAAATAGCATCATGAATATTGGTTAGGTGAATTGTTTAGTAGCACATAGACTCAGGAATATTTAGCAGAATCTTATCTATCTGATATCATAAGCAAAAAGATATTTCTTTATCATTAGTCAAAATAAAACAGGTTTGGATTCAGTAGGTACAGTAATAGATAAAAATTAAGACACAATATTATATGTTAGTTTTTAGCTCACCAGAGCACAAAGTGCTCAGGGTGAGCTTTTGTGATCGCCTGATGTCCGTCGTCGTGCGTCGTTCGTCGTCAACAATTTGAACCTTTAAAAATCTTCTCCTCTGAATCTATAGGGTTCTCAGCTTTCATATTTGGCACATAGCATCATGTGTAGGTCCTCTACAAAAGTTATATAAATTATGCCCCTGGGATCAAAATTGGCCCTGCCCCAGGGGTGCATTGTTTTCTATAGAAACACATAGTGAAATCTTTGAAAATCATCTCTTCTGAAACCAGAAAGTTTTCAACTTTCATATTTGGCACATAGCATCATGTTCAGGTCCTATACAAAAGTTATATAAATTATGCCCCTTGGGCCAAAATTGGCCCCACCCCAGAGGTTGCCAGTTTCTTAGAGCAGGCTGCTGTTTCAGCTAATTCAAACTGACCACTATTTACTGGGAGACTACTAGTACACACTCCAGATTTACACTCCAGAAAAATGCAGCTGCAATATTTTTCACTGTGCTCAATTAGCCTCACTGATGCCCAGGACCTCTTTGCTGTTTGATGTGTTGTAAACATCATGCAGGTTATTATGGAGGTCATTTGGTGTTTAGCATAATTTTCTCCAATCCCCTTTGCACTCTGAGCAATTACTGTCTGCAAATAATGTTATCTGCTGCAAAAGTTGTTTCCTTCCATATCTTTTAAAAAACAAAATTTAATGTCATAGTGAAAGACTGTTTGGACCCTGATGAGATGCCAAGTTACTTTGTATCTCATCTGGATCCAGACTTGATCCAGACTGTTTGCAAAGGTTATTATAAATGCAAAAAAAAAAGCAAGGAGCTGGTGTAATATTAGCAGGCTAAAGGTATAGGACCTTTGAAGAGTGAGTGATCAGCCATAAGCATATTGACTAGGGATAATTGCAGATCACTTATGCATATGGATGGGTTTTCTTGGTTCACTAAACTTGTATATAACCAGGGCTAAATGCTAGCTAACCCAAACCTAAATCGCAAGCTCATTTTGGCTAGGATTAAGTTTGCAACAAGCTTGCAGTTGCAAGCCAATTAAGGGAGACTGGCATATCTCTAGTTAAACATTTACTGGTGTCTATTTTTAGCATACATTTAAAGGTAGGATATCTCCCTTTTTGATAACAACTGGATTGCCTCCTTTGTTGTTAGTAGATCTGCAGTAATATTGCAGACCCAAACAAAGAAAATTGTTATAGTTAGATGTCGCCTGTTGCACATTAATTAGGACAATTAACCCTTTACTCCATAAATAGGCCTTTCTACACCTTTGCAAACAGAGTAGACCTTGATTAGATGGCTTATGTAGTAGCCATCTGATCAATCTGCTGTTTGCTTATGATATGATATAGTGCAAATTGCATTACATTATTTTCATTTTGTGTACAATATACTTATAATATGTTTACTAACCCTTTCCCTCATGTTAACACCTTTTCACACATTTGCAAACAGAGCAGACCCAGATCAGATGGCTCCTATAGCAGCTGTCTGATCAGGGTCCGCTCTGTTTGTCAATGGAACTTTAAAGATGTTTCTTTACTTTCTAAAATGGCTACACCGTCCCACCTTCCATATTTCATTATAACTATTTTGTCCATGAATATTCAGTAGGTATTTAAATTTTGAATAAACATAGAACAGGGGAAGGGTTGAAAATAAATTAAGATATGAATAATAATAACTCATGAAGGTGTAATGAAAATATCTGAAATTTTGAATATAAGTACATGTACATGTATAGATTAATTTATTCTTTCTGAAATTCAACCAATTTGCCCAGGGAGAGGGTTTACATACTTTTGTACATGCCCTTCTTTAGATTGTTATATGTTTTCATTTTCTTAAAATTTTTTCATGTGAGGTCCTCTACAAAAGTTACATAAATTATGCCCCTTGGGTCAAAATTTGCCCACCCCAGGGCTGGGTAGTTTTCTATAGAAACACATAGTGAAAACTTTGAAAATCTTCTCCTCTGATTGTCTGGTGAGCGATGTCAGGGCCTTTCAGGCCCTCTTGTTTCTCAATTTTGGCGGCCATCTTGGATTTCTGCCAACTCCAACCACTTCAGTCAAAATGAATTTCAATTTCATATACTATAGACCCTGGCAAACATTTTGATATATAGCATTGCTTGTTATATTTCATAGACCGGTTGGGTGTTCCAAACCGGGGGCTATTTGCTACACTAAGAGCAGACCCTGATCAGATGGCTCCTATAGCAGCCGTCTGATCTGGGTCTTCTCTGTTTGCAAAGAAATAGTTAAAATAATGTTTACAGCCTATTTTCTCATAGCATATTATAAATTCAACGAAGTATTAACGATATCTGAATATTGCTAAAATCTTAGAAAACGGTTGAGGAAAATATGGTTGATTTGTATACAAAAATCAACTGTCACATTTGGTCTAGCCACAATCAACTCGGAGTCTAGAATATCTGAACAAACCATGAATATTACTTAAGTGTGCACAACAACAACTGACAAGGGTGCATCAAAAGTGAAAAATATGGCCAACGAGAATGTCCACCGTTCAATAGTTGACCTACATGTACATCGAAATGAGTATGGCTGGTACACATATTGGAATTTTATGACAGATTCATATGAATGGTAGACTAGCTTCAGTTGATTTCCTTAGCAATATTTTTTGGTCATTTTTCGATACAAAGAGCTCTTTTAACCCCCATTACCTCATAGGTTATTTTTAAACCCAACCTCTTTGAATAAATCTACCGAAAAGGAGCATGAACTAGAGGAAATGAATTTTTTGAAATTGTGTAGTGTGAAATCATTGTGATAAATAGAGCATTTGCTCCTATAGGAGCAAATGCTCTATTTATCACAATGGTTTTGAGAAGTGACTACTACAGAGGCATAGAAAGGCGTATTTATGGAGGAAAGGGTTCTACCATGCTCTTTAGCACTAAGTTAGTCACAAAGGTTTGAATTCTGAAATTAGTTTGGTTATACAAAGTTAGCTAAAATATGAGCAGAATACATCTATAGGACTGATGGTCACATAAACAAGTAGACAGAAAGTTCCCATAGGAGCATTAATTTTGTTCATCATGAAGCATTGACATGCTTTTAAGTACACTGATGTTTATTCATTTAGTTGTGATTTTGGAGAGGTTTTGTTGTATAGTTAAATAGAATGTACCAGTAGTGTGTTTCTATTCATTACTTTATTTTCAGGCTGTGAACAACGCTATAAGGGAAGAGTACCTTCAAAGAGTCTTCAAGGCTATACTGAGTAACGCTGAACTAGAAAGCATAGAGGCAGGCATAGGTAAAATACCCATATCGTTTATACCAGAGTTTTCAAAGCTAAACAGTAAAGCCTCTCTAAACTGGACATTGAAATTTAGTGTAAAAATTGGTCTTAGAGACAGGTGGCAGCTAAATGCAGGGCGAAAGTCATGCAGAAAGCTCCTCTAGGAGCTTTCTGCATGACTTGCACCCTGCATTAACCCTTTCGTTCTGAAGCGCGCTTTCAAGCGCGCTTCTATATGTTCGTTGGATCTATTACCATAGCGGACAATTTTAACGAGCAAATCGGTACTACGACACCGTGTATTCGGAAGTGAATGTCTGTGTAAACAAACGTATCAAAAACGAAACAAAAAATCGCATTTTTGAGGGGGTTTTTGAGGGCGAATAATGACCCAAAGGGTGCGATTTTCTGCCGAGGAAGCTCGGCGAACCATTTCATCAATGCCCAATGGTTCTGATAGCGATTATACTGTTTTTTTCGGCGTAAAAGGTGACTTAGAAGACGGGTCTGTTTCGGAACCGTCCTTTAGTGATTCGAACAGCTCTGAAACAGATCACACTGTATATTCAACCCCCTCTCTTCTGCCTCAGGGGTAGGGGTTGCGAGTGGGCGTGGTCTTGGTTGTAGTTGAAAAGTGTGAGTTCGCCGTAGAAGACGATTACTCGGCAGAAATGATCGAATCAGATCCAGAACCCAGCAAATGCATTTCAGCCCCCCTCAGACCCAAAATCCTGACTATCAATGGGGTGATTTAGATCACTGGACAGTTGTATACAACCCCGTCCTTGGTGGTAACCATGAACAAACAGTTCCATTAGGATCTATATATCCGTTTTCATTTTCAAAACAAAACCCCCCAAACTACAAATAACTTTGACATTTGTCATAAAATATACCTAAACAACATAGTAAAGCTTATTCAGACTGAAATTTGCAAAAAAAAAATCTGTTTGAAACAGTTTTATAAGAGGAAAAACAACAAAATGTCATATTTTTTTCTGTTGCTGGAGCTCATTTGCATATTATGAATATTAATTATATGCAGATGTTTTGTAATTTGCATATACTAATACAAAAGAAAAAATCATACCCTTTCCAATGGTATATAGTTTTATGAGTCTTAGACAAATAACAAACACAGTATTAGTGATTACATACATCAGTACCCTTTAATAAATAATAGTATGCAAATTTCCAAAATAATGCTGAGAACGAAAGGGTTAACAGCCACCTGCCAAAAAGTATTTAAATTCTCCTCTACTAAAATTCCTGTTTAGAGGGGTTTTACTGTAATGAGTAACGCTTAACTGGAAAGCATAGAGGCAGTCATATTTAAAATACCTTGGCCAGGATTTTGAATGACAAACAATGCAGACCTTTTAACCCTTTCCTTCACTTAAATGCATTTTCACACATTTTCAAACAGAGTAGATCCAAGGTCTGCTCTGTTTGCTAAATGGAACTTGATAGATATGTTCCTTTAATTTCTAAAATGGCAATAATGTTCCACCTTCCATATTTCATTATAACTTCTGGTATTTTGACCATGAATATATTTAGATACTTTTAGGCAGGTGACTGCTTAATGCAGGGTGAAAGTCATGTAGAAAGCTCCTAGACTGCATGACTTTCACCCTACATTAAGCTGCCACCAGTCTCCAAGACTGATATTTAGATTTAACATCCATTTTAGAGAGATTTTACTGAATTGAGTCACCCATGTTCAGTGTTTGTTATCTCTCTGCAGGAGTAGAGCTGGTAGCACAGGCAAAGTCAGCTGTTGTGATGCAAAAGGCCACCCAGAGCCAACATGCTAAACTGAACAAACACAAGGAAGATGTGAGTACATGCAGGATAGATAGAAATAATGAGCATTCATCTCTGCCAATTCAGTTGGCTTTATAATGATTGACTGCTTTAGTTTTATAACCATCAGCACTCTACTAGCAACATTATAATGACCTTTGCAAGCAGTTCTGATCCAGATGAAATGCCGAGTAACTCAGCGTCTCATCAGAATCCAAACTTTTTTGCACTATTGACACACTGCTTTGGAAAGAAATAGTAGGAAAATGTATTTTTAGAATTGAAGCAGACAATAGTACAGAATGTTAAGTTTCTGCTGATGGATTGTTGTATCCTTTAGAAAACTACAATGTGAATGTCCCACAGTGCAGATACAAAGCAGACAGCCAGTTACTAGATATAGAGGTTCTTACATCCGTGGCCATTACAAATTGTTTTTATGAAACAAATGGACTATAATAATAATGATATGAGCTTTAGTGAGTATCATAATCATTATAGTAAACAAGTTTATAAAACAATTTGTAATGAACATGTGTGTAAGATTCTTTTTAACACATAACCCTTAAAAAGTGCTGTAGAAAGTGAAACAGGCTATAGCTGGCGGCTGTTCCTGCCATTGTTTACAAACAGCGTAATAATACAACTGACGGCGCACATGGAGTGAATTGGTCATGCAGTGCTACGATTGGCTAATGATTAAATATGCCATGCATTTGTTCTGCGTATACTCATAGCAAATAGTGTAGATCCAGATCATACTGCTCCTTTAGGAGCAGTTTGATCTGAATCTGCACTATTTGCCTATGTTTGACTGTCCAAATACTTTGGATAATTAGAGTATGTTGCCAGTTGCAGTGACATACAGTTGCCTTAGTTGTTTGTCCATGGTCACCTTTCTAAACTCAGTAGGTACTAACAGGGCACCCACAAGTATGGACATATTCTGTGTATATAGTTTGATTTTCTTGCTTGTAGCTATATATCCTTGTTGTATTCAGATAAACTTACAGACCTGAGACAGTTGCAGCAGTACTAATTATACGTTTGTGGAGCATTCATTATGACAAGTATTATATTCTTTGCAGCTATTGACCCACCTTAAGAAGGCTTACCCTGTGAAATCCAGAATACCACCATGGGTCAATGAACAGACAGTGGCTTTTGAGGTAAAGGAGACTTGTATCCTCATGCTTTGGTCTATAGCTTAATTTAATTTTTCCATACTTTGTTGAAATATGTGATGACCTTTGCATGCAGAGTAACTTAATATGATCAGAATTCTGGTTGCCATGACAACTTTGCAAAAACATTAAGAATATCTTCTCAGAAACTATTTGTCCATTTTCAAAATAATTTTGCAGAAATAGTGTATTCAATTGCTTCAGCTTAAAATTATACTCCAGCAAACAAAGTTTGAGGGGCTATACAGGATTCACCTTGGTGGCCTGTTGGGTGACAAGCAGGTAAACTGTTGGGCGAACGGTCTGTGGTTCAGTCAATCCATATGTCTGCATTTGAACATGGGTAGTTTGAAAGTTATTGAATTTATATTTGGCATACATAATAACCTGGAATAGTAGACATAAAAACTGCATGACACAGTTTTAATGTGTTTATTGCAGGGCATTGCAGAATTATCTCCCCTTGAACTTCGAGTAATTTTTGTCACTTTTGCATGAAACATGGATAGTTTTGACTCAGCTTCAGCTTGAAAGTTATTTCATTGATACTTGCCATACATAATAACCTTTAATAGTAAATGTGCAAGATGCAGTTTTCATGTGTTTCGTACCAGGCATTGCAGAACTATCTCCCCTTGAACTTTGAGTAGTGTTTGTCATATTGGCATATAACATGAGTAACATGAGAAGTTAGAATTATCAAGACTGCTCTTGCAGGTGTATTCATTAGCTTTAGTGATAGTTGTAGTTTTCATTCCCCACAAGTGTGTGTAACTTATACATGTATCTATGTAATGAAATTTCTTAAAAACTATTTGTCTGATTTCAAAATGTTTTTATATCATGTTCCTTGATTTGTTATCTATTATATTTGTTAGACTTGTGTTCTTATGGTAACAAACATGACCACCATTGGCTGAGCTAGTTTTTATGGCTATACATTGTATCATGAAGCTTTCAAAAGTCTCTGTCTCAAAAACTACTGATTCTTAAATAATTTTACGGAAAAAAATAATTTATCAGTTAACCATCTATGATATGCCTAAAAACTATTTTTATACAGCAGAAAACTTTACTGCCCTAGGCAGGGCTAGTTTTCCATTCATGGCCAGGTGAGAAATATTTTTTCGGTCATGGCCCTCTTGTTTACAGATCTACTCTTACCATGCTTGTAGCCTACTGTTTGTGTTTGTTTCAGCGTGAGTTTGAGCAGCGTAACTTGTGGTCGGCTCATGAGGAGGCTATCAGTCTATGTGAGGAGGAGGACCTACAACAGGCTATTTACTTCCTGCGCAGGGACCTTAACTTCATCAAAGAGGTCTGTACTCGCCTGTCAATCGCTAACTTGTTGCAAAAGTTGTATTTTGTTAATGTTTGTCATCAGAATTAAATGGCTGTTAAATTGGTTATTGTCTGACATCATACAGGATTTAGCATTTCTTTATTGAAGAATATTTTAAAGAAATGAGATATGAAGAGATATGTTACAGTTTAACACAGATAACAATTAAATTATACCCCCACACTCTGTGGTGGGGGCTATATAGGAATCACCTTGTCTGTCCGTCCATCGTCCTTCCGTCCATTGCGTTTTTTCGGGACATTTGCTCTTTTCTTGAAAAAGATTTTTGATACCACATAATTTATACATATTATAAGTGTTATGTGGGGACAGTCTTCTCCATGTTTCATAAATCTTGCACACAATTTGACAGAATCATGCCCCTTTTTCATATTGTGTCTCTTAATTGGGACATATTTTTGGGACATGCCATTTTCTTGAACACTATTTATGATAGTGTCTTCAAACTTGGTACATTTTATGAGGGTGATGAGAGGATGTGCAGTCAACAAGGATTGTAACTCATTTTTAAGGGGGAATTAGTTACTTTTCAGAAGCAATTTTTTGTCCAGAGCATAACTTCATAAGTATTGTAGGCACAACTGTGAAACTTTATATATGGATACAGGGTGATGAGAGGATGTGCAGTCAACAAAGGTTGTAACTCTAAATTCATTTTTGAGGGAGTTATTCCCCTTTGTTACTTTTCAGAAACAATTTTTTGTCCGGAGCATAACTTCTCAAGTATTGTAGGTACAACTGTGAAACTTAATATATGGATAGAGGATGTTTAATCAACAAGGATAGAGGATGAGGAGAGGATGTTTAGTCAAAAAGGACTGTAACTCTAAATTCATTTTTGAGGGATTTATTCCCCTTTTTAGCTCACCTGGCACAAAGTGCCAGGTGAGGTATTGTGAGGGGGCTGTCTCTGGTGTCCATCGTCGTGTGTCATGCGACATGCGTCAACAACAATTTACTTAAACATCTTCTCTGAAACCACAAAGCCTAGAGCTTTGATATTTGGTATGTAGCATAATCTGAAAGTCCAAAAATGGCCCCGCCCCAGGGCTTATCAGTTTTTCATAGGAAAATCTTTAAAAATATTCTTCTCCAAAACTGTAAGGCCTAGACCTTTGATATTTGTTATTTAGCATCATCTAATGGTCCTCTACAAAGATTGTTCAAATTATGACCCCGGACCAAAAATTTGCGCCACTCCAGGGCTTATCAGTTTTTCATAGGAAATTCTTTAAAAATCTTTTTCTCTGAAACTGTAAAGCCTAGACCTTTGATATTTGGTATGTAGCATCATCTAATGGTCCTGTATAAAGATTTTGCAAATTGTGACCCCCGGACCAAAAATGGCCCGCCCAGGGGCATGTCAGTTTTTCATAGAAAAATCTTTAAAAATCTTCTTCTCTGAAACTGTAAGGCCTAGACCTTTGATATTTGGTATGTAGTATCATCTAATGGTCCTCTGCAATGATTGTTCAAATTATGACCCCAGGACCAAAAATGGCCCCGCTCTGGGGCTTATTAGTTTTTCTTAGAAAAATCTTTAAAATTCTTCTTCTGAAACTTTTAGGCCTAGACATTTGATATTTGGTATATAGCATCATCTAATGGTCCTGTACAAAGATTTTGCAAATTATGACCCCCCGGATCAAAAATGGCCCGCCCCGGGGCATATCAGTTTTTCATAGAAAAATCTTTAAAAATCTTCTTCTCTGAAACTGTAAGTCCTAGACCTTTGATATTTGGTATTTAACATCATCTAATGGTCCTCTACAAAGATTGGTCAAAGTATGACCCCTGGATTAAAATGGCCCCACCTTGGGCCTATCAGTTTTTCATAGGGAAATCTTTAAAAATCTTCTCTGAAACTGTAAGGCCTAGACCTTTGAAATTTGGTAGGGCAACGGGGGAGAATTCGACCACTTAGCTTAATAAAGCCAAGCTACTTTTTTCTGACCCAGTTCCATAAAACATACATTTATATATCGGTAAAACAACTTTTACGCATCACCGGGAAGTAAACAAATATCTGATCAGCAGACACTTGCTTCAGATAAGGGTTCCTTGGGGCGCACAGGGGAGATAACTAGAATTCGACCAGTTGCATTAGTATTCGACCACCTGTCCGAATTTTTAAAAATCTCATAAAACCTTCATAATGATTGAACAGAATAGCTTACTATTGAAACTTTGACACATTTGAGCATTTGAAGTAATATTAGATGCTATGTTAACATTCAATTCAAACAAATAAACATGTATTATTGGCATGACGTTTTATATATTAAACACATCAATTGAAATACCTTGCATGTAAAATATGACAGCAACTACTCATCGTCAACCCTTTCCCTCATATAAAAATGTTTTCACATGTTTGCAAGTTTAGTAGATCCAGATCAGATGGCTTCTATAGGAGTCGTATAATCAGGGTCTGGTCTGTTTGCTCTGTTAACTTATGGAACTTGATAGATCTGTTTCTTTAGTTTCTAAAATGGCTACAATGTTCCACCTACCATATTTCATCATGATTATTCAGTAGGTATTGAAATTTGGAATAAATACAGAACAGGGAAGGAGTTAAGGAAGTGGTTGTACTTTCAATCCTACTACATATTTCACAAAGATAGAACAAGCGTCTCTGAAGCCTCAAAGTACAACTGCACCTATATCTAAACTAATAGTTTTATATCTAATGACTAAACATCTTTACTTTTTCTACCATTTTAAGCAAGGTATGATCATCTTTATATTTTTTACAATAATGATTTGCCAGCAACGCAATGCTGCTACTTTCAGTATTCATCATTAATTCACACAGGCAATGTATCATATCTTTCAAACAATGTGGGTTTTTTGTCATGTCTGTTAGAGATAGATAAATGTCTGTGACGAGTTCATGATCAAACAGCCATTCTCTTTCATATAAGTTAGTGAGTCTTTCGCAGAGGAATTTTCCCATTGTTCTGAACTCCATCTTTGCAGCTATTTCGCGATTTCTGAACGATGTCAGCATCTA
The DNA here is from genome assembly GCA_963576725.1 of Azorinus chamasolen. Classification (NCBI taxonomy): domain Eukaryota; kingdom Metazoa; phylum Mollusca; class Bivalvia; order Cardiida; family Solecurtidae; genus Azorinus; species Azorinus chamasolen. The sequence goes on along the minus strand of OY755236.1, from coordinate 60,847,667 downwards.
AAAAGACAAGAGTATTTAAAGAAACTCCTGCTGGGAGAAGTGTTAAAAAAAAAGAAATTGTGACGGACAGACAGACAGACATGTTAAAATTTGCTGTGGTGGTTGGTCATGAAAACTAGATGACCCGTATAGTTTTTGAGGTCACTAAGTCAAAGGCCAAGGTCACAATGACCTTAACTGGTGAAATAGTTTCCGATCAATAACTGCTCAAGGGTTTGGCTTTGGACCTTCAAACTTGCTGTGGTAGTTGGTCATGACCACTGAATGAGCCCTGTTGTTTTTGAGTTCACTAGGTCAAAGGTCAAGGTCACAATCATGGGCATGACTTTAACTGGTAAAATGGTTTCTGATCAATAACTGCTCAAGGGTTTGGCTTAGGATCTTCAAACTTACTTAGGTGGTTGGTCATGACCACTAGATGACCCCTATTGTTTTTTAGGTCACCAGGCAAAGGTCAAGGTCACCATGACCTTAACTGGTGAAATGGTTTCCAATCAATAACTGCTCAAAGGTTTGGCGTAGAATCTTCAAACTTGCTGTGGTGGTTGGTCATGACAACTAGATGACCCCTATTGTTTTTTAGGTCAAAGGTCAAGGTCACCATGACCTTAACTGATGAAATGGTTTCCGATTAATTGCTGCTCAATGGTTTGGTTCGGGATCTTCAAACTTGCTGTGGCGGTTGGTTGTGACCACTAGATGACCCCTATAGTTGTTAAGGTCAAAGGTCAAGGTCACCATGATCTTAACTTGTGAAATGTTTTTAGATCAATAAATGATCAGTGGTTTGGCTTAGGATCTTCAAAGTTGCTGTGGTGATAAGTCATGACCACTAGATGACCTCTATAGTTTAGGTCACTAGATCAAAGGTCAGGGGGGTCTGGGGGGTATACATGTTTTACAAACATCTCTTGTTTTTACATAGTAATACAGTATATACATAAGTCTATAGTAACCAGGTGAGCGATTAAGGGCCATCATGGCCCTCTTGTTTACTTTTCATAAGTACCAGGTACTTTTTTATCCAGAGCATAACTTTTCAAGTACTACTTCTTCACCAATGAACCTCAGATTTTGCATATGCATTTATAATGATGTTTAGATTAGGGCTGTCACGGTTAGATAATTCTTGAACCAGTAAATCGGGAATGGCGAACCGAACCGTAACCGGTTAACCGCCATATTTATCATCCGTCTCAGACTGTATATAGGATAAAGCATGATATGCTACATATTAGGAAATTTAATCATATTTGGGTCGATATAAGACTTGAAAAACCCCGTTGACATCATGCTTGATTCATTTGTTGACCGGTATCATATTACCATTCATTTCAAAGTTAACTTCTGGTAGATTTATGTCGAAAGTGAAAGTAAGAATCGTGTCTATCTTTCAAGTCTCAACTTCTGCTAGACTGGTCTACTGTAAAATTATCAACTAACGTTATGAATGTGTAAGGGTTAAAATTACAATTAGCACGTAAAAGCGACACATAGCTCCACGTGAGTTACATGAAATAAGAACTGTGTCAGAAGATGATATGTATATGGTTTACAGCCCCGAATAATCAGATACCTGCGCTTTTCTCCATCATAGCATGTCGAAGGGAAACAAAATAAGATATGACATGACAGTATAAAATAATATTTTTAGCGTAATTTACTTTCCAAAATTATTACAGGCGGTTCACGGTTAGTGAAATTTTAAATCTTTTAGAACAACGAACCGAACCGTCAACGATTAACCGAGTAACCGTGACAGCACTAGTTTAGATGTGTTTGACATAATTTTCATGTGAGGCATTCCTTGATTGGACTTTAAAAACATTTCTTTACACAAGTGTGGATGAAAGGATTATTGAGCTATTGCCTTTTGTCATTGGATCTTTTGACAAGGTGGTGGGTGGAGGTATCAATCACCTTCCGTGATAGTTCTAGTTGTGGAGTTTTGAAAGTTTGTAACAAACTTAAATTTGATAGTAAGAATTTACACTATTAGGAATCAACTTCTTTACTCTCTCTAATGAATTGCAAAGAAGAGCAAACCCAGATCATATGGCTCCTGCTGGAACCATCAGATCAGATTTTCCTCTGGTTATTTGGAATTTGAATTTATTATATAGATCTTATTCAATACTTTATGCTGTGGCTAAAAAGTCATGCATTCATGAACCATTATAAAACATCAGTGAATACATTCATGATGTCATTATTTCCTACATGTATATTCATCAGGTAAAGAGCTGATACTTTTGTTAATTGTGGATTGCTTTTCAGAGGGAGATGATCTTACTTACTGAGCTGAGTCGTGTGAGAATACCTGACAGAGTGTTCACATTTTCTGTAAGGATCTGGTTCCCAAAGAACTGGATCACCCTCAGGTCTGTTGATGGGGAGGAGACTATTGTTCCCACAGTTTTTGGTAGCAAGTCCAAACCGCAGCCAGGTGGTAACGGAGAGGTTTGTCAGATATTGTTTACTTTTAGGTTGATGTATCTTAATATTGATGAGAAATGAGCTGATATGTAGTTTAGAACAGCACAGGTATTTGTGTTTGTCTGTTGTTGGATTTTTTGTTTTTTAAAAAAAAAGTTTTGAGATATTGCCATAGGTTTCGTGTCGTCATCATTGTGCCTGATGTTGGGGTTGTGCTAAAACTGACATTTGTCAATTTCAACTTTCAAAATCAGAACTGATGTCCCTGCTATCAAACTCCACACTTTTTAACCATCATAGGGGCTACAATCTGGTAACGAGCCATAACTATGTCATGCATATTTATAGAGTTGATTTCAGCAATATTTTATTCAATGAAGAAAAGGATTGGACAACAGGCATAGCCTGTATAAAGTCCTCTCCATATTTATAGAGTTATGATCTTATAAAACATTGATTTTTAGGGACAGATGAACATTTGCATCCACATTCATATCTCTTTTTGCCTTAATCCTTTCCCTCATATAAACACCTTTTCATGTATTTACAAACAGAGTAGACCCAGATCAGATGGCTCCTACTGGGGAGCAGCAACAGCTTTCATTAGATTTAAATCTGTGGAAATGTTTCTCTTGTATTTTCAGTCTGTGTATTATCACCTGAGCAAGAACACATCACACAAGACAAGTACTCGGTATCCATTCTGGCGCTGGTACAATTACCTGCAGAGAACTTGGGCCTGGATGTGGAACTCCATCTTCTTCTTTGGGGTAAAGATTAATTTTGAAGATAATATTCCAAAAAGGGAATTAAGATACTATGGAAATTGCTCTCATCTAATATTTCAACCACTACAGGCCTTTCTCAAATATAACCTTTGACATGATGATCTTTGAAAAGGCCCGTAGTGGTCGAAATATTAGGTAAGTATTTCTAAAGATTAATAGTTTTTATCACTCTTAGAAGTTGATAGAGTCTATGTGGTGCCTATTAACTCATTCCCTCATAGGCTATTTAGACCCAACCTCTTTGAATAAATTTACTGAAAATGAGTATTTACCAAAAAGAGGAACATTTTATTATTGTGCAGTTTTGAAACCAGTGTGATAATTAGACCATTTGCTCCTGTGGACATTTAGAAATTTACCAAATTACCATCTACAAGAAGTATTCTATTTCTTTCAAAGAATACAGTCAGAGGCAAACAAATTGGATCTTGATGAAACTATAAATTTGCTTATAGTATGGTGATGGTTAACAAAAATGTTTGTGTTGCAGATTTTAGTTCCCTGGTGCAGTCCCCTCAGCATGCGGGCTTTGTTCTCTCTGAAAGCATTTCAGCCAGACCTGAAGATCTGCCAGAAAGATGTGAGATTTTCTCTTCCAGTAACCTTGAAATTATGTTTTGGATATGGTTTTACCATAGTTTAATTTCATTTTTATGCCTCTGTGACGACAGTCAGGGGGCATTATGTTTTGCACCTGTCCGTCCGTCTGTCTGTTCATCTGTCTGTCACGCTTTGCTGTAAAGTGTTATATGTCAGTAATTTCTACACTTATACACATGAAACTTCACATACACATCAATCACCATCTGTGCTATCATTTGGCTTCCCACCCATGCTGCCAGTAAGCCCAAGGTCAAGGTCAAATGACTTGGAAATTTTATGTGCAGTTGGTTGTCACATTTACGTGCAGTTGGTCATCAGTTTTTTCATTGCCTTATATCTCCCTAACCACTGTAGTTATTGCCATGGAATTGCAAAATATACATCAAACACCATCCATACTTTCATTGCACACCCAGCCTAGGCTGCCAACAAGCCCAAGGTCAAGGTCAAATTTTATGTGCAGTTGGTTGTCACAGTTTTTTCATTGTCTTATATCTCCCTAACCACTGTAGCTATATTCATGGAATTACATATACACATTAAATACCGTCTATACTTTCATTGCACACCCAACCCATGCTGCCTGCGAGCCCAATGTCAAGGTCAAATGACTTAGGAATTACTTGGAAATGTTACATGCAGTTGGTTGTCATATTTACGTGCAGTTGGTTTTCACAGTTTTTTCATCGTCTTATATCTCCCTAACCACTGTAGCTATTAGCATGGAATCGCATATACACATAAAGTACCATCTATACTTTTATAGCACACCCAACCCATGCTGCCCACAAGCCCAATGTCAAGGTCAAATGACTTAGGATTTTTATGTGCACATGGTTGTCACATTGTTTTCATTGTCTTACATCTCTCTAACCACTGTAGGTATTGCAATGGAATTGCATGTACACATTAAACACAATTCATACTTTCATTGAGCACCCAGCCCAGACTTATATCTCACTATCGCTATAGCTGTTGGCATGGAATTGCATATACACAGTAAACACCTTCCATACTTTCATTACTCACCCAGCCCATGCTGCACGCAAGTTCAAGGTCAAGTTCAAATGACTTAGGAATTTTACTTGCAGCTAGGCAAGCACCACCACGGGGGCATCGCTGTGTCTTACAGACACAATTTTCTAGTTCTTTATAGTCATATTTCTGCACTTGTATGGTCTGTACAAAAGTAAGATTCATAGAATCATGTACCCAAATTACCCTAAGTAATTGGACAGACAAACATAGGCGAATAATGCAGACCCTGATCAAACGACTCCTGACGTATTCTTTTGCAAGGGCCATTTGATTAGTGTCTACACTAATTGCTACTTTCAGTCAAATTTAAAATCATCAAAATGGTGCTAATTTAATTATGCAACTTCACAGATTGGTGGAGAGGGGGAGATTTGGTGATGAGAATAATTAGAGTATTCAACAAACAGATCTATACATCACTGAATCATGTAGTGAGGGTTCGTTCTCAAAACAGTTTCTTAAAAGATTTACTTATTATCTCTGTTAGACTAATTTTATACTTCATTTTTCTGTGGAATGTACTGGTTCTTACCTCTGACTATATATAACTTCAATCTGCAAATATTATGATCTGATTCTGTTTTCAAAGAACATTTCTAGCATGTCTTGTTGTTGTTGTTTTTTAAGAAAAAAGGTAAAAGTAAGATTTTACCATAGTCTTGCGTTGTTGTAGATATTGTCATTGTGCAAAATGTTTAACATTGTCATAGTTTCGACATCAGTACAGCTATCCCTATCAAAATGGCTACAGCCTGATAAGAAGCCATTATGATTATTGCTCTTCAAAAAATTTAATTTCACAGTAACACAGGAACAGGGACATCCACTATCAGTGCTCTTGTCCTTCCATTGTTTATAGAAAATGTGATCAGAATGTAAATGGTTTGGTTCCTGATGACAGAGAATACTGTTTGGAAAAAATTCTTTCTAATTCTGATAAGTTGATATCTGGTATGAAGTATTGTCTGAGTAATTATACTAAATTTCATGTCTGGTTTACTGTACTCATCTTTGTTATATACCGATGTACATTTTGTACCATATAAATTTGTATTCATTTATCCCTTAACATGATAGAGACTCCTATTGACGCCTTTGCAAGATTAGACCCAAATCAGATGGCTGCTGACCAGCCGTCTGACCAAGGTCTGATTTGCTTGCTTTCAGAATAATACACATGTGTAGACCTCATTCTACAGTTTCTTCCATGGCAAGAAAATCAAATCCTGTGTTTATATGCCAGTATGAAAAATAATTTAATTTATATTCATAATGTCATTATATCTAATATGAATATTCATGAAGTAAAGGGTTAGTTTAGACTAAATTTTACATATTTCATTTCACAAACAAGGGTCGTCTGTACCCTAGCCAAGCATCAACAACAGAGACTCTGGTGTCAAGAATAGCAGCTATTTGGGCTAGTGTGAGAAAGTCAAGGAAGAACTTTGAGAGTGCTCCAGATAGAGGTAACATTGATACAATGACAATTATAATAATATGTAAAGTATAAAATGAGCTATGCTATGAAAAACGTGATTTTGTCATTTTGGAATTAGTGTTGAACCACATCAGCTTTCGTCTTCACATGTGACATCTGATGAGGGTCTTCACTGTGTGCAGTTGAAGTCAGCTTATGACAAACATTGAAACCCTGATGAGATTCCACATCTTTAACTTTGTGGATAGTTGTTATCTATGTTGTTTGGTAAACATTTTATGCCCCCGTTGACGGTAGTCAGGGGGCATTATGTTTTGCACCTGTCCGTCCGTGTGTCACGCTTTTACGTGCAGTTGGTAGGTGCAGTTGGTTGTCATAGTTTTTTCATTGTCTTATATCTCACTAACCACTGTAGCTATTGACATGGAATTGCATAAACCACCATCCATACTTTCATTGCGCACCCAGCCTATGCTGCCCGCAAGGCCAAGGTCAAGGTCAAATTACTTAGAAACTTACGTGCAGCTAGGCAAGCACCACCACGGGCATCGCTGTGTCTTACAGACACAATTTCTAGTTTCTTGTGGTACTGCTCTAATAAATGTTGTACCTTGGAGCTTGGACAGACAAACATAGGCAAATAGTGTATACCCTGAAGGAACAGTTTGATCTAGCATACTCCTGCTATTGAACTAGTTGAAAAAAGGAAGATATTAACCCTTCGCTTGCTGAATTTTAAAATACATTTCTCCTTCTTTACCCATGCTCTGTTGTATAATTACATATATCTTCACTGTGTACATGTATTTCGCTGTGAAAACACTGCTGTGGAGTGCACTGGTCGCACAATCAACTTGTAAATAGTGCAGACCCTGATGAGACAGCTCCTGCAGGAGCTGTCTCATCTTGGTCTTCACTATTTACAGGTAGGTATATTGACGTGAATAGCAAGCGAAGGGTTAAACAAGTTTCAGGCATGTTAGTTATCCCAAATGAAGATATATACACATGTATGTATGTATGTAGCAATGCAAACTTTCAACACCCTTTTAATTTTTATCTAAGTTATGTTCTTTGCACAAATTATTGTCTACCAGTATTTCATAGCAGATTTAGTTTCCCCTTCTGTTAAAAACAATTAGGTTGTCAAATGGTTTGGATCTATTATTGTCTACCAGTATTTCATAGCAGATTTAGTTTCCCCTTCTGTTAAAAACAATCAGGTTGTCAAATGGTTTGGATCTATTATTGTCTACCAGTATTTCATAGCAGATTTAGTTTCCCCTTCTGTTAAAAACAATTAGGTTGTCAAATGGTTTGGATCTATTATTGTCTACCAGTATTTCATAGCAGATTTAGTTTCCCCTTCTGTTAAAAACAATCAGGTTGTCAAATGGTTTGGATCTAGACGAGAGGTTGACTAAGACTGTATTACACCAAGATCAGAACTAATTTCAAGGTTCAACTCCTAGTATGCTTAGAACTACACACATTTTTCTCATGTTTTTTGTTTGTTTGCTTTTTTGCCAGGTTTCTTAGGAAAGAGTATGACTCGTATCATCAATCGGTTGTGGAACTACGTGATCAAGGGATTCTGTGGCAGCCTCCTATTGGTTACTACGTTCCCAGTATTGTGTGTGGTTGTGACAGCCCTGTCTCTGTGTCTGGCTGTATCTGCCCCTGTCTGGTGAGTTTTGGTGGAGTTATTTCAAGAATTCTGGGCCCGTATTCATAAAGCTCCTAAGGAGAAACTTAAGAAAATTCCTTAGTTTCTTGAATAGTCCTTAGTCTTGTAAAATGAATACAAGTAAAAATATGTCGGAAAAATAAAGCTGTATATTAAATATATATTTATCCAAATATTCTAGAAGTCATGGAATGAAAATTCACTCAATGAAAAATCTCACACAGTTTTGCTACAGATGCAGACAGAAATATTTTCCATAGGTTGTTCTAAGGTTTAAATTTTCCTAAGGAGCTTTATAAATATGGGCCCTGGTATATATATGTAGGCATGTTAGGCTTGTCTCCAGCACCTGCTACTGTTTTGGTTGGATCAAGAGTGTATGATAAATCGTATCCACATTGCATTATTAGCTCGTCTGTATCAAAGAAATCACGAGCTATTGTCATAACCCCAGCGTCTGTGGCGTCGTTGTTGTTGTCGTTGTTGTCATCGTCGTTGTCCGAAATCTTAACATTGACCATAACTTCTTCAATTTTTCATTTACAACCTTCATTTTTGGTATGAATGTTCATCTAGACAATGACGACAGACGAGCGTTGCACCCGCTTGCGGTGCTTTTGTTAAGTATAAATTTGGCTTTCTCCAAGTTGAACAATTTGACTTTTGAAATGGAATGTACCATCATTGTTTTACAGTGGATTCCATTTAGTATGCAAGGGTAAACTGTGATGAAAAGAATTTTGATTTGTAAATAGTGCAGACCCTGATCAGAAGTCTCCTCTAGCTTTTTGTTCTGGGTTTACACTGTTTGCAAATGACATTTAACTTGTTTCCTGTATTCAGATGTTATAACTACTAAATGAGCTAAAGAACCATATTTGTTCTAGCTTTTACAATCAATGAAGACTTTAGACCAGCTGTACCATCATTGAAGCAGTATCTGCTATGTCATTGAATAGATTCTGATTTGTAAGATGGTTTTTACTTTCAGGTGTCCATTAGTGACTTTGTGTGCCCATCTGTTAGCAGTGGTGGTGTACGACTTTGATAGACCAGGTAAGAAAAGTTAACCTCTAGGAGCCCTCTGAATTGGGTCTACACTGTTTGCAACTGACAGCTAACTCGTGCCCTACATTCAAAGGATTAGATATCACAGTAAACTGTATGTTAGTGTATACATTCCATCCCATTCTATCTGAAGAGTCACTTATGCAGAAAATGATCTGAAATTGCAGACAATTTTTGGTCAGATTTGAGCCAAAGGCTCAAATCTGGCCAATCAAAAACTTGAGAATGAACTCAGACTCAACTAAAAAGGTTTATAAGCATGGGTACGGATGAGACACCAAATTTGGATCCAAACTGTATGTGTAACTATGATCACATCTTCACCATTTCCCTCATATATTTAGATGTTTTCAGGCATTTGCAAACAGAGTAGATCCAGATCAGACTGCTCCTAGAGGAGCCCTCTGATCAGGGTCTGCTCTGTTTGTTAGTGGAATTTGAAAGATCTGTTTCTTTGCTTTCAAAACTAGTTTTAATGTTCCAACTTCCATACTGTTTTGACCATGAATAGTCAATAGGTGTTGAAATTTAGAATAAATACAGAACAAGGGAAGGGTTAAACTGGCTGTGAATTGTCTCCTGCAGTCATAATAAGGATTAATGAATATCTATTGCAGAATCAGGAAACAATGCATTCAGCTTGCTAGCAGAGGCAATCATCTGGAGATTTTTAATACAGGGAACCATCCAGCCAGTCCTGGCCGTCGGCTTTGGTTTCCTTATATGTCCACTAGGAGCACTTGGAATTTCATTATGTAAGTACTATTGAATGGCAATCAAGCCAGTTACAACATGTATAATTATATCTCCCCCAGTATACTGCTTGGCATTCGTCTGTCAGTCTGTCTGTCTGTCCGATTTTAATTTGTCTGCGCACTTTCTCCAAAAGCTTTGGTCCGATTTTCACGAAACTTCATAAGATTGATCAGCGCCATGCCTAGTTGTGCATATCTTATTCCTATTCAGGTTCGATAATTTTCTGCAGAGTTATGGGACTTTGAATTTTTACATGGAAATTTTTGCCTGCGCAGTTTCTCCAAAACTTTTGATTAGATTTTCATGAAACTTCATATGATTGATCAGCACTGTGCCTTGTTTTACATATATTACTCCTATTCCGATTTGATGAATTTCTGCAGAGTTATGGGACTTTAAATTTTTTACATGGAATTTTTTGTCCGCTCATTTTCTCCAAAACCTTTGGGCACATTTTATGAAACTTGATGTTGCAAACAGAGTTGACTAAGATCAGGTAGTTCCTATTTGAGCTATCTGATCAGGGTCTGCTGTGTTGATTTATATGCTACAGATCTGATTCTCTTCTGTTCAGTATTAATTTCCCTTTTTTATACCCCCCACAATAGTTTTACTCTTGTCCATCCCCATATGAAAATAGAACTTGATTCATGAGTATTCATAATTTGCAGAGTCTTGCGTGAATATTCATCCAGTAAACTGATAAATGAAATTGGTACTGTCATTGATTTCGTTCAATGTAAGTAGTACAGAAAGAAGTAAATGTAGGTACATTGCAGTACTGGTATTTAATATGTCAGATTTGTTTATATGCCCATCTTCAGAATGGACTTAAATGTTGTCACTCAAAACGGCCATGTGTGTAGGCAGATGAAGTCCTTTAAAGTTTTCTGCTCTCAACCTTTAGAACTTTTAGCCAATCTTCACTTAAACTCAGATGTAATGTCTGTGGGCAAGTTAGTCAAAATAGACTTTGTCCACACTCTAACTTGAGAAGCTTCTGTTCAATCTTCACAAAACTTTGAAGTAAATATCTCAGTCAATTTCAGTAACCAATTATATCACTTTAGCCATTTTGAAGTTATTGCCCTTTGTTTTTAGAAATTCTTAGTTAAAAGTTATGCCCATGTTGGGCATATTTTGTGTCAGTTTTACACTCATGCTTCATTATTCATTTCCCTTGTTAATATACAGTAAAACAAGTTTTCAACAGTCACTTGGGAGAATGCTGATTCTAGATTTGTAAGAATTGTAATACCGGAAGTGGTAGCTTAATGCGGGATGAAAGTTATGCTGAAAGTTCTCTTAGGAGCTTTCTGCATTACTTCTATTCTTCATTAAACTGTCACCTGTATTTATTTAAACCTCATGAATATTTATATAATAAATAATGACATGAGTATTAATTTGCTGATTTTTCATCATTGCATATGAGCAAGAGAATGTTTGGCCACTACAGAAACTGAAATATCAGATCTATATAATTCCATTTGCTAACAGAGCAGATCCTGATTAGGTGGCTACTGTAGAAGCCCTCTGTCTGGGTCTTTTCTGCTTGCAAATGCATTAAAGGATTTATCTGTGAGATAAAGGGTTAAAGAAACCAACGTTTAGTCAGTAAGTGACTGCTACATGGAGACTACTGCATGTGTGGCATTTAACCTTTCACTCTATGAATATTCTTGTAAGAAATAATGACATTATGAATATTAATTAGTTTAATTATTATTATAGTGCATGGACACAGCAATTGTTGACCATAGCAGAAGGTGTAGGATCATTTCTATATTATATCATAAGCAAACACGGCAGACCCTGATCATATGGCTCCTATGTGAGCCGTCTGATCTGGGTCTACTCTGTTTGCAAAGGCAAGGAAAGGCATACTTATGCAGTAAAGGGTTAAAATACATTTTGATCAGAAGGACCTTACTTTGACTTCTAATCTATTTCTGTCTTACAGTCGGTATTACTCGGCGCACTGGTAGAGCCATCTGGGACACATTTATGTACTATGCTGTGATACGGAGCAGGGCCCGGGTGCCCGCCAATGATGGCTTTGTAGCCCGCAGAATAGCTGGTCCAGGACTAGCATCCAACTATTACCTACAGGTGAGGACTGTCTCTTATTCAACCTTTACTCCATGAAGTTTCATGTAAGAAATAATGACATCATGAATATTAAATCAGATTTTATTCTCATAATAGCACATGGACACAGCAAGTTTTGGCTATGGCAGAAACTGTAGAATCAAATCTATATTTTATGATAAGCAAACAGAGCAGACGTCTGATCTGGGTCCACTCTGTTTGCAAAGGCATGGAAAGACGGAGTAAAGGGTTAATCCTTTCCTTCATATTAAATGAATGTCTTTGGAAACAGAATAGACCCAGTGCAGATGGCTGCTATTGGTAGAATGGTAGAATATCAATCTGATTCTACGGTTTCTGCAAAGTATACTCTTTCATACTGAATGGACTCTATTATTAATTGATGATAGACCATGCCACTTTTAAAATTCATGCAGTGTATGTCAGTACCAAAAACAGTGTTGTCAGCAGCTTGACCCTTTACTTCATACAAACAGGCATCAAAGGCATCATTTGACATCTGCTACACATTTAAAACTTAAATCTTCTTCTCATATCTCTCAAAAATACAGTCAGAATATCAATGGTTTGGGTTCTGATGGGACAGTATTATTACAAACCTTCACAAATTGTTTGCTTACACACAAAGAGTTCATTAATAACCTACTGTTTTGCTGTAGATCCGTCCTGAGCAGGCCCTGGCAGCATTAGAGGCAGGTATGGAGCTTGAAGAGCTGGATGTGTATAAGGCCAAAGTGACCCGCCTGATAGACCGGCCTGTACATGAGTACAAGTAAGTTTTGTACCTAGTGTGTAGACGTCCCTCATATCAACAGAGCCATAGATACAGATGTGCATTTCAGATACTGTGCAACCTCGATATCTTAAACTTTAAGCGACTATACAAATTACTTCGAGAAAATAGGAGTTCAAGTCAGCCTATTTCTAATTTGGAAACTTTCTGAATGTGGCAGCTTAATGCAGGTCGAAAGTAATACTGAAAGCTCCTGTACTTGTTATCTGCATCAAACTGTCGCATTTTTAGTGGTGAAGTTTAGAACAATTCTTTATTACAAATTTGTGAAGGGGCCGAAGTTTGACTTTGAGTTATATCGAAGTTCGAGTTATGCAAGTTCAAGATATCTAGGTTCCACTGTACTAAAATAATAAATTCTGCACCAAACCCACTGTTGTGACCACTGTATGCATTTGTATCTGAGAGGTGACTATAAATAGTGGTCACCTTCAAGACAATTTCTAAAGAATGGTCACAACATGGAAAGATATGGAGCTGTTCTTGAAGTTATGGTTTGATTTACACATCTGTCTTATGACTCTTGCCCATATCACTATCTTTTACCAGACTACCTTTGTTAAACCATTCCCTCATATTGACGCCTCTGCAAAAGTCTACTGTTGAAATCATTGTGATAAATAGAGCATTTGCTCATATAGGAGCAAATGCTCTATTTATCACAATGGTTTCAAACTACAGAATTTTAAAAAAATTTCCTTTTGTCTAGTTAATGCTCCTTTTCGGTAGATTTATTCAAAGAGGTTGAATCTAAAAATAGCCTATGAAGGAATGGGTTAATCATTCATTGAGTGATTACGGGACAGTGTTGTTTTATTAATGGGCAAAAAAGCAGATGAAACAGATGTATTTCATTTGTTTTAACCTGGAAAAATTGATTGATGAACAGATTGCAATTGACATCCATGCCTCTGGTGTAATGAGACACTTCTGTACTAATTTTGTATTGTCATCCTCAGCCAATGACAGTGTCAAAGCTCTAGATGCAAAGAGTATTCTTATTTAAATCTCTTAACCCTTCGCTTGCTAGTCATATCAATATACCAACCTGTAAATAGTGAAGACCCAGATGAGACAGCTCCTGCAGGAGCTGTCTCATCAGGGTCTGCACTATTTACAAGTTGATTGTGCAACCAGTGCACTCCACAGCAGTGATTGCACAGCGAAATAGTTGTACACAGTGAGGATATATGTAATTATACAACACGGCATGGGCAAAGAAGGAGAAATGTATTTTAAAATTCAGCAAGAGAAGGGTTAGAGCTCTAGATGCAAAGAGTATTGATATCTAAATCTCTTCACTTTCAGCCAAACCCTATCATGATGGTACTCATTAGATATATATCAACTTGACTAAAAGACTAAAGTGGAGAAATATAGGCACTACATGTATTTTACATGGCTAGTTCCTCTTATCTGTCTCCCTGATAATTGATAGTTCCTAATGAATTCCGATGACCTGTCTTTATTTAACCCTTTCCTTGATGAACATTTATGCATGAATTGATCACTTCATGAATACTCATTAACTAATTTTGTAAATGGTAAAGTTTAAAAGAAAATTCTATGCTTAGACGACAACTATAGGATCAGATCTATATAATTTCATATAAAGCAAAAACAGCAGACCCTGATCAGACGGCTCCTACATTTGCAAAGGAAAGGGTTAATATTCAAAAAATGTTTGGCAGAGATTGTTCAAATTTCAAATGTTGGCATGGATAGTTTTAAGACATTTTTGACAATGCTGTGTCATCTTCTGAACCCTTCACTTCATAGATATGACTATTTATGCCTTTACAATCAGAGTAGACCCAGATCAGACTGTTCCTGTAGCAACCATTTTATCAGGGTCTGCTCTGTTTGCTTGTGAAATGATATAGGTCTGATTGTTTTGCCATGGTCAAATATTCCCTGGTTCATAATGTCATTATAAGATCCATATGTTCATTTGTTCATATGAAGATTCATGAGGGACAGGGTTACTTTTTATGAAAATGCACTGGGATAGACATGCACTATCCTGATAGCTGGATTCTAACCCTTGGAATGCTGCAAACAAATGTACTGGCATTAATAAACAGTGCAGACCCAGATCATAGGGGTCCTAGAGGAGCCCTCTAATCAGGGACTATGGTTTGACATTCAAAATCTTCTGGCAAAGTCAGTCCCTTCATACTGAATTATTACAGCATTCCAAGAGTCAAGATAGTTTTTCTGTTTGGAAATACATATTCAATTGTATACTTTTCCAACATGTAAAGTTTGTCTTGATTTCACAAATCTTGCACAGATCTACTGTATTGAATGTTCATGTGCCTGCAGTATTAAGGAAGGGGGGGGGGGGGGGGGGGGGGGGGGGGGGATGACGTTGATCGACATAGTGCAGTTTAAATGTTAATGGCATAATTCTGCTGGACATGGAATTGCAGAGCGCTCAATCACACACAAGAAAGACAACTAAAGGGTAAAAAAGAGTAAGTATTGCTTTAGAGTTGTCTTTCCTGAAAGGATATATGATTGGTGTCCAGGGGTGGTTTGGAACCCTGTGAGATATCAATAATGGTGTTGTCAGAACTGGAACTGATTTATATAATTTGATAAATTTGCCAACTTGTATTATAAAAGTGTACCTATAGCACCCTGAATGCAACTCATCAGATTCAAAACTGTCAAAAACGGATTGTTTGTTGTTTAAAAATAATGGGGAAAAACGTTGTTTAAAAATAATGGGGAAAACCTATCCTATTTCCCTAAAATATTTGGACAGACAAATTTAGGCAAATAGTGCAGACCAAGATCAAACTGCTCATGAATAGTTTGTTCAGGGTCTACAGTATTTACTACTACATGTATGTCAGTCTAGATAAGTTATCCGCCAAATTGTAATATTATAAATGATGTAGATGAATTTACTAGAGGTTAACCCTTTATCGCATAGATACACCTATTAATGCCTTTGCAAACAGAGTAGACCCAGATCAAATGGCTCCTGTTGGAGCCATTTGCTCGGGGTCTGCTGTTTGTTTATGAAATACAGTAGAACCCTTCTAATGTGACCACTTAATGAATAAACATGGGTTTCTTAATAAGCAGGTGGTTGCTTAATGCAGGACACAAGTAATGCAGAAAGCTCCTATAGGAACTTTCTGCATTACTTTTGTCCTGCATTAAGCTACCACCTGCATCTAGCACCAAGAATTTTACCTCTTTTAGATGGTCGCATTAGCAGGATTTTACTGTAATCTAGATATGATTTCTGTGTTTCTGTGCTCATATGCCATTACCAAAATTCAGCTAACTGATATTCGTCATTATGCCCTTATTTCTTACATGCATATTCATGGAGTAAAGAGTTAAACAGATCACGGTTTGATTTGCAAAGAAACTGTACAACAGGCAAAAGGGTGAAACATTAGAATCCTAATAGGTAGTTAAATAGAAGTTGGAGACATTTAACATGTTTACAGACAATAGCTTATCTGTAGACACACTAAGGAAATTAAATTATTGTACTGGGTATAACTTCTTAACTATTTACCTGATAGATTTTGCAGACAGACTACCCTAAATATACTAAGCATTCGTATATACAGTAAAACCTCTCTAAACCGGACGTCAAATTTTGGTATAAATACAGGTCTTGGAGACAGGTGGCTGCTTAATGCAGGGTGAAAGTCATGCAGAAAGCTCCACTAGGAGGAGCTATCTGCATGACTTCACCCTGCATTAAGCAGCCACCTGCCTACAAGTATCAAACATTTTCTTTACTAGAGTCCCGGTTTAGAGGTTTTACTGTACAAACTGTACAAATAGTGCAGGCTCAGATCAAACAGCTCCTGAAGGAGCCATTTGATAGGATTTTCACAATTTGCTACAACAGTTTAATCTATATATTGGGGTCTGCTCTGTTTGCTTATGAATTAATATAGAACTGATTCTGCAATGTCTGCCCTAATAAAACATTTATTGTTTACTAAGCCAAAATGAAATTTCAACTGATGAATATTCATAGTCATTATTTCTTACATGAATATCCGCAGTTAAAGGGTTAAATGGTGTTGATATATCCCTGAATATAAATGAGTTCCTCAGACGAGGACAATCAACTGACTAAATGCTTCTTACCTATGGGACTATAGACACTTTTAAATACTTTTAACTCGTTGTATGCTGGTTGCAGATTCCCACCATTTATGACCCATGCAAACAATTTGAATCCAGATCAGACTTCACAAAGGCAGGCCTGATCTGAGATCCAAACTGTGTCTCATCTGTGGCTCATCTTTTGCAAAAACATCTGAAAGTGCAAAAGATTAAGACAGTAGATTAATATTATTGGAGCTCCTAGGAGCACAGGTTGTTGTTATATAAACAAAAAGAAGCTTTAAAAGTCTGAATTATTTCATGAATTTTAGATAGAACATGCAAGTAGAACATGGCCTGGTTTTTGCAAATAGTGCAGACCCAAATTAGAGGACTCATCTAGGAGGGTTTGCACTCATCAGGGTCTGCACCATTTGTCATTGAAAATCCTCTTACAAATTACACCCTCTCCTATTCAGTACTGGATAGACTCTATCATTGAACAGTCTCGAAGGGTGAGGTGCCTATTAACACCTTTGCAAATAGAGCAGACCCAGATCAGGAGCTCTCTGATCAAGATCTGTTCTGTTTGCTTATGTACTCTATTCTCTCAAGCAAACTTAGGCAAATTTTGCAGACACAGATCAAATTGCTCCTTGAGGAGTAGTTTGATCAGGGTCTGCACTTTCTGCTACTACATGTATAATTGTATATCGGTCTAATTAAAAGATATTAAAATGGTGCCAGATTGACTTATTCAGATGTACAAACTTGCTGAGAGAAGAAATTAGGTGTCAGAACACTTAGAGTAATTAGGGTATGCACCACAAGTCAGTGTAGGACATTAGCATCATAACAAGTGGGTATATATATAAAGAATGTCTTATTGATGTCATTTTACTACTCCCTGGCTTTGACAAATTGTAGTGTTGCTATGGCAACAAAATTGCTGAAAATGGGTCACAAATTAGTAGAATAGCAGTTTCAGAGAAACAATGGGGGACTCTGCATGTGGGTAAAAGATACCCTTTGTGAAGTATTTTTTATCTTATGGAAACAGATTGTATACAGATATAACACAAGTGACAAATCAGTTGATTGATATCGGAACTTTTTCCACTGAATCAAAGACTAAAACAAAAATTAGAAAAGTTTGTTGTAGTTTGACATTTTAGTGTTCATTAACTTTGAAGCACATTTTGTTTCAGTCACACAAAGGACACGGCCAGAAAGTTTCCTCTCAGATAGGATTGATTAAGAAAAAGGTTATCAATATGTTTTGTCCTGAAAAATCTATATCACCCATTTCACACAGAAGGCATATTCATTATAAATTTTCATTTAGTTTAGTTAGCATACAGATAACAAGTGACTTGCATCTCATCAGGATCTGTACTTTTTCACATTTTTAAACTGCTTTAGACAGAAGTGAATAAATAACACTTTGACTGTCTGGACTTGGTCTGTTCTGTTTGCTTATATGATAGACTGTCTGAGCTTGGTCTGTTCTGTTTGCTTATATGATAGACTGTCTGAACTTGGTCTGGTCTGTTTGCTTATATGATAGACTGTCTGGACTTGGTCTGTTCTGTTTGCTTATATGATAGACTGTCTGAGCTTGGTCTGTTCCATTTGCTTATATGATAGACTGTCTGGACTTGGTCTGTTCTGTTTGCTTATATGATTAACTGTCTGGACTTGGTCTGTTCCATTTGCTTATATGATAGACTGTCTGGACTTGGTCTGTCCTGTTTGCTTATATGATAGACTGTCTGAACTTGGTCTGTTCTGTTTGCTTATATGATAGACTGTCTGGACTTGGTCTGTTCTGTTTGCTTATATGATAGACTGTCTGGACTTGGTCTGTTCTGTTTGCTTATATGATAGACTGTCTGAGCTTGGTCTGTCCTGTTTGCTTATATGATAGACTGTCTGGACTTGGTCTGTTCTGTTTGCTTATATGATAGACTGTCTGAACTTGGTCTGTTCCGTTTGCTTATATGATAGACTGTCTGAACTTGGTCTGTCCTGTTTGCTTATATGATACAGATCTGGTTTGAACTCGTCTGTTTTTTTAAGACAAAATACAAGCTATTGTAACTTGGGCATCTGCGTTTCCTGAAGACACCGATGACGATGACTTCAGGAAACTTTAACATTGGCTATTACTTCTTTACTATTCTTTCAAATCTTATGAAAACTTCACAAATTTGTTCACCATCACAAGGGCTACATTCTTACCAAAGGCCATAACTCTGTAAGACCTTTTTTCTCAAATTTATGCCGCTGTAGGGACAAGGCCTTTCCATCAATGTTTGAACTTTGGACTTTTGACCTTGACCTTTGACCTAATTTTTAAAACTTTAACAATAAACTTTAATGTTGGCTATTGTTTCAAAACTATTTAAGCAAATCTTATGAAACTTCACAGACTTGTTCACCATCACAAGGGCTACAATCTGACCAAGGGCCATAACTATGTAAGACTTCTTTTTTTTTTACAAAATTTTGCCCTTTTATGGACTTAAGAAATAAAAAATTAGATGTCCCGACAGAAGTGCATTTGCACTGTTTGACATGGCAATACATTTCCTTTCACATTTCAACCTTCCTTTCATATTAACACCTTTTCACATCTTTTGAAACAGAGTAGACCCAGATCAAATGGATGATGTTCTTATTAGCTTGACAAATTATCAAGATTCAAACTGTTTGCCACTCTTGAAATTTGTTTTAACCCTTTACTCCATGAATATTCATGTGAGAAATAATGATGTCGTGAATATTAATTACATTATTTTTTATAAGGGCACATGGACACAGGAATGTTTGGCTATTGTAGAAATTGTAGAATCATATGTATTTCATAAGCAAACAGAGCAGACCCTGATCAGATGGCTCCTACAGGAGCCATCTGATCTGTGTCCAGTCTGTTTGCAAAGGCATAGAAATAGGTATTTATGGTGTGAAGGGTTAAAAGGAGTAGAAGAACTGAGGCGTACATTTTTTGCAGACAGAAGTAACTTAGTTCTCCATTTCCCTGTGATGGCTCACAGTGTAGTGTTATTATTGGATCATTTGTAATGATTATTAGACAGTGTCTGCTACAACAGTATGATTTATCTTCATCATTTAGTAATTACCAGTATCATGGGAAAATAGAGTCTGTTTTATGTACTTATGTAGCCATTTGCTTCATGAATATTCATGTAAGAAATAGTGATGTCATGAATATTAAGTTTTTTAACCCTTCGCTTGCTATTCACGTCAATATACCTACCTGTAAATAGTGAAGACCCAGATGAGACAGCTCCTGCAGGAGCTGTCTCATCAGGGTCTGCACTATTTACAAGTTGATTGTGCAATCAGTGCACTCCACAGCAGTGATTGAACAGCGAAATACTTGTACATAGTGAAGATATATGTAATTATACAACACGGCATGGGTAAAGAAGGAGAAATGTATTTTAAAATTCAGCAAGCGAAGGGTTAATAGCAGGTGAACACAGCAAAATTTTGTCATGGCGGAAATACAAGACAACCGAGCAGACCCTGATCAGGCAGCTCCTACATTATTTATTTGTTCAGGCTCTTTTGTAAGGATGTTAACATATTTCCTCATATTGACACCTCTGTAAAAGCCACTTTATAAAACCATTGTGATAAATAGAGCATTTGTTCCATAGGTTTCAATGGTTTCAAAACTTCACAATTCTAAAATTTTCTTTTTTCCTAATAAATGCTCCTAAGATTAGCTTATGAGGGAATGGCTTAACCCTTTCCTCCATAAATACGCCTTTCTACGCCTCTGTAAATGTCACTTGATGAAACCATTGTGATAATGTGAAATGCTCTATTTATTACAATGGTTTCAAGCTACAAAATTTGACTTTTCTCAAGTAAATGCTCCTTTTGGGTAGATTCATTCAAAGAGGTTGGGTCTAAAAATAGCCTATGTAGGAATGGGTTAAAAGGTCTCCCAATGATATATAATGAAGGTTCATGTTATCATAGACTCAAGTTTGGTTAGATATGCAAACTATGTAGATTCTATATTAGAAGGTTCGAACTTTTGTATGCTAATAGATAAATGGTTCTCAGCAAAGATTTTTCACCTGCTACAAATTCTTGAAGTAGATATTCTCCATTCCCCCACCCCCACCCACTGAACCCCCTCAAAAAACAAACAAACAAAAACATGATCAGTGTAACAATTTGGATTCAGATGAGGCAAAGAGTTATTCAGTGTGCCATTAGCATTCAAACAAATTGCATAAGTAATCATGAATTTGCTGCTAGCTTCCAAAGAGTTGTATAGACTGACTACTGCTGTGATCTAACTGTAAAGTACTCATGCAGTACCATCAGCTTGTAAGTAATGGGGTACTACACCCGCCAGGGACACGCCAAAGACTTAACAATGGAACTAATATATGTCTTTACTTACACTCAGTATGATGAGGGCTGTATTGCCGTAATTATTCTAAGTTTTCGGCCAGACAAACCTAAGCAAATAAGGCAAACCTAAATGAAACTGCTTCTGTAGTTTGATCAGAACTTTTGCTGCTCCACTAGTGTCCCTTAACCCATTACTCCATGAATATTCATGTAAGAAATAATGACACCCTGAATAGATTAATTGTTATAATAGCATATGGGCACATGAATGTTTGGCCAGGGCAGAAACTGTAGAATCATATCTATAATATATCATAAGCAAACAGAGCAGATCCAGATCAGATGGCTCCTTTAGGAGCCATTTGATCTGGGTCTACTCTGTTTGCAAAGGCGTTGAAATGCGTATTTATGGAGTTAGAGTGGGTTCACTCTTAAGGGTTAGAGTGATCATATCTGCAGAATTGACCTTACTAGTTTAGAGACAAGAGTTCAACTGGTGGCCAAATATTTAAGGCAAATACGGTTTAATGATAACTCTAAATATTTGGTCTCACCTATCTCTCCTCTCCACCATAACGCTAAAATAAGTCAATTTGTTACCATTTTGGTGACTTTAGATTAGACTGACATCAGTAGCAAATTGTGTAAACCCTTATCAAACAGTTCTTTAAGGAGCAGTTTGATCTAGGTCTGCGATATTTTAGTAAAGTTTTTTTGTCTGAATTCTTAGGGTTAAGAGGGTGTATGAAGAATTTAACTTTTTCACTGCCAATGTCGCATTATGTAGTTAAGCTCTGTGTCTTATTAGGATCCAAACTTTTTGTTACTGTGACTGGGATTTTTAAACAAAACATTAATGTAAACAGTTTATTTTTTTAACCAAAAAATTAGTCTAAACAAAAAAATAAAAAAATGAAAATTGTAGCAGATGACAAATTTTGCAGATGACAAAAGTTGGCTGCGAAAGAGTTTAAACATTATGCCTACCATTGTAGCAAGAAGGGTTTTTTTTCAAAATTTTATCTGTAGGACAACTTAACCCTTTCACTGTTCTATGTTTATTCCAAATTTCAATACCTTCTGAATATTCATAGACAAAATAGTTGAAATATGGAAGGTAGAACATTGTAGCCATTTTAGAAAGTGAAGAAACAAATCTTTCAAATTCCATTAGCAAACAGAGCAGACCCTGATAAGACGACTCCTATAGGAGCTGTCTGATCTGGGTTTACTCAGTTTGCAAATGAGTGAAAAGGCGTTTATATGAAGGAAAGGGTTAAGGAGAAATTGTCTGCCTAAAACTGTAGCAGACATATTGAGTAAATTTTCAGGCAATGCCTCTCAGAATATTTTATTATATACATTATCTACATTAAGTTTTATTCCTCAACAATAAGTTTACTTCTATTGATTTTACGAGGTTAGGAATATTCAAGAAGCTAAGTAATGTTGTTAAATTTCTCCTTAGGAGCTTTATGAATATGGACCCAGAGGCTGCTGTTCTATTTGCCAATCAATCCAATTTATTTTGATCATGTTTCTGTCATAACTTTGTTTACTCTTTATGGATTTCAGTCAAACTTCACAGTATTATAGAGCATCATGATAAGGTCATTTGTAACCTGTTTCAAGATAATTTTTCCCTTTTATAAGTTTCATGTGCCAACAGATAGACCCAAATCCTTTAATAGCTCTCTGATCAGCAGCTGCAGTGTTTGTCACTCAAAATAGTCTCACAA
This sequence comes from Azorinus chamasolen, assembly GCA_963576725.1. Lineage (NCBI taxonomy): Eukaryota > Metazoa > Mollusca > Bivalvia > Cardiida > Solecurtidae > Azorinus > Azorinus chamasolen. The sequence goes on along the minus strand of OY755236.1, from coordinate 60,824,722 downwards.
AGTACATGATTGTATACCCTTTTATATTGAATGGACTCAATCCTTAAAGTCCCTGGACGTCCTGAGATCGAAAAATGACACTTTGATGTTTTTGATAAAGTGCCCATCCATTTGAAAGAAACTGGTCTTAAACAAGTTTCAAATGTAAGGTTTAGTGTAAAATCACATGTTTTTTTAATCGTTGAAAACAAAAGTAGGTTTAAATATAGAGAGAAAACGAAAGTAGGTTTAAATATAGAGACTGTGAGTATGTTTATTTCTACATTTTCTTTCCTGTTCGGCAACGAGACTGTGCTCATCCCACTTCGGCTTCCAAGGGATGTCTAAATTGCATTGTTTGATATCGAGAGGCACATGCACGAAGTGTTTGCTATATTTATAGCAAATATTTATAAAGTACTCTGTCATACTTTTTTGACTGCTGGAACAAAAAGTACAGTGTGATATATTTTAGAGTTTTATTGCTGTTTCTCAACAGAACGATCAAATAAAAAGCAAGACTGTTTAAATGGTATACTGAAGGGTACATTCAGCATATATTTACTTAATGCATAGGCATTCAGGGATTTTAACCTTTTCCCTGTTCTAGTGTTTATTCCCGATTTCAGTACCTACTGTACTATATTCATGGGCAAAATAGTTATAATGAAATATTGAAGGAGGAACATTATAGCCGTTTTAGAAAGTAAAGAAACGGAACTATCACATTCCGTTATCAAACAGAGCAGACCCTGATCTGGGTCTACTCTGTTTGCAAATACATGAAAATGCATTTATATGAAGGAAAGGGTTGAACACTGATGAACCGTTCCAATTTGAAATTCAGCATCCAAAGGGCTGAAGGGTAAAGAGTTTGTTCCTAACTGGTAAGGTCAGAGTCCATTTAATTTTGGTGCAAATCTACCCATATGTTAGATCTCTTTGTATATTTTTTTTTTATGTTTTAACCTTTTACTTGATGAATATTCATGTAAGATAATGAATTATATTGATATCATGAATACTTATTTGGTAGTTATGAACCCACAAAGGTTTTGCCATGGCAGAAACTGTAGAATTAAGATCTATAAAAATTCATTAGGCAGAAGGAGCAGACCCTGATCAGAGGGCTGCGCTACAGGAGTGGTCTGATTCGATTCTTGCTGTGTTTGCAAAGTCTCTGTCAGGCAAAGGCTTAATTGATAAGACATAAATGGCATTCATTCATTAAACAGTGCAGCTAGGGATGAAACATGGCCTCTGTGTATACATGTGTAGGAGTGACTGTAACAGGTGCACAGTTTCAATTAAATGCAACAAGTAGACACTACTGTTTGTTTTTGGATGACTTTTGTAATTATTGGACTGCCCTTTGAATGCTGTATATTTTCTAACTGGAATATCATGTTCATCATGTTAACAGTAGACTCCTTTCAGTTTTGAGTGAGTGATGACAAACTTTGTAGCCCCTGATCAGAGAGCCCATGCAGGAACCCTGTTTGCAAATAACAAATACAGTAGAACCTGTCTTAACCCTTTCCCTCATACAAACGTGTTTTCACGTATCTGCAAACAGATTAGACCCAGATCAGACGGCTCCTAGAGGAGCCGTCTGATCAGGGTCTGGTCTGTTTGCTAATGGAATTTGATAGATCTGGTTCTTTGCTTTCTAAAATGTCTACAATGTTCCACCTTTCATATTTCTATAACTATTTTGTTAATGAATATTCATTGGGTATTGAAATTTGGCCTACATACAGAACAGGGAAAGGGTAAACTCTTTCCTCCATAGGCTATTTTTAGATCCAACCACTTTGAATAAATCTACCGAAAAGGAGCAGTAACTAGAGAATAGGAAAATTTTAGAATTTTGTAGTTTGAAACCATTGTGATAAATAGAGCATTTGCTCCTATAGGAGCAAATGCTCTATTTATCACAATAGTTTCAATAGGTGATTTTTACAGAGGCGTAGAAATGCATATTTATGGCGGAATGGGTTAAACAACTTTGAATTGATTGCGCACAGAAATCATAAAAATCAGGTGGTTGCTTAGGAGCTTTCTGCATTACTTTTGACCTGCATTAAGCTACCACCTGCCCTACAGACCCATAATTAGACCTCTGTGTGATAGTCACTTAATACAGGTTCTACTGTAATTCATTTCCCATATTTTTCTCAACGGTTTATCTTTAGTAATCTATGCTTTGCCTTATGGAAACTGGGCTGGTTGTGGTTCTGTTTTCTTTTACAAAAAACATTAATAGTGTTCATTATTTTCTGTCCCAATGAGACACCCATGTTACTGTACTTCTTATCTGGATCTAATCTGCTTGCAAAGATTATCACAAAATCTCAAGGTTCAAGAACTACTAAACTTGAACTGCATTTTGAAGAGATAAAAAACACACACAAAACGAGCATGAATTCATTTTTAGAATGTCAGGTTGGTAAACATGATTCACAGAATATTATTTTGACGAAAAGAAGACGCCTGTTAACCCTTTCCCTCATATAAAAGTGTTTTCACGCATTTGCAAACAGAGTAGACCCAGATCAGATGGCTCCTAGAGGAGCCATCTGATCAGGGTCTACTCTGTTTGCTAACGGAATTTGAAAGATGTTTCTTTACTTTCTAAAATAGCTACAATGTTCCACCTTCCATGTTGCCTTATAACTTTTTTGTTCATGAATATTCAGTAGGTATTGAAATTTGTAATAAACATAGAACAGGGGAAGGGTTAACTCTTTATCTCTTGAATATTTATACAAGAATTCATTAACAAAAGAATGATGGGCCATGGCAGAAACTGTAGAAACAGATGTATACTATTTCATCTGCAAGCAGAGCAGATCCTGATGAAATGGCCCCACAGGAACTGTCTGATCTGGGTCTACTCTGTTTGCAAAGGAATCAAAGGCATTTCAATATGAGGTTAAAGTTTAAGTAAATGAAATTTAAGCATGTGTATAACCATGGCAATTGTGTAGCAATATTTGCTAATTAATAAACTACAAGTAAAACCTCTCTATAACAGCCACTAAATTGTGTTAATTAGTTGGTATTTAGGGCAGGTAGCTGCTTAAAGCAAGGTGAAAGTAAAACAGAACGCTCCTATAGGAGCGTTCTGTTTTACTTTCACCTTGCTTTATGCAGCCACCTGCCATAACACAAAATAATTGATGTAATTGAGTGGCCATTATAGAGAGGTTTTACTGTAATTTATATGAGGGAAAGGGTTAACATGGAAGTTCTTTGCAGTGGCAGATTCTAGAATCAAACCTATTTATTTCATAAACAAACAGAACAGACCCTGATCACACAGCTCCTTTTGGTCTACTCTGTTTGCAGTCAAAAAGTGTTTATTTGAAAGAAATGGTTAAACATATTCAGTAGCAAATGGAACTCCATGGATATTAATTTAGGAAATATGACCTCCTGGGTATTTCTTAGATGTCTGGTCTGGGTCTGCTCCGTTTGCAAAGGCATTTTTATTCCAATTAGACTCTACCATAAAGCAATGATAGATATTCAGTGCAACAGATAACTGTGTGTACATGTACTCAATACTAAAATTGTCATTTCTCCACCAAACCCTTAGTTGTGACCACTCTTTAGAATAGAAGTGACAATTCTGTAGAGTGGTCACAACATAGGGTTTGGTGGAGAAATTAAAAGTTATACCTGAAAATGTTTTAATTTACGCATCTTATCTGAAGCTCTTGATATTCCACCTTGAAAATTTAGCAATTGAAGTGTTAACCTTTCCCCATAGACTTCCCTGAGATGACAGTAGGATATGTGATTTACAGATAGTATTGTATCAGCATAGACATGTTTGTATCCTGGATTTCATTTCAATAATTGGGGTGCAATCCATTAAGAATCTTATCACCTTCATCCAACTTTACTTCAAAGAAGATTGTTTATCAATTTAATCAGAGACGCATCAATCCACTTGCCATTCCACTTATGTGTCTTAGTTTATACAGAACTAGAGAAACAATTTCCTGGAGCATCCTTCTCCTAGGAGATTTGGTCATTGTAGTTTATTTACTACCTTTCCTATGTATTGGAAGTTAACCCATTTCCTCATAGGCTATTTTAAGACCAAACTTCTTTGAATAAACCTACTGAAAATGAGCATTTACTGCAAAAAAGAAAATTTCAGAATTATGTAGTTTTGAAACCATTTTGATATACATGGTTTCATATAGTGACCTTTACAGAGTTGTTAGGTGTCAATATGAGCGAATGGGTTAATCTTGTGAATGGGAGACATGCATGCACTGTTATTGGCAAATGGTGTTGACCAACATCATAGAGCTCATAGACTAGCCCTTTGATCAGGGTCTGCACTGTCATTCAGAATCTAACAAATTTAACCCTTTTATACTGAGTGGACTTTATAGTTAAACACTGATGGGCTATTCCACTCTGATCATTCAGCGTTCAAAGGGTTACTATAAAGAAACTATCAGTGAATCCATTGGTCAGTCTGATCTTTGATCTATGTTTTGTTAATTTTTGTGGAATTATTTGACTGTTAGCTTGACATTGTGAACCAAAATTTGATATTCACCAAAAACGGATTAAATCCATTCAAGGGTTCAAGTTCAAGGCCTTATTCAACCCTTTATTCCATAGATACACATTTAACCCTTCTCTTGCTGAATTTTAAAATACATTTCTCCTTCTTTACCCATGCTCTGTTGTATAATTACACATTTCTTCACTGTGTACAAGTATTTCGCTGTGCAATGACTGCTGTGGAGTGCACTGGTTGCACAATCAACTTGTAAATAGTGCAGACCCTGATGAGGCAGCTCCTGTAGGAGCTGTCTCATCTGGGTATTCACTATTCACAGGTAGGTATATTGACGTGAATAGCAAGCGAAGGGGTAAATGCCTTTGCAAACAGAATTGACCCAGATTGGATCAGGGTTTGATTTGTTTGCTTATGGAATTGAATATGGGTAGATCTGATTCTACTGCCATTTATCCAGGGCCAAAATGTTTCTTGTTCATATTAACCCATTACCTCATAGACTATTTTTAGATACTCTTTGAATAAGTCTACCAATGCAATAATGAGCATTAATTAGAGAAAATGAATTTTTTTAGAATTTTGTAGTTTGAAACCATTGTGATAAATAGAGCATTTGCTCCTATAGGAGCAAATGCTCTATTTATCACAATGGTTTCACAAAGTGACTTTTACAGAGTCGTCAAAAGCCGTCAATATGAGGGAATGGGTTAAGCTAATAAATATTCATACATACATAATTATTGTGCATTAATATTCATGGAGTAAAGGGTTCCAGTTCTCTGCCGATGCATACTTTTCTGAACCATTCAGTACATGTCCATTGCTGGTGCATGCTTTTACTTTGAAATAGTTAACTTCTGAAGTCAAAGATGATAAAAGAAGACAAATTTACCAGTAGACAGTATCAGATGCCTTAGATCTATCTGTCGTATGTCGGGATTCTATCCTGCTTGCATGCTTCAAAGCAGTTTACCAGTAATAAAATATGTAATTGGTACAGCCTTTTTATTGGGATGGTTTGGTATGGTATTTTGTTTTCGATTTTCAGACTTTGGTTATGGGAAGAACATGGAAATTTCACAATCCCAGCCCGTCCAAAAGGAAATAAAGTTGGGTTTATTTCCTTGTTGTTGGCAAACATTAATTTCGGGAAATGCCAAAATCAATTTACAGGATTTGTGGTGTGTGAAGTTATCCCTTTACCTCATGAATATTCATGTAGGAAATACTAGAGCGTATGAATATTGATGAACAATATACTTTCTTTTACCATGGCACAAAGTATAGAATCAGATCTATATTATTTTTTAAGCAAACAGAGCAGAATTCCAATGATACAATCAAAAACATATTTATTTTACCTACCCTTATATCCTATCTTGAACAAAGAGTAATGAACAACTGCTTACGATTACAGTGTTCTAGATTATATGTAATCTGCGGGTGTCTGAAATGGATTACAACTGTTTAACCCTTTACTCCATAAATACGCCTTTCTACACCTTTGCAAACAGAGGAGAACTAGGTCAGACAGCTTCTATAGGAGCCGTCGGATAAGGGTCTGCTTTGTTTGCTTATGAAATAATATGAATCTGATTCTACAGTTTCTGCCATGGTTTAACCCTTCGCTTGCTATTCACGTCAATATACCTACCTGTAAATAGTGAAGACCCAGATGAGACAGCTCCTGCAGGAGCTGTCTCATCAGGGTCTGCACTATTTACAAGTTGATTGTGCAACCAGTGCACTCCACAGCAGTGATTGCACAGCGAAATACTTGTACACAGTGAAGATATATGTAATTATACAACAGGGCATGGGTAAAGAAGGAGAAATGTATTTTAAAATTCAGCAAGAGAAGGGTTAAAATTTAGTCTAATCAATATTCATGATGTCATTATTTCTGACATTAATATTCAAGGAATAAAGGGTTAATTCTCTCCTATGTAGGAAACAGTTTAACTCTCATCATGGTCGCTTAACTCTTTACCTAATACATATTCATGTAAGAAATGATGACATTATGAATATTAATTAGATGAAGTTTCACAGTGGCATTTTTGAACATGGCAGAAACTGTAGAATCAGATCTATCCTACTCAATATTTGCAAAAAGATCAGTATCCATGCTTATAAACCTATTTAGTTGAGTCTGAGGTCGTTCTCAAGTTTTTGATTGGTCAGATTGAGCCTTTGGCTCAAATCTGACCAATCAAAAGCTTGAGAACGAGCATGTGTTCCTCCAAACACTCTTGTGTTTGTGAAAAAGTTACAGTAAAGCTGACTTATAACGAAATCTTGGGGACCTTAATATTTATTTCGCTATATCCAAACTTTGTTATATCGATAAGATGAAATTTCGTTATAAATGTTTGGATATAGAATTGTGTTATAGTGTACCAAGGTTATGCAGATTCTGATCCTGATCAGATGCCTAATTATATTGTAGCTGCTGACCAAACTCTACATGCATACAGTTGGCTTTGTCATGTGTTTGGTAATTGCATAGCCTGTCCCTTATGAAATGTAAAGGAAAAGCAAATTCACATAACAGCTTTTAGCCGGATTTTTTGAGAAAAATTTCGGCTTATAGTTTGGCAAAAACTGGATGGTTCAGCCAAGTGGCAGTGGTCTCGCTGGAACTAGGGTGTGTTGCTCCCACCATCAGATTTTGCCTATTTCCGTGCCGATTGTCAAAAAAATATGTTGGAATAGTTATCTGCAACAGCTTCAATGCAAAGTATGAAGTTACAACATTTATCTGACAAACAATTCTGTTGGCCAAATTCAAAATATACGATAGGAAATGAGAAATACCATCCAATCAGATCCACAGTTACTAATCGATTATGATTGTAAATGGTTTCAATCACATTATTAAAATTGTTAAATAAAGTGGGATACCATTCTTGCAACTTTGTATTAGATTGATGTTGCAGCAAATGGTCAGATCAAGGTCTGTACTACATGCATAGGTCTGTCTGAATATGTAGATAATCTAATTACAAGACATGTAGTTAAATTTGAAAATTATAAAAAAAAATTATCAGGAGAAAATTGGATGAGTTGATTATGGCTGAACCTTTAATCCTTTACACCATGAATATTCATGTAAGAAATAATGATGTCATGAATATTGATTAGATTCAATTTTTTAATGGCATATGAACACGGGGAATTTGGCCTGGGTAGAAACTGTAGAGTTTCCGTCTGATCTGTGTCTACTCTGTTTGCAAATGCATGATAAGGTGTTTATATGAGGGAAAGGGTTAATGCTGGACAAAAGTGATGCCGAATTCTTCTATTATAACCCTTTCTTTGTTCAATACTCATGTAAGAAATAATGAACATTTATTGGATGAATTTTTATCTATAAAATGTTTGCTTTGACAGAAAAGATTCAGATCTATATATATATATGACAAGCAAATGGAGTAGATTCTCATCAGATTGCTCAGGAGCCATCAGATCTTGGTCTACTCTGTTTACAAAAGCAGAGAGATTATAGGGTTCAAGACAGATATTAAGACTTTTGAATGCATAGGTGCTAGAGTTTTACTTAAATTTTACTTTACCATTAATTAAGGGCCTTCATGAGTGTAGTGTTCTCTACTGACTCCTGGGTGTCAGTTTAAGCTGGTAATAAAAGATATTTCGACACTAGATGTAAATAAAAAATAAAAACACTTTCTTTATCTGAATAAGATGGCTACTTAATTTGAAAATAATTTGAAATGAGATTGCTTGTAAAACCAGCCCTATTAGCACTTAATTTGTATATAGACAGGATAGAGTATGTTTACAAATTCCAGTCAGTAAACAATTAACAAGCATGAGGCTTGCACTTTGAACCTTAGGTCAGGCAACTGGGGAGCTTCACCTTTAGCATACCATGAGCAAATCCGTAATAACCTTCACAAACAGTTGAGATCCAGATGAGATGCAAAATAACTTAATTCATTAGGATCCTAACTGCTTGACATCAAGATAAGATTTTTTAGATATTGGGAAAATATCTTGCATTTAAAAATGAAACACGTAATACCATGAATCAGCTTGCTAAAAATTAATTGGCTGCTGGTGGCTTCAAACGAATTTATGAGACTTAAATATTTTGCCATGCTGAAAACACAGGTCTTTGCTGCCCAGGTTCCAGACTCTGCAAATCCATCGGCACCAAGCTCCAACAGAAGAGATTTCCTGAGACTTTCATGTGTGTATGATTGAAGCTTTACCCTTTATCGCTGAATTTTCAAATAGGAGCTGTGTCATTATAAAAGGCTGATGAATCATTCATTCTGCTTGAATAAATTTTACTCAAAAGATCTGACACCTAAAAAGAAGTCTATTTTGAGGTCACTAAGGGAGATGGTAGCTTAGTGCAGGCCAAAAGTTAGCTCCCATAGGAGCTTTCTGTATTACTTTCGTCCTGCAAGAAACAACCACGTTTTTTAAAGATTTCTGTAGCCAATCAATAAATGGTAGCTTAACCCATTCCCGCTTAGGCTATTTTTAGACCTTACCTCTTTGATTGAAACTACCAAAAAGGAGCATTAACTAGAGAAAAGGAAATTTTTAGAAGTTTGTAATTTGAAACCATTGTGATAAATAGAGCATTTGCTCCTATAGGAGCAAATGCTCTATTTATCACAATGGTTTCACAAAGTGACTTTTACAGGAGCGTCAATATGTGGGAATGGGTTAAGACAGGTTTTACTGTAGCCATTTGGTCTTTTACATCAATGTTTTTCATGATACCATGAGAGCTACAGATAAAGGTGCGTACTGAAATACTAAAATGGTCCTTTCTCCACCAAACCCTATGTTGTGACCTGAGACTCTTTAGAACCGATTCTAAAAAGTGGTCACACAACATAGAGTTTGGTGGAGAAATAAAAAAAGTTATTCTTGAAAATGTTTTAATTTACACATCTTATCTGGAGTTCTGTACCATTGAACTCACTGACAATGTAAACCAAGTTCACCATTTGAATGATGAATTTTTAACACGCAATGGTAGAGTCCATTCAGTTGGAAAGGATTACATTTGCTAGACGATTTGAATAAAAAACTGCAGACCCAGATCAGCTGGTACCATTAGGAGTCCTCTGATCTGGGTCTACACTGTTTGCAAATGACTGTGCACTTGTTTCCGCCATCAAAAAAGAGAAACGGATTTGTAGTTATTCTCAGCACAGATAATAGCATCAGTGAAGTTTATATGTGAACAAGTTACCATAATTTATTTACCGGCTTGTAGTATTAGCTTATCTATTTTGGGGAATGCTTTTGAAACAAAAAAATGGAGCTATTATGTTTGTTTTTGTTTGTTTAGTCGTTGTTGTCATTGTCATTTGAATACAAAAACTTGAATGATATTGTGGAAAAAGGGCTTAGATCAGCTACTGCATTATAAATATAATACAGTAGAGCTGTTTTAAAATCTTTTCCTGTTCTGTGTTTATTCCAAATTTCAATACTACTGAATATTCATGGGCAAAATAGTTACAATGAAATATGGAAGATTGTAGCAATTTTAGAAAGTAAAGAAACAGATCTATCAATTTCCATTAGCAAACAGAGCAGACCCTGATCAGACGGCTCCTCTAGGAGCCATCTGATCTGCGTCTACTCTGTTTGCAAATGTGTGAAAACACGGCTATATGAGGGAAAGAGTTAATTTTTATCATGGTATAATGGACACAGAATTTTTTTGGCCATTTCAGAAACTGTAGAATCAGATTTGTATAATTCAATAAGCAAACAGAGCAGATCTTGATCCTACAGGAACTGTCTAATCTGGGTCTACTCTGTTTGCAAAGGCATGAAAAGACATTTATATTAGGTAATGTGTTTCTACATTTTAACCTGCATTGGAGGGTATTATATATACAGTTCTGATCATTTTCTGACTCCTGCAGATAACAAAATTTTCTTGATCTTATCTGTAAACAGGCGTCAATTACTTTTGGTTCATGATAGGATATTAAGGGTAGGTAAAATGAATACGTTTTTGATTGCATCGTTGGAAGTCTAGGTCGTAGGCTCCAAATTGAAATATTTGCTAATCTGCAGACTTAATGAGGTGGAAAATAGGATTTGGAGCGAACTTTTATTAGGTAATAACCAGCTAGGAGCTTCTGGTTTTCCAGTTGAAGAGATCTTAACTGTATCTCTGCCAGTTCTAACCTATATATGATTAAGTGACCTTTACAATAGAAGTTTAAGCCTTTCACAGCTGAATTTTCAAATGGACTGTTCCAAAATTTAAAAAAAGCCAGGTTTACCATGAATATTAAGGAATGTTGTTTTTTTTAAAGAAAAGTGAAAAAAGACAAAAACAGTGCAGGCCCTGATGAGAGGGCTCTCATCCCGGTCTACACTGTTTGCAAAGAAGATTAGTGACTCTTTTCATTCACTGAAAGGCTTAAGTACCTGGTACTCTGAAAAAAGTAGTTGAATATTCATATAAGAAATTAGTGACATCATGAATATTTATTAGCTGAAGTGTTGTTATGGCATACATACACCTGATGTTTTGATATTGGTAGAAACTGTAGTCAGATCAGGGTCCATGCTTATAAAGCTTTTAGTTGAGTCTGAGTTTCGTTCTCAAGCTTTTGATTGGTCAGATTTGAGTTCTCAAGCTAAAGGCTCAAATCTGACCAATCAAAAACTTGAGAACGAATTCAGACTCAACTAAACGTTTTATAAGCATGGACCCTGTTATAATTTCATAAGTCAATAGAGCAGATCTACCCTGTAGACCAGATGGCTCCAGTAGGTCTACTCTGTTTGCAGATGCGTGAAAAGGTGTTTATATAAAGGAAAGGGTTAAACCCTTTCTTTCATACAAATGCTTTTTCCTGCATCTGCAAACACAGTAGATCCAAATCAGATGGCTCCTGTATGAGCTATCTGATCAGGATGTACAGTTTCTTTCTTTACCAAAACTTCATGTATACATGATCCACACCAGATACTGATCAGTACTTCAGCCTCAGTCTGGATCCACACGAGTTTCAGATCAGTACTACAGCCTCACGAACCTACACTGTTTGACACCCCAGTTGTAGAAGTTTAAAGAAAAATATTTGAGAATTGAAGCAGGCACCAATTTTTACAGACAAAAGGTACTTAACTCTTTCCTTCATATAAACACCTTTTCATGCATTTGCAAACAGTAGACCTAGATCTGACGGTAGATAGTCTGCCACAGTCCAAACTGCCCTTGTTAAAAATATGATGTTAAAAATATTTGGTTAATTAATATTCATACAGTCATTGTTTCTGACATGAATATTCATAAGGCAAAGGGTTAATAAGAGGTTGATAGGTAAAGGAACGTATTCAAATACTAAAATCATAATTTCTCTGCCAAACCCAATGTTGTGACTAATCTTGAAAAGACAATTATTACAAGTTATTCACAGCATATTAAGGTATGGTGGAGAAATAAAGGAGCTATTCTTGAAAATGTTTTAATTTACGCAGCTTATTTGGGCCTCTGAACCCTTTACCTCTTAAAAGTACTTTCTCATGCCTTTGCAAACAGAGCAGACCCAGATCAGATGGCTCCTGTAGGAGCCATCTGATCAGGGTCTGCTATGTTTGCTTTTGAAATGATATATTAATATATATGACAGTTTCTGCCATGGTAAAATATTCTAGTTCATGATGTCATTCTAAAATTTTAATAATTAATATTCATACATTCATTATTTCTTAATAACTATTGATCAGGTAATGACATTCAACTGATTTATTTAATGACAGATCTACTGTTTTGTTGTTGTTGTTTTTCTCCCATATATATACATGTAGCCATCTCGAATTGCATAAATACAAGACTTGTGCGCAAAATGTCCTTTCTCTGTTCTTGTGGAAAAATTCAGACATTGATTTAAATATTGCTTGCTTACTCATGTTCCTGAACCCTTTGAATGAGGGAAGCTAGTGCATTCACATTTGCAAACGGTGTAGACCCAAATCAGAGGGCTCCTAGAGGACAGATTGTTTCGAAATCCTCTAGTTAATCATCTAGTAAATCTAGTAAATTATGCCATTTTATACCAATTTGACTCTTACAGTTACAGTTACTGATGGACCGTTCCACTTTGAGTATTTCGGAAATCAAATGGTTAAATGTTCTGCTTTGAATAGAAACGTTTGTTTATTACTTGGGAATACTTCCCATATCTATAACTTGCAGTCAAACCCAACTCGATATCTAACAATTACATACAGCTTGGTTGACAGCAAAATGTACATAAACATGTCTTAAGAAGATCGTAAGGACAGATTCTCTCTTTATAGCCAAAATTTATTTCCATTTTCACACATAAATCAATGTGTGCTAATTCCGAATAACTTCTCCCAAGATTGACACTTAGTGCTACTTCTTGTGTTTTAGGAGCTCTAAGATGAAATTAGTGCTTTTGGAGCTTCGAGATGAAATTAGCTGAAAATAGAAGGTTTCTTCCATGACATTGCCATGGTTATGGGGATTTTTGAATCTGTGGTTTGATAGAAAATTGGGATGAGACTTAATAGGATTGTGGAGATTTAATTTTCCAATAATATTGTTAGGCTTCAGCATATGTCTGTTCAACTCAATTTGGCTACTGGTATCTAATGATGCCATTAATGCTAGATGTAGCAGTTGTATTAAGCAGATAAGCCTGAATGTCATTTAACCTTTTACCTGATAGAGACACCTGTTGACGCCTTGCAAACAAGAGAAGACCCAAATCAGATGGCTTCTGTAGGAGCAATTTGATCAGGTCTGCTTGCTTAAGGTGATGTCAGACTGGATGGTGATAATCTGCTGTGATGTACGACCACCAGAAAATGTTCAAGGTTGCCGGCAAACTTGAACTCAATGCGAGAAATACCTTATTCTCATGTATAGCACCCGCCACACACTCTCTGCACCTAAGACATTTCTATTGATCACTGGCTATCCTGAGGGGCTCTCACCATGCTCAATGGGTTTTACCACGCATCTTCTATGTTTGTCATGGCATTTCTACCACTTGATCATGGTGACAATATACACTGGTCAGATTTTCAGAAATCGGCAGTTGATCATTGTTTAACCTACTGCAAAATTGGGGTTGAATTTACTTTGCAGGTCCCCAGAATTTTGTCTTAATACAGTCAACAGAATTTCTTTTACTATGCATGCGCTAAACTCATTGCAATGCAGGAGTAAGCACATTGCCATTTTGTTTTAATTCTATCATATCCTATAAGCAGGGATTCAGGGGCAGCAGCCCCAGGTAATAACATTAAAGTTTATGATTAAACACATTAAAATATATACATAAAAGTTTCTTCGAATTCGATTTTGGGGGTTTTGAAGCTTAATATTTTGTATTTAATGATTTAACAACCCACTCACAGGACTTCTCAATATAGAGTAAAATATCTTCATTTCCCTTACTTTGTGCGGGGACCAGCAAAGAATATTTGTTTGCATAATTGTATAAAGATGATGCTGAAGGAACAAGCTTCCAGAGGCCGAGAGGTTCAGGCCTTCCTACTTCATTGACATCTGATGATGTTTACAGTGGCTACAACATTGCCTGCCTGATGCTGCTGTATAGTAAGGAATTGTTGTAGTATTAGCAAGTTCCTGCCATGATGATGAACACGACATACACGCAATGGGTACTATAGACACAGTGAAGTACGAACTTTAAAATACCAGCTTCTATAGCAGGTTGCACATGACAAGCATTGTTGCCATAGGAGCCTAGTGCAATCTTGGTAACCATGTCTTTGTCACATTTTAACCCTTTACTCCATAAATACTCCTTTCTACGTATGCCTTCGCAAACAGAAAACCCAGATCAGACGGCTCCTATAGGAGCCGTCTGATCTGGGTCTTCTGTTTGCTTATGATATAATATATATATGATTCTACAGTGTCTGTCATGATCAAACCTTCCTTCCTGTGTCCATGTGCTATTAAAACAATTAATCTAATTGATATTCATGATGTCATTATATCTGACATGAATATTCATGGAGTAATTTTGGGTTAATAGCTCCATAAACCGTAAGAACACCATAGGAACACTGTGAGCCCCAAAGGGAAGTGGTGTAATCGCACAACAGGGTGAAACCATTAGAACATCGCCCAGACCACACCTAAAGGAATTGGAACATTTGGTAGGATCATGGCAACCATGGGAGGGTCATTGTGAGAACGCCATTTTAATGGCTGTTTCAGTTGTCACCATTTTTGCAGCATCTTTGCCAAACTTGTACAGCATGTGGACTAGGTTAATGGAGATGTCACAATGTTGTCTCATGAACTTCATGACCACACAGCAATCTCTTCATGTTCCAGGTCAGATCTCAGAACCTTGGTGTTTGCTTTGAACATGCTTAAAACAAACGTCATGATTCGGTGATCATTGGTGACCATGGTGACCGCTGAACGATGTCTGACATTTCCACCACACTTATACCATACTTATAGTGACTTTGATGTACTTTTGGCCCATTTTCCATCTCTGTATCAGCAGAGTTAAGGATTCCAGCCCAGTCTGAAGGGGGTATTATGAAATACAGTGATACAGTGTCCGAAAAATCCCTAAATTTCTATGTTCACATTTCGTTGCAGAAAATCTGCTAATTAATATTTGATGTTATTATTTCTTCAATTAATATTTATGGAATATTAGGAAATACAGAATCAGTATTGAATGTTTTTATCAGTCAGGTGCCTGTCTATATGCACTTTAATTGGTAATAATTTTCAACCTTTACGTGATGTATATTCATAAAAGACACCAACAATTTTGAATATTAATTGATTTAATTCTTTTGTCTTACATTTTCGTCTGCCCTCAAATTTATCATCTGGACATTAGAATTATCAGAAAACTATCAAATTTCAATTCAGGACATTAACTTGTCCATTTCTAACAATATTTAACCTGGTCATATATATAGTCAGGTTTAGGGTAAGGGATTCATGAGGTGACTTATTGTAAAAGCACTCACTAACCTATAAAAGCATAACTTTCAATATTAAGCAGTAAAAAGCTGTTCGGAATCAGATCTGTATGTTATAAACACGTCCAAACATCCAGAGCAGACCCTAATCAAACAGGTCTTACAGGTATTGGTCTACTCTGTTTGCAAAGTAGCATTACCCTAATTACCTTAAGTATTCAGACAGACAAACTTAGGCAAATACAGACAAACTTAGGCAAATAGTACAGACCCAGATCAAATAGCTCCTTGAGGAGAGGAGCTAAGCTATTTTCCCCAATTATTTGGATATCTGGGAGCCTTCCCAGAATATTGGGAAGACCATAATCAAACTGCTCCTGAAGCAGTATGAGCAATTGGCCTATGTTTGTCTGTCAGATTACTTAGAGGAATTATGGTACTGACATTTCAGTTAGCTAATTCTTGACAACAAAGGGTAATTAGGGTATTGAAAATTCAGTTAGGGAAATGTTGACAACAAAAACAATGATGGCTGACCTTTGATTTCTGGTTTAATATTAGATTTGTATGCACAGATGACTAAACCTATTTTGTCCACAGTTTTAACAGTGTTGTGTAAAGTTTATAGACTGATAAATCCTTTGATATCAAAAACTTGTTTTGAACATAATAGTTGTAGATTGTATGTAATTGCAGCCTCTGTGAAATTTCACCAAAGATGAAAGACTAATACGAGAATGATTGATGTTTGTTTGGTAAATGTTATTTTCAGTGTTTCAATGTGGGATCTAAACAAGCCATAACTTTTTGAATATTTTATGTAACTTCTGACTGCAAAATTGTCATCTGCTTAATTTTCAAAGTTAATTTTTCTTGATATTCTTTAACGCCTTTGACTACAATACCAGTGGTCCCGAGTTTGATCCCCTGCCAGACCAAGTCCATCGGATGAGACTTTATAAACCGAAGGTCTGATGTATCAATTAATGCTTTTCACTGGGCATCTAAAAGAACCAGAGCAACTCTGTCGATCATAAGAGTAGGGCATTGCACCCAGATTTCTCTGTATCCTCTCCGGGTCTCTCTCGAGACTGGGACATCCAATTAACCCATAGCAGAAATGGACGTTATTGGACGTTTATCAACACAAACATACAATCAATCATATTCCTTTAAAAAATATCATTTATTTGTGTAACAAATAATGACATTATGGATATAAATGAGCTGTATGTTTATAATAGCAGAAACTGTAGAATCAGATCTATATAATTCCATGCACTGAAACAGAGCAGTACCCTGATCTGATGGCTCTTAGAGTAGCTGTCTGATCTATATCAAATTTGTTTGCAAAGGTGTTAAAAGATGTTCTTATTGAGTAGAGGGTTATCCTTTTACCTGATAGAGATGTCTTTTGATATGTTTGCAAATAAAGTAGATGATATGGCTCCTTTTGTAACCATGAGATTAGGGTCTGCTCTGCCTGCATATAGAATATCTCATTCACATGAAGCACCTCCATTAGCTATAGGTAGGTGGGAGACTGTGTCTATATCTGACAATTAGTTCATTTTATTTTGGGAAATAGTGGCAATCTTTAAATCATAATAAGCATAAATTTTGGTTGGGAGGAAAAGCGATGTGTAGGTGTATTTGTGTTAATCCATAGTGTAATTTAGAGAATAAGGCCATGAATTTCGAAGTTGACTTGTAAAAGTTTCACAGCACGGAATAATCAGATACCTGCGCTTTTTGTCGTCATGGCAAGTCCAAGGAAATTAAAAATATGGAAGCTATGTCATACAAAAGCCCTAGTAAAATTCCGTTGTTCATGATGCCATTACACAGATTGAGCTAGTTTAATATTCATACAGTCACTATTTCTGACATGAATATTCATGGAGTAAAGCCTTAAATGTTAAAAAGGGTTAAAAATTCTGTCTTCCTATTAATGCCTTTTCATGCCTTTGCAAACAGAGGTGACCCAGATCAGACTGTATTATACCAATAACGAAAAATCCTGTGTAAATGATTATGCAAGTTCAGCTAATACATATCCATGATGTCATTACTTCTTTCATTAATATGGAACAGGTAAAGAGCTAACCCTTTTCCTCATACAAAGGCCTTTTCATGTTTTTGCCAACAGAGGAGACCCAGATCAGATGTCTCCTGAAGGAGCTTTCTGATCAGGGTCTACTCTTTTTGCTTATAGAATTATAATAGATCTGACTTCACACTTTATACCTAAATACCGAAAAAGCCTGTGTACATAGTTATGCACTATAAAACTTTAGCTAATAAATATTCATGATGTACAGTAAAACCTCTCTATAACAACCACTCAATTACATAAAGTATTTTGTGTTAAAAGCAGGTGACTGCTTAAAGCAAGGTGAAAGTAAAACAGAACACTCCTTTAGGAGCGTTCTGTTTTACTTTCACCTTGCTTTAAGCAGCCACTTGTCCTAATTACCAACTAATTAACATAATTTAGTGGCCGTTATAGAGAGGTTTTACTGTAATTATTTCTTACATTAATATTGAACAAGTAAAGAGTTAACTCTTTCCCCTCATGATAAAATTTTCGAGGGCTTGGTGCAAAACTATTCTAACTCCTTCACAAAGTGAAGGAGTTAGAATAGTTTTGCACCAAGCCCTTGAAATGCCTTTTCACTCATTTGCAAACGGAGTAGACCCAGTTAGACTCCTATAGGAGCCATCTGATCAGAGTCGGCTCTGTTCCCCAATGAAATTTTATAGATCTGTTTCTTTAGTTTATAAAATGGGCTACAATTTTACAACTTACAAATTTCATTATAATTACTTTGTCCAACAAGTTTCATTATAATTACTTTGTCCATGAATATTCAGTAGGTATTGAAATTTGTAACAAATACAGAACAAGGAAAGGGTTAAGTTGCTTCTATAGAGATATTGTACTGTAACACGGGTCTCAGCTTATGAAGAAAATGATTACTGTAACAAAGTTCAGCGGAAGCTGGTACACAAAAGTAGGAGCAACGTAAATATTTATACAAACTGCCCTTGATTATCCTGCATTATTTGGATTTCTCACTCCCATGTAGTGTGTCTATCAACACTGCTGTCAGATGACATCATCACACCAGTAATTCTTGCATTATCTTGATTATATGGTATACAATGTCATGTACTGTAGAATTTATGAAAGTCTCGTAAAACTATGAATATTTTAGAGGTTATCATGTAAAAAACACAACCCTTTACTATACTCCATGAATGTTCAGACAAGAAAAAATGACATCATGAATATTAATAAGATTAATTTTTAAATTGGTATAGTAACACATGAAATTTTTGCCAAAGCAGAAACTGTGGAATCAGATCTATATTATTCCTTAAGTAAACAGAGCAGACCCTGATCAGACGGCTTCTATGTCTGGTCTGGGTCTACTCTGTTTGCAAAGGCTTATTTATGGAGTAAATGGTTAACCGTTTCAATGCTGAATTTTCAGAGTGGAATAGCCCATCAGTGTTTAACCTGCTACTCCATGAATATTTATTCAAGAAATAATGCATATATGAATATTAATTAGCTTAATATTTATAATGGCATATATAAACAAGAAATGTGTTGAGTCTGTTGACTCTGATCAAAACGGTAGAATCAGAGATTTATAATTCCATAAGCAACCAGAGTAGACCCTGATCAAACAGCTCACCAACATGACCCATCTGGACTGGGTCTACTCAGTTTGCAAAGGTGTAGAAAGGTGTATTTATGGAGTACAGGGTTAACTATAGAATCCACTCAGGATGAAAGACTCAAACTTGCTTAACCCTTTCCCTGTTTTATGTTTATTTCAAATTTCAGTACCTACTGATTATTCATGGACAAAATAGTTAAAATGAAATATGGGAGATGGAGCATTGTAGTCATTTTAGAAACTAAAGACACATGTCTATCAACTTTCATTAGCAAACAGAGTATACCCTGATCAGACAGCTCCTATAGGAGCCGTCTGATCTGGGTCTACTCTGTTTGCAAATGCGTAAAAAGACATTTGTATGAGGGAAATGGTTAAGTGGATTTTGAATGACAAACAATGCAGACTCTGATTAGACCGCTGCTCTAGCCTACACTGTTTGCAAGTGACATTTTAAGTGTGTCCCCAATTCAAAGGGTTAAGCTTTGTCTGGTCTCACCATGTTTTTATCCCCCACCGCATAGCGGAGGGGGGTTATAGGAATGGCCTCCGTCTGTCCGTCCGTCCGTCCGTCCGCACTCACCAATGGGTAGTTGTGTGACTTTTTATAACTAGTCGCACAAGTAAAATCATTAACCTGGCCATCTCTTGTGACATTAACCTGGCCATTTCTTGTGACATTAACCTGGCCAGTTGTGGGACATAGGGTTAGGGTTAGGTTCCAGATCATTCTTTTCCAAAGTTAGAGCCAAAAATAGTTTTTCTTGTGGGACTAGTCCCACAAGAAAAGATCAAAGGAAAAAGTCACACAACTACCCATTTGTTAGCATGTCCGTCCGTCTGTCCGTAACAATTTCGTGTCCGCTCCATATCTCCTATACCCTTTGAAGGATTTTCAAGAAACTTGCCTCAAATGTTAACCAAGTTGAGACGATGTGCAGAACATATGTGGCAGATATGTCGGCTCAAGGTCAAGGTCACATTTGAAGGTCAAGGGTTTTAACCTTCAATTTCCATTGCATTTTTGTGTCCGCTCCATATCTTCTAAACCCTTTGAAGGATTTTCATAAAACTTGAGTCAAATGTTAACCAAATTAAGACGATGTGCAGAACACATGTGGCAGTCATGTCGGCTCAAGTTCAAGGTCACATTTGAAGGTCAAGTGTTTAAACCTTCAGTTGCCATTACAGTTTCGTGTCTGCTCCATATCTTCTAAACCCTTTGAAGGATTTTCATAAAACTTGAGTCAAATATTAAATGAATTGAGACGATGTGCAGAACCCATGCGGCAGTCATGTTGGCTCAAGGTCAAGGTCACGTTTGAAGGTCTAGTGTTCTAACCTTTAATTTCGGTTACATTTTCGTGTCTGCTCCATATCTTCTAAAGCCTTTGAAGGATTTTCATAAAAGTTTAGTTAAATGTTAGCTAAATTGAGACGATGTGCAGAACACATGTGCCAGTCATGTCGGCTCAAGGTCAAGGTCACATTTGAAGATCAAGTGTTCTTACCTTCAATTTCCATTATAGTTTCGTTATCTCCTATACCCCTTGAAGGATTTTCAAGAAACTTGCCTCAAATGTTAACCACGTTGAGACAATGTGCAGAACATATGTGGCAGTCATGTCGGCTCAAGGTCAAGGTCACATTTGAAGGCCAAGTGATTTAATCTTCAATTTCCATTACATTTCGTGTCCGCTCCATATCTTCTAAACCATTTGAAGGATTTTCATAAAACTTGAGTCAAATATTAACAGAATTGAGATGATGTGCAGAACACATGTGGCAGTCATGTCGGCTCAAGGTCAAGGTCTAATTTGAAAGTCGTGTTCTTACCTTCAGTTTCCATTATATTTGTTTCCGCATCCTATTTTCTTAACAACTGGAAGGTATCACCTTAAGGTCAATGTCTTAATTTAGGTGGCGGCGGTGGGGGATATAGCTGTCCTTTGGACTGCCTTGTACTCTTCTTTTTTTTTCTAGTAAATTTTACCCTTATTATGATGACTGAATTTATTTATTTGTCTTGATAAAAGATTCCACTATGAAAATTCAATATTGGTAGAGTACAAGACTACAATCACATAACAACTACACAAGTCATGAAGTTAATGGCTTAGAGGTTTAATAGCAATTTGTCAGTGTGCATTTTGTAGCTCATATTTCAAGTACAACAAAAAGTTTGTTTGATGTAATAGAATTGAGCAAACGTCAGCATCAATTCCTGAAAATTGTTGATGATATTGAATACGAGAGCAGAGCTGGAATTTCAGATGTTAGAAGAATATTTCAGTGAATTACTTATTCTAAGATTACACCCAAAAACACCATTTTGTATAACAGTATTATCCCTTAGAGTGTGAGAAACAAAATATAAGTGGCATTTGCAACTATTGAAGATCCACGCCAGAGTCATCTGATGAGTGTCTGCCCTATCTATTGTTAAAAGCTCTGGTATAATTTGATATTTTCTTACTCAATGGACTCTACTGTTAAGTATTGATGGACTGTTTCACTTGGAAAATTCAGCATTCAAAAGGTTAAGGAACTTTCAGGGAATTTCGAAGAAAACCGCAGAAAGTGTATTGACAATGGCTCAGACGTATCGATAGAATGCCACCTATAAACAGAACTCTGACTCTTGGGAAATTCATTAGTGTCCATATTTAAGAGACAAATAATTCTTTTTTCCCTGCCAATTTCATGCCTAATAAAGATTCGAGCCACTGTTTTATATTTGTCACCTCATTGGTGAAGATAATACAATAAAGTCCACATTTTCTCAGATTTCATTGTCTTTGGTAGCTTTACGATTCCTTGAAGGTGTCAAGATGTTGTTTTTTTCAGATTGGATGCCAGGCTTTAAGAGTGTTACGGTGATCTTTTTGAAAATTCAGCACAATATTGTCTGAATGTACTGTCTCTACATCAACAAGAACAGGTTTAATATTGACATGGCAGTATCTAATGTGATTTGGAATAAGTCATGCATACAGTGTCCGTATAATTATAAACCAGTAAGTCTTCGATTCTCTGGAGGATATCGTAGAGGTAATTGAATGCCGTGCCCTGATTCAGAGACTGCAGACTAAGTAGAATAGAGGTCTTTCTGTGAATAATGTCTGGTAAATTAATTACTTGATGTATTGACAGTCTCAGATAGACTGTTAACGATGGTAAAAATGACACCTACATTATAAGCTAATGTCCGTTATAATGACATTAGTAGATCAAGTTTGAGTTGGCTTTTGTTTGTCAAAGGCATAGGTTTGCTGAGGTTCCCACTCCCTGAAGGACCTTAATTACTCTCTGGGATGGAATTTCATTATGGTTTGTGTATATAAGAGAGATAAGACAATTGTAAATCAATTAATTGAATATATTTTCCTTATTTAACTCTTTGTACGCTAGCGGCAAATCTGTGCCAAACCTATGTAGATGAAAAATCAGTAACTCTATGTCTCATTACATTCCAGAATGTTTGACACTCACAATCCATTTGTTCACATTTTGTAGTAGAACTGGAAGAAATATTAACTTAGAAGTGTAGCAGATGACAATTTAAGCAGACAACCATTACTGATGAAAGGATTTGTTTCATTTTCGTTGGAATCCTATACAGGATCAATTGAATTAATATGCAGTTAATCTTTTAACTCTTTTTTCTGCAAAGTTTGCTGTCTGCTTTAAATTTCGGAGTGCATTTTTCTTCCATTTCTTCTCAACAACGTAATATGTGAAATGTCAAACAGTTTGGATACTGATGAGATGCCGAGTTACACTGTATGAATATTAACCCTTCGCTTGCTATTCACGTCAATATACCTACCTGTAAATAGTGAAGACCCAGATGAGACAGCTCCTGCAGGAGCTGTCTCATCTGGGTCTGCACTATTTACAAGTTGATTGTGCAACCAGTGCACCCCACAGCAGTGATTGCACAGCGAAATACTTGTACACAGTGAAGATATATGTAATTATACAACAGGTCATGGGTAAAGAAGGAGAAATGTATTTTAAAATTCAGCAAGAGAAGGGTTAACTCTTTACTCCATAACTACGCCTTTCTACACCTTTGCAAATAGATGTTTACTCCCTATAGGAGCCGTATGATCAGGGTCTGCTCTGTTTGCTTATGAAATAATATAGCTTTGATTCTATAGTTTCTGTCATGACCAAACATTCCTGTGCTCGTGTGCTATAATAACAATTAATCTAATTCATATTTATGATGTCATTATTAATAGTACATGAATATTCATGGAGGAAAGGGCTGATCAACTAAAGTTATACTATGGCATATGAAGAGGGGAAATTTCTACCATGATACAAATGACCAATATCATATCTATATCATTTCATAAGCAAACAAAAGAAGTTTCTGATCAGAGAGAATTAATTCTCATCTGGGTCAGCTCTGTTTGCAAAGACATTAAAAGGTGTGTCTGAGTAAGGTTCAACAGGACTAGTACATTAGAACTTTAACCCTTTCCTTTATAAAAACATCTTTTCAGGGCTTAGATCAGCTACTGCATTATAAATATAATACATTAAAGCTGGTGTTTTAAAATCTTTCCCTGTTCTATGTTTATTCCAAATTTCCATACCTACTGAATATTCATGAGTAAAATAGTTATAATGAAATGTGGAAGATCGAACATTGTAGCCATTTTAGAAAGTAAAGAAACAGGTCTTTCAAATTAGCAAACAGTAGAGCCAGATCAGACTGCAAATGGAATTTGATGAAATATGGAAGGTGGAAAATTGTAGCCATTTTAGAAAGTAAAGAAACAAATCTATCAACTTCCATTTGTAAACAGAGTAGAGCCAGATCAGAAGGATCCTGTAGGAGCTGTCTGATCTGGCTCTACTATTTGCTTATTTGAAAGACCTGTTTCTTTACTTTCTAAAATGGCTACAATTTCCCACCTTCCATATTTCATTAGAACTATTTTGTCCATAGATATTCAGTAGCTATTCAGGAGCCATCTGGGGCTACTCTGTTTGCAAAGGCTTCAAAGGGCATATACAGTAAAACCGCGCTAATGCGACCACCTAAAAGAGATATATTTCTGGGTGCTAGATGCAGGTGGTAGCCTTATGCAGGACAAAAGTAATGCAGAAATCTAGGAGCTTTCTGCATTACTTTTGTCCTGCATTAAGCAACCACCTGCTTATAAAGACAACCATGTTTATTCATTAAGTGATCGCATTAGCGGGGTTCTACTGTATATGGTCGTTAGTGTAAAGTGTTAAAAAGTATAGTCAATGTTTGAAAAAGTTAACTGCTGATTGAAAGAACTTATCGAAAGTATACTGACTTAGGGATGGAAAGTATTCTTTGAGATTGAAACTAAAAGTAGCATGACTTAGAGATGCTCATTTTATCTTTGAGTTGATTTATTCCGATAAGTTCGGGGTCCAAGGTTATAAATGGAAAAGTAGTAAAGTCAAGCAGGCAAAGCCACATGCAAGACGCAACCACCACCAAAACACCGATAGACAGCATGACACACACACACACACACACAACCACACACCCAAACGCACACACACACACACGAAATGAACACAGAAAACACCAAAAGACACACAAGAACCAGGGACAAACGTTCCACACATGAACAAACCACAAGCACAAAGACGCAAGGCAAACAAAAGGAAGGGTGACAAAGAGAGTACCGCCTTCCTAAAACTTCTGAATCTGAGTCTGAGTTCATTCTCAAGTATCTGGTTGGACAGATTTTGAGTAAGCTCGAAATCTGACCAATCATATTACCTGCGAGAATGAACTCATGGGTCTGTACTACAGGGCAGTTCTTAGCTCTTGGAACAAGATTTTTTTTTTTTACTCTCTGGAAATGAAGTAGCAACAGCAGGCATTCTAAAACATGGAAATCTGTGATGTTTTCTTTGTTTTAATTTTAATCCTGACAACAACCAAAAAAGCTGTGACATTTTAATTAGAACTTGTCTCCCAATATTTCTTTAGGAGTTTTCTGCCGTGCTGTGTTTTAACGGGAGCTGCTATTTTATACTTTTTTTTTCTCCTTCTGTCGAAGAGGCAGTGTGATTGTAAACGTTTTAGTTTCGATTTTGTCATCGTGGAAATTTGTTTTTAAGATTTTGGAGAAATGGTTGTGAAACTGGTAGCCTAACCCTTAAAGTGTGGGAACTGAGTTTGTAAGACCTTTGCCAACAGTGTAGACCAAGATCAGAGTGCTCTTTAGGAGCCCACTGATCAGGTTCTGCACTGTTCATCATAAAAATCATTTTCTTTAGTGATAATTTTAATACAGTATAGTGTTTAATCAATATTCATGAAGGGAGGAGCAGGTTTTAGTTATTTAGCGGATTACGGGCTAAAAGTTTGATTAGTAATGAAATTGTTGAGTGCTTTCATCTAGTTTTGTTGGATTTGTTAGTTATACAACTCTTTGCACACTAGATACTTGTTGTCTTCAAAACTCGATTCCTGCTGCAGTTAACTCTCCATCATATAAACACCTTTCCACGCATTTGCCAACAGAGTAGACCCAGATCTGACAGCTCCTATAGGAGCCGTCTGATCAGGCTCTGCTCTAGTTGCTTTCGACATTATAATGCATCTGACTGTAAAGCTTCTACCAATACAAAAACTGTATACATATATGTATAATTATATTCAGCTTATACATAATATTTATGATGTCATTATTTCTTAGATGATTATTCAACACGGTATTGTTAAGTTCTGACCTCAGAAGTATAATCAGAGTGTCGTCAACTAGTTTAGATCCTGATGAGTTGACAGGTTAATCAGCATCTCATATTGATCCAAACTACAGTGAACCCTCATTACAACGGAGGTATTTGTTTCCAGACATTGTGCTGGTATAAAGAGGTTGCCGTTATAACGAGTTTAAATATGAAATGAACCATATAGCCAGTTTCAAACTAGTACCAACAGGTGATAGCTTAATGCAGAACACAGGAAGTGCAAAAATCTCCCTTAGGGAGCTTTTTGCACTTCTTGTGTTCTGCATTAAGCGATCACCTGTGTTATTGGCATTGCACCTATTTATTCAGTGGTTGTTTCAAAGAAATACCGGTAATTTTGTTTCAATGCATACTGCCAGTATAACGAGGGTGGCATTGTAACGAATGTCGGTATAATGAGGGTTCACTGTATCTGCATAGGTAAGCATTTGGAGTGCAAAGAGTAGTTTATACAGTAGATTTACACTAATTGCCTGATGAAGTTGGACAAACATAGGCAGATAGTGCAGACCCAGATCAGCAAATAGTGCAGACCCAGATCAGCAGATAGTGCAGAGGCAGATCAAATCGCTCCAGCAGGAAAGTTTGATCAGAGTCTACACTATTTGTTGCAGTGTCTGTCTACCTTAAAAGTTATGAAAATGGTGCCAAATTGACTTGTTCAGCTTTACAAGCCCATGGAGAGAAGAGATTGGGTCTGAATACTTAGGGCAATTGGAAAATACGGTTATCAGTAATTTTAATATAATATTTTTATAGAATTAATAGGAGCGTAATAGTTATCATTTGAAAACAGGATGTGGGTACATCCGCATAGCTTCGATGAATTGATAGGTACTTGATAGGTGTAATATGCTATGATTTGACTTGAATTTTATAGTCCTTTCAGTGCTGAAATTTCAGAGTAGAATTGTCCATCAATGCTTAACTATAAAGTCTACTTAATATGAAAGGCTTATAGTGGCTTAAAAAACTGAATGACAAACAGTACAGAGGGCTCCTCTGATTTGGGTCTGCACTGTTTTCTAATGTAAGTATACATGACTTTGTGTCCTGAATTCAAAGGGTTAATTTGATTGAAACGGAGAGAGTGGGGAAGGGGTGGGTGGTAATGTGGGTGTGTTGGGGGTGGGGTTAGGTTATGCTCTCTGACATATAGTTTCTAATTCAGAGAGATACATAGTGCTGCCTGATACTGTGATAGTATGCATTTGACTTTTTTCATTTTCGCATACCAAACGTTGTCACATCAGCGAGACCATATAGCAAAAATAACATCTCAAGAGTTTCTGTGACTGGCGGAAATGTGCTCCGGATAGTTCCTATCACATCGGAATCTGTTGATGCCTTGAATTGGTACTGTTTTTAGGTATTTTTCATTCCAAGTGCCCTGCCACGATGACACTGCAAAATGAAAAATATTGACTTTCAAGTTTTTTGTTGTTGCATTGACTGGACTCAGTGGACTTAATCATTCCGAGTCTCTGCCATTATCATTGCATAAAAAGACACTTTAGCAGCATCAGGAGGAACACTGACTTGTATTAAGAAATATTGGGTGTGTTGCTGAATCTAATATTTGGTGTGTTGCACGGATCTAACTTTTTCAACACTGAATTTTCGGAGTGGGATAGCCCATGAAAGGCTTAAATTTGCTAGAGGATGTTGTATGACAAACAGTGCAGATCCAGATCAGAGGGCTCCTCTAGGATCCCTTTGATCTGGGTCTAAACTGAATTTGGCAAAAAATTAATACCAAGTGAGTCCTACATTCCAAGGGTTAAGCAGACTACAGTCCACTCTCGTTATGGCGAACTCGCTTGACACGAATTTCTCGTTGACACAAAGTTTTTGTAAAGTCCCAACTTTTCTTCCTATATATTCTATATAAATGTAAGTTTTTAAGTTGAATTCGAACTGATCACGTTTTCGTTAAGTCTGAAGTCATTTTCCGTCCCCAAAGTGTTTGTTTGCATGTAATTATCGGTGTTTGTATCGAAGTCACACCTCTCAATCTGATTGAGTTCGAGGCGTGAATGGGACCTTCTGATCCGACCCTGGCAAAGTACGCCAGGTGATCGCGACACACGTAATTACAGTGTTTTGTGGGTAAACAATCACTGATGTCAGATATTTATTCAAACTGTGGAACAATGCCGCATTGAGTGAACGTTATTTAGTAAAATGACACATTACCGTTCATTCGTCCTAACAGTGTCAATCATGACTACTGTAATAAGAAAGATAACTCTCAATCGTCCTCGCTTCCGGACGATTTTGTAGAGATTGGATAAAAAGTAAGGCCTGTTCCTTTTTTATTACCAATACATACAGTTCAACATTGAATTTAATTTGTCACTTGAGTAATGGCGAAACATGTAAAATGATGACTACATTTTGAAACGTCTGGTTTCCCGAATAAGGCTGTTCTCTTACATGTACCGGAAGTACGCGAATCGGCAACCAGCTAGTTCACGTGTGATTGCGTATTTCCGGTGCCCGTTGAGGAAAAGGGATTTCCCATAGAAATGGCGTAAACAACGATGCGCTTTAAAAATCGCCAAACCAACGGCCATTAATTAAATGATAAAGGCAAAAGGGAACTGAAAATTGGACAGGGCCTTGTAAATTAGGGCATAGTGGAGGCATAAGAAAGACAGAAGTTTGTTCAAACAGTAATGGATCAACACGCACATGTACATGTACAATTTTATATACACAGAGTGTGATTCTTTTACACAATGTGAAGACTAAACTGTACAAGCACATTAGTATACTTGTAATATGGCAGCTTGTTTAAGGTGAACGTAATGAAAGAAACTGGATTTTTTTGAAAAATGGCATGTGATTTTTTGAGTCGAACTCTCGATGAGTCGAAGTTTTTAACGGGTCCCTACGAACTCGACATAACGAGAGTCGACTGTAATTGATACTTATCCAAGACTAGTGAATACTCTTTCCCTCATTAATATTCATGTAAAATATAATGAATACATGTATATGAATTTTAATTAGCTGAATTTTATATCAGCATCATGATGAAAGGGATTTTTATCCATGGCAAAAGCTGTAGAATCAGATGTATATTATTAGTCCCCCACCGGTTACCGGTTGGGGGACTATAGGTTTGCTCGATTCCGTCCGTCCGTCCGTCTGTCCGTCTGTCCGTCCGTCCGTCCGTCCGTCCGTCCGTCCGTCTGTCACGCTTCGTGTCCGGGCCATATCTCCTACAAAGTTAGGCCAAATTCATTATAACTTCACACATTGAAGAAGCATGATGAGGGCTAGTGTCATGCACAAGGGCCATAACTCTAGCATCAATATTTTTGGAGTTATTCCCCTTTTACATATTTTTTTGTCCGGACAATAACTCTTTATCTACTGGTTCAATTGATTTGAAACTTCACATATGGAACAATCATGATGAGGGGTAGTGTCATACACAAGGGCCATAACTCTAGCATCAATATTTTTGGAGTTATTCCCCTTTTTCATATTTTCTTGTCAGTCCGTCTGTCACGCTTCGTGTCCTGGCCATATCTCCTACAAAGTTAGTCCAAATTCATTATAACTTCAAACATTGAAGGAGCATGATAAGGGCTAGTGTCATGCACAAGGGCCATAACTCTAGCATCAATATTTTTGGAGTTATTCCCCTTTTACATATTTTTTTGTCCGGACAATAACTCTTTATCTACTGGTTCAATTGATTTGAAACTTCACATATGGAACAATCATGATGAGGGGTAGTGTCATACACAAGCATCATAACTCTAGCATCGATATTTTTTGAGTTATTCCCCTTTTTCATATTTTCTTGTCAGTCTGTCTGTCACGCTTCGTGTCCGGGCAATATCTCCTACAAAGTTAAGCCAAATTCATTATAACTTCACACATTGAAGAAGCATGATCAGGAGTAGTGTCATACACAAGGGCCATAACTCTAGCATCAATATTTTTGGAGTTATTCCCCTTTTTCATATTTTTTGTCCGGACAATAACTCTTTATCTACTGGTTCAATTTATTTTAAACTTCACATATGGAACAAGCATGATGAGGGGTAATGTCATGCACAAGGGCCATAACTCTAGCATCTATATTTTTGGAGTTATTCCCATTTTCATATTTTCTTGTCCAGTTAATAACTCTTTATGTACTGGTTCAATTGATTTGAAACTTCTCATATGGAACAAGCATGATGAGGTGTAGTGTCATGCACAAGGGCAATAACTCTAGCATCAATATTTTTGGAGTTACTCCCCTTTTGCATATTTTCTTGTCGGGACAATAACTTTTTATTTACTGATTTAATGTATGAAAGTAGGTACTAATACCATTCAGGTGGTCATGTATATACCATGGTCAACCACACCATGGGTGGGTGGGGTGGGGAGAGCGGAGGGTTTTTTTCAGTCCGGTGGGGGACTCATGTCTTGCATAGCAATACAACATGCCCTTGTTTCATCTCAAACAACAAAACTGGAATAGACTGCTCCTGCGTCAGCTGTTGGATCTGAGTCTACACTGTTTGCCAGTTAAGGCTGCATCAGCTTAACCCTTTCCCTGTTCTATATTTATTCCAAATTTCGTTACTTACTGAATATTCATGGACAAAATAGTTGTATTGAAACATGGACAGTGGAACATTAATATTGTAGCCATTTTAGAAAGTAAAGAAAAGATCTATCAAATTTCATTAACAAACAGAGCAGGCCTTGATCAGACGACTCCTATAGGAGCACATAAAGGCATTTATTTGAGGGAAAGGGTTATATTGTTAACATGTACCTATGTAGAGTAATATTATTAAAAAAATCGGACCACAAATTTATAACCATGAGCCGTTATGCTTTGTAGTTTCCTTGTTATTTCATATTTTTCCCCATCCATATCCACAAAGAGAAGTGTTACCTCATTACTCTAATCATCTATCAAAATGTTGTTTATGTCACTATAATGCCTCATGCAAAGAAATCATTAATCACTGAATTTTCTGCTTTTGTGATTGTGTTGAGTTAAGTTTTGACAGGTTTTTCTATTACTTTGTATTTCATTGACTGATCTGAAAGAAATGTAAAATACATGAAGATTTGATAGATGATACCATTATCTTTATTTGTTGACTTGGCAAAATGATTTCCTTGAGAAAATCTTGCTTATTACTCATCTGTTTTTAACCCTTATCCTGCTGTTAAAAAATAATGTCTGCTCAAATTTGTATCTGATGCAATCAAGCTTTTGAGAAACTGTTGATCATGTATAAAACTGCTTGAATCCTGATGAGGTGCCGAGTTCTCATCTGGGTCGAAGCTGCTTGCAAATGTGAGTGAGGTTGCAGAAAGTGGGATAAGAGTGAAATATGAACAAGAAGGCAGTCCTACAGACGGCTATATCCCCTAGCCCATGTTAAGAGATTTTATACCCACTGCAAACAAAGTTTGAGAGGGGGTATAATTATAGGAGTCAGTGTGTTGGACGGTTGGTCTGTCTGTCTGTCTGTCTGTCCATGGCACGTCCGTCCATGGCACAACCTGGTTAAATACACTTATTTACATAACCCTTTGAGATAAAGCTTTGAAACTTTACACACTTGTCTACCATCACAGTGCCCATCTGCAGGCAAGAGTACATAACTTTGTCAAGCATTTTGACAGAATTATGGCCTTTTTATGGTTGGTCTGTCTGTCTGTCCATGGCATAACCTGGTTAAGTCCACTTATTTACATAAACCTTTGAGATAAAGCTTTGAAACTTATAACACTTGTCTATCATCACAAGCTTCATCTGTAGCCAAGAGTACATAACTCTGTCAAGCATTTTGACTGAATTATGGCCCGTTTTATCTTAATATTTTTGTTTAACATTTTTGTTTAAGTCCATTTATTTTCATAACCCTGTGAGATAAAGCTTTGAAACTTGGAACACATGTTCACTGTCACATTTATTTTCATAACCCTGTGAGAGAAAGCTTTGAAACTTAGAACAGGTGGTCACCATCACAAGCTTCATCTGTAGGCAAGAGTACATAACTCTGTTAAACATTTGGACAGAATTATGGTCCTTTTTAAATTTCGTTTGATTTGCGATCAAGACAGCTTATTTCATCACCTTTAGTGATAGTCCTAGTTAAAGTTTGGAGACGGTATTTCATAAAAATCATCTGAGGGGTTTCAGAGATATGGACTGGATAAAGAAAGACTGGACAGACTGTCTGGATGAATGGACAGATGAAAGTATGTGACCTACAGGCAGAACTTGTGACTTTGACCTTCATCTAGCTTTGTTGAAATATGATTTCTGCATATGAATGAATGAATGAAATTCTCTTGATAATATGGACATTCTAATTTTCTTTAAAATGTCCATGGTTTTTAGAAGATATAGACAAGAACACAATATAAATTTCTGACCTTCAACTGGCATCGTTAAAATATTGAATTTTACACATCAACTTCATTAGATGAATAATTCAAATTTTGAGTTTTACACATCATCAGTTCTGCATTAGATAAATATTTTATCATTTATCAAAGTTTTATGAAACTTAACCAAGGGTTCTAAGAGATGTGGATTATGGACCAGACACAAAATGTGGATAGATGGATAGACCGAAATATTTATTTCACCAGACTTTGTGATCGTCATCTAGAACTTGCACTATTGAAACATAGTTTCTGCACATCATATTGATAAGTGCCAAAGTTTCATGAAGAAACATTATAAGGGTTTAGGATTGGACATAAAATACAAGCAGCAGACCTCTAACCTGACCTAACCTTCATCTTAACCTTTAGTTAACCCTTTACACTATGAATATCGGATATTACTACTGCACGCCATTGCCATTAAATTATTATTAAAAAACATTTTTAAAACCCATTAAAATTTAAGCAGGATTTTCATCTAGTTTTAATGGTACACCATTAAAATGACCCATTAATAGGTAAACCTTCGAAGGACTTTTAACGGTCCATATTTTTTTCCTATTTTAATGGCTGCCTTAAAAATCCCTGAAAAACCCATTAACACCATCCTCTTAAAAGTCTGTTAAAATAAAGATGTAATGGCCATTAAAATTGTAATTAAAATAACCATTAAAAGCTTTTAATGGATACAGATACCCATTAACACTCCCTGAAATAACTTAATGGCAAATATTTTGACCTTTGACTTCAAACTCATATTTATGTTTGAATAGGAAAGTACATTATTGTCTGAGGCCCAAATGTTTTGTCTTTTGACCAGGTTAGCCTTAAATATATGTGCTATTATGTAATTAATCTAATTAATTTGTATGAGGTCATTAATTCTTACCTGAATATTCATGGAGTAAAGGGTTGAATCCAAAGGGAACAGGAGACATTAAATGTTTTAGCGGACTAACAACTGTTACTAGTTTTCTTCCAATCTATATCAAACTTGCTGAAAAGTATTGTAGTAATAGTATCTTGGTCAAGTTTGATAACCAGTCATATTGTCCTAGGCTCTTCAGAATTATGGCCCTTGAATTTCCGAAATGAGCCATATTGGTCTTATAAAAAAAGATGAACGTATTCAGTGGCATATTGGCTCATGTTAGAACATCTAATCTCCCCTGTCAACTTATTTGTAAATTCACAGTTTTGATAACTAAATTATCTTATGGATAAGCAAACCTTGTAGACCCTGATCAAACTGCTTCTAATAATTCTAAACAATCTGATAGATTAACAAAAAGTGTAGACCCTGATCCTGAAGGAGCAATATGATGTGGGTCTACACTATTTGCTAAAGTTTAACTGATGGTATATTTAGGTTAATTTTGATAGTAAAACCTCTCTGTAACGACCACTAAATGTTAATTGGTTGATATTTAGGGCAGGTGACTGCTTAAAGCAAGGTGAAAGTAAAACAGAACGTTCCTATAGGAGCGTTCTGTTTTACTTTCACCTTGCTTTAAGCAGCTACGTGCCTTTAACACAAAATACTTGATGTAATTTAGTGGCCGTTATAGAGAGGTTTTACTGTACATCACTTGATTGGATCCTGATGGGACTTCATGTGTCTTGGGTCTTCTTCAGGATTCAGTGTGTTTGTAAATGCTATCACAAATTGTATGTGAGGAGGAGACCAAAATTTATCATGTTTTGTTGGAATATTCTGAATATTGATCACCATCAATTCTTATGATTTACATAATAACCAGATGAATGTCAAAGAGTAAAAGATTCTCTTCAATTTATTGGTAGGATTTGAATGCCGAGTACCAGATTTACCTCTATCAGTGCTTACCATATTTAACCTAAACATTCATCCAATCTTCCCTCTCCGCTGGTTTGTAAATCAGAGTAAGTCTATTCGGTATTATGATAACAAACTAATGGAACAGCAAATAGTGCAGACCCTGATCAAAGTACATGTATATGTAATGTTTCAGGAGCATGCAGTTTGATCTAGGTGTGTACCCTGGTTTGTCCAAGACACTGAATAACCATTTACATGTACCTGTTTCGTATTTATGTAAGAAGTAATAGCATTATGAATATTTATTAGCTGAATTTTTAGAATGGTCGATGAAGTCACATGCATTTTGGCTCAAGCAGAAACTATAGAATCAAATCTATATAATACCATAAATTAACAGAGCAGACCCTGATCAGACATCTTCTATAGGAGCCATCTGATCTTGATCTACTCTGTTTGCAAAGGCATAAAAAAGTGTTTATATGAAGGAAAGGGAAAACTAAAACTTTCAGACACCAAACTGTATGACACTATAAAAAAAAATACGGGAAACATTTTTACACAATGAAATTTACTTGTATAGAAAGCTTCAGTGATGCACCACAAGGTACTGGAGTAGCTACCCTAAATATATGACCAGACCAACTTAGACAAACAGTGCAGACCCAGATTATCCTGGGGTAACAGTTGGATCAGGGATGGCACTATTTGCTACTTCATTAGTTATCACAGCAGTGCATAATTGACTTGTTCAGTTTTATGACCCAGAGTAGGGGTATTTGGGTGTTCTAGTATTTAGGCTAAATACGGTAGGCTCTGGCACTGCAATTCATATCAATTTTTGTAATTCAGATCAGAGATATTTATTAGATCTTTATATGTTCTGGACTATTATGTAAATAGGCTCCAAGTGTGAATATCATTTAGAAGAACTGGATTGTTGCATTTGTGATTATGGTGATTTGTGACATGCAAATGTGTCTCGAGTTATTGCAGAAGTATTTCTGAATCATTGTTCACTTTTCATTGTAAAGTGTGCACACACAGAACAATAGTTTGTACAACATTTAATCCTATACCTCATATAAGGACACATTTTACAGATTTTGCAAACAGAGTAGACTCAGATCAAAGTAATGCTTCAGGAGCTGTCTAATCAGGGTTTGCTTTGCATGCTTATAGAACTATATAAAACTGATGTTCCAAACCTGGTAGTACTAGGATTGAGGATAAATATGATAATGAAATATGATAATAAAAAGTTATAGTCTTAGAGATGTTGCAATGAACAATCCTAATTACCATATGTATTCCGATTAACCCTTTACACCATAGATATGCCTATCTGCACATTTGCAAATAGAGTAGAGCCAGATCAGATGGCTCCTAGAAGTCATCTTATCAGTGTGCTCAGTTTGCTTATGATATCATAAAAATATGATTCTACAGTTCCCTCCATGACCAAAACTTCCTGTGTCTATGTGACAGTATAACAGTTAGGGCCCTGCATTAAAAATGCAGGAGCCCTATTGGAATCACATTTTCTGTCCTCCGTCTGTCCGTCCGTCAATCTGTCAACACTTTTGATGTGACGTGATAACTCAAACAATTATTCACATAATATTATTGGTTTCATATTAAGGTCATATGCTTAGTATCATCAGAGGAAGACACCTATAGTTTTTGGGTTGATCAGATCCCTATGTTTAAAGTTATCTGCCCTTGATTCATAAAAAATGCCATCAACTTTTGTCAACACTTTTCATGTGACGCGATAACTCAAACAGTACTTCTTATATTGGTTTCATATTAAGGGCATAATGCTTAGTATCATCAGAGGAAGACACCTATAGTTTTTTGGTTGAATCAGATCACTTTGTCTAGAGTTATATGCCCTTGATTCATTCAAAATGCCATAAACTTTTGTCAACACTTTTGATGTAATGCACCTACCGTAGTTATAGTCTACTTTCAGTCCAAATGACTGCTCAGCCATCTGTACATTTACTCCCCTGGTCATTGGCCTACAATATTGAGCACTGCTAACATATGGCGCAATCATGCAGCTGCAGTACCGGCAAGTGACCCTCACAGGTACCCATTTTAACCCCTGGGTGGAGAAGATGTGCGGGTGGGAGACACGGAAAAGCGTTTCTGAAATTTCTGGGAGGGACCTGGATTTGAACCTCAGACCTTTGGACTGATAGTCAAGCGCGTTACCACTAGACCACCGCCATCTGCGGTGATGTGATAACTCAAACAGTACTTCACATATTTGGTTCATATTAAAGGCATATGCTTAGTATTATGAGAGGAAGACACTTATATATATAGTTTTGGGGTTGAATGAGATCACCATGTCCAGAGTAATCTGCCTTTGATTTATCAAAAATGCCATTTTCAACGAAAGATGATCTGCACGGCCCTCTCTGACTGAGTCAGTTTTCTAGTTTAATTAATGT
The DNA here is from genome assembly GCA_963576725.1 of Azorinus chamasolen. Lineage (NCBI taxonomy): Eukaryota > Metazoa > Mollusca > Bivalvia > Cardiida > Solecurtidae > Azorinus > Azorinus chamasolen. The sequence continues at coordinate 60,788,092 of OY755236.1, read as the reverse complement.
TCATGGTGTCATTACTTCTTGCATAGATATTTATGGAGTAAAGTGTTAACAAACATAGGTAGGTAGTACAGACCATGGTCAAAATACTCTTCAATGAGCAGTTTGATCAGGAACTACACTATGTCAGGCTAATTTAACCCTTTACTCCATAAATACACCTTTCTTTGCATTTGCAAACAGAGTAGACCCAAATCAGATGGCTCCTATAGAGCCATTTGATCAGGGTCTGCTCTGTTTGTTATGAAAATATGATTCTACAGTTTCTGCCACAACCAAAAATTCCTGGTTCCAATGTGCTATTATAACAATAAATGTATTATTATTAACCCTTTCCCTGTTCTATATTTAGCCCAAATTTCAATACCTACTGAATATTCATTAACAAAATAATTATAAAGAAATATGGAAGGTGGAACATTGTGGACATTTTAGAAAGCAAAGAAACAGATCTATCAAATTCTATTAGCAAACAGAGCAGACCCTGATCAGACGGCTCCTCTAGGAGCCGTCTGATCTGGGTCTACTCTGTTTGCAAGTGCGTGAAAACACGTTTATATGAGGGAAAGGGTTAATGCAGAGGTTCAGATAAGGTATGTACATTTAAACATTTTCAACATTAAGCTCCTTTGTTTCTCCTTCATCTGTAGTTCTGTTAATGTCATTGCTTACATGAATATTCATGGAGTTAAGGGTTAAATTCATCAAAATCATACCAAATTGAATTATATACCAGTATGCAGCTTTACAGATGGATGGAGACAAGGATGGAGTCCAAATGTTTAGAATAAATAGGGTACCAGTAAATAAAAAAGCTACATGGGGAAAAAAGTGAAATATAAATAGCTGCAGCACAGATAGCAGGTCCTGGTAGTGACAGGCGTTGAATGGTCTCCGTGACTTGATTTGATGATAGTTGAATGTAAATTACAGACAAAAGGCGGTCCACATAATACAGGAAGCCCTGAAAGCTTTAGTCAGCTTTAGGTAAATTAATGATTACACTAAGTACAAACAGGCTGAATCCAGATGAGGCTCCAAGTCACTCTGTGACCCATTAGGTTTAACGGTTGGACAAACTGAGTTTGTGTTTGAAAATTTAAGGAAAAAGTTCTTTAGAATATTAAAATAGACTAGGATTTTGGCCATGGGTATTTTCTTTAGTGTGCTTAAAGTTAATCGACAGGCTCAAATAATGGATATTTGTCTGCATGGCTCCTGCCTTGATTAGCCTGTCAAAGTAATCACTATTAATTTTGCTGAAGTAAATGAATTGAAAGAAAATCCTGGCATCTTTGCTTGACATATAAATTTGTACGCAATTATGATTACAGGGCAACTGTCAGAGCTTAAGACCATGTCGGCCAAACTACCAAGTGAGATTGTCCTAGATAACCTGCAGTTGGATTTGCTCAATTTATTGTATCAATTTGGCAATTAAATAATTACAGCTCCCCACAAAGGTTCACACAATACCAAGGAAGAGCAAGAACCTTAGAGGCAAGATTTGTGCAGTCAAAGATACCTGCAGCAAACCAGCCCATAAACAAATAGTTTGAAAAGACTTACGCTTCAGTTCCAGTGTTATGCAGCTCATTTGACTCTTTGCATGCCAAGTATTTGTCTGCCAAATATTGTCAGTTACTTCAGTTTATTTATTATTCTGCACTTTCCCCTGAAAAATGCAATCAGAGCGTCGACCATTTTAAATCCTGATGAGAGGCCGAGTTACTCAGTATCTTATCTGGATCTAGACTGTTTGCACAGGTTGTCACAAATTGCCTGCTAGCATGCAAAAGAGTTTACCCTTTGAATGTGTCACACATGCAATGTCTTTTGCAAACAGTGTAGACCCAGATTGGAGGGCTCCTAGAGGAGCCCTCCAATCAGGGTCTTCACTGTTTGTCGTTCAAAATTCTTTAGCAGGTTTAAGCCTTTTGTACTGAGTGGACTCTGTAGTTAGTCACTGATGGGCTATTCCACTGTCAGTGTTGAAAGGATTGAGATCATGCAACTAATGAAACCCATTATTAGCAATCTTATGTGAACTGCAAATTATCAGATTAACAACACCATAAATTATGAAATGAGAGACGTGAAGATAGTGCTAAATATTGACAAACATGTGTAGCTTATAATTATGCATTTCTAATTATTATAGTTATTATAGTTATGGCTGCACACTTTTAACTGTTTGAATGTGAGAAACAAGTACCCTGGCATTTGCAAACAGTGTAGACCCAAGTCAAGGGATTCTTCCAGGGTCTGCACTGTTTGTCATCCAAAAATCTCTTGCCCTTCAATACTGCATAGACTATTGTTATTAACCCTTTACCTTATAGAGACACATAGCTACAGATAAATGTGCACACTCAAGTTCTAATATCGTCATTTCTATACCAAACTCTATGTTGTGGCCACTCTTTAGAGTTGTCTCTAAGAGACGATTCTAAAGAGTAGTTTTAACATAGGGTTTGGTGGAGAAGTAAAGAAGTTATTCTTGAAAATGTTTTAATTTATGCATCTTATCTGGACCACTGAGACAGTTTACTTTTTACACATTTGTAAACAAAGCAGATCCAGATTAGGGGGCTTCTGTAGGAACTGTCCAATCAAAGGGTAAAGTATTCAAAATTCAAAATGGTGCCAGATTAAATGATTCAGGTTTATCAACTGGTGGAGAGGGGAGGTTGGGTGTGCCAATACTGAGGGTAATTGGGGAATATCTGCTTCATATAGACACTGTCCATGTATGATGCAAATAGGATGACAAGACAAACCCAATGACCATGACAGCAACTTTAGTATCAGATCTAAATAATTACTGGTACATAAGCTAGCAAAGCAGACCCTGATCTGACAGCTCCTACTGGAGCTATCTGATCTCAGCCTACTCTGTTTGTCAAGACATCAAAAGGTGTCTCACTTGGACAATGCAAATTAACTAAAGGGTTACTGATAAATAACAAATTGAAACTGCTAAATGTCTGACCTAACTGCTAAATTCTGCATCCCAGAAGCTTTATGTAATTATTTCAAGGCTATTCAATTGGCATTCATTTTGATTTTAATGCATATCAATGTCTGCATTATTCTGTTGTTTAATAAACATTTGTTGGTATATATTATAAATATTGTGACAATCTTTATAGCTAGATCTTGACACAACACTTTCAACATTCTACTCGGGTTATGCATATTTAAAACAGTTTTAGCTCAATTTGTTTTGAGGTGGATATATTGCTTTAAGATATTGTCATACTTGTGATTTCATCATTGAAATAAATTCAGATCTATAAGACTCTAAATGTAAACAGAGCAGACCCAAATTACTCCTTCAGGAGCCATCTGATATGGATCTACTATTTTTACAAAGGTGTTTCTATTAGGTAAAGGGTTACACACTTTTCACCCTCAAAGGGACACAAGTCAATATATTTTCATCAATTGCATAGTTTGACAGAGTTGTGGCCCTTTGAAAATAGAAGAAAAAAAACATTGCTTAGGAATACATGTATTGACATCTGCTTGACACTTTGGTAACACTATTACAAGTCACACATCTGCAAACCAGAGTTGACCTAGATCAGATGGCTCCTATATAGGAGCTGTCTGATTGGGGTCTGCTCTATTTGTTTATGGTAAAATATAGATCTGATTCTACAGGTTCTGCTTAAGCCAAAATGCCCTGTGCTCATAATTAATGCCATTATAGAAAATAATCTAATAGATTATAGTCATGATGTCATTATTTCTTACATGAATATTCAACAGAGAAAGGGTTAAAATTCAACAGATTATTATATTTATGGTGCATGCTGTGACATATGTATGTACTGTGTTTACCTTGAATATCCAGATCTACACAGATCTTAAATTAATTTGGAAGTTTTGATGAATGTAAATGTATGTTATGGAGTAGCAATTATAGACCCGGATTCCCTAATTCTGGCCAGATATTTAGGGTGATAACGATATTTATATATAATCATAATGATAAGCTGGTAAATCATTTATTGCATAGTCGTAAGTACTCATATGTCTAAATATATTACAGTAAAACCTGTCTCAACCAGGTGTTAGCTCAATGCTGGTCAGGTCAGACATGTGGCAGCTTAATGCAGGTTGAAAGTCATGCAGAAAGGAGCCTTCTGCATGACTTTTATACAGAATTAAGCAGACACCAATGCCTTAAAAGACTTAAGTTGTTCTTTATTAAAAACTCCTGTTCAGAGGGGTACCGGTATTACTGTACTTAGATACTGGTCATTATTTGATTTCTGGAGCATTTATGCAATACAGTTGAACTTCGATAACTCGAACTTCAAGGGACCGTACAGATTAGTTCGAGATAAGAGGAGTTTGAGTCATCCGATTTCTAATCTGAACAACTTCTCAATGCCACATCTTAATACAGGTCTAAAGTAATGCTGAAAGCTCCTTTAGACCTGTATTAAGCTGTCATATGTGTTTCTAGATACCTGTAGCAGTACATTTTAGAGCAATTCTGTATTGTAAGTTTTGCAGGGACTGAACATTTTGTTCGAGTTATCCCGAAGTTCGAGTTATCCGAGTTCGAGATATCGAAGTTCAACTGTAGTTTGATGTATTGTTCATTTGACTGGTGAAATATTGTTTGTGGGGAATACATCAACCTCTGGTTCCTGCCTGTCCCTGGTATGCCAGTTGTTATGGAAGCTGGCATTAATTGCTAGGCGGGAGCTATAAATTGGGCCTGATTGCCGCTATATATCTGTCTTATGCATATTCCACTGATGTATTATGGTAATTGGCTAACACAGGCTTGGGAATGTTTTTGAATATTTGTGCATTGTTCTGAAAGTCTATACAGACAGGCTTTTACCTTGGTATTTATTTCAATAGCATCGGCCATGCTGAGACATATCATAAAGTATGGATATATAAGACCAAAAAATGGACATAAAAATATAATGAAGAGTTTCCACATGAGTCGCTTTCTGGGATAGGGAATTTATGTTACAACTGACTTGTCTCTGACACAGGATTTGTTTAGGGTCTGCACTGTTTGTCAGTCATCAGAAACAGTAGTAATTTGTTTTCCATCTTAAATTTCCTCATTATCTGGATCTACACTGTATGCATTGCAATAGGACCTTTTTTGTAAAGAGGGTCTGTTACATGATAAACTATTTTTATTCCTCTGTCAAATTAAACCCAAAACTGAAAATCAGTTTTATTGCAAAGAAATGTACACATGGCCGTTGTCATGATTTCAGAATGACCTTTAATGTGCATAGGTTCTTAAAAAACATTTATTTGACCCTTTCCCAGTTCTGTGTTTATTACAAATTTCAAGATCTAATGAATATTCATGGACAAAAATAGCTATAATGCAATAAGGAAGGAGGAACATTGTAGTCATTTTGGAAAGTAAATAAACAGATCTTTCAGATTCCATTAGCAAATAGAGCAGACCTTTATCAGACTGCTCCTATAGTTGTTTGCAAATGCTTGAAAATATGTTTATATGAGGTAAAGGGTTAAAAGTTATTCCCCTTTACTGATAACATTTTATATGTAAATATTAATCACCTTCATTAACAGTTCAAGGTGAAATAGATTGGCACCTTGAAACCTTGGGACTTTTAACCCTTTACTCCATGAATATTAAGAAATAATGAATATTAATTAGATTATTTTTATGCCCCCACCTAATGGGGGCATTAAGTTTTACCCTTGTATGTCCGTACGTCCGAAATTTTCGTCAAGGATTTTTTGACTTGTGTAAACTGGAATGATTTGAAATTTGGTCTGAAGCAGAATCATAGTGAGTTCAATTGTGTCTCCTATTTTCAGGTCTGTCATTTATCTACTTCCTGGTTGCCGACACTTTGATTGAATTTTGGTGATTGTCTAATGACAAAATTTTTTGTCAAAGATTTCTTCGCTTGTGTAAGCTGGAATGATTTGATATTTGGTCTGAAGCATAATCATATTGATATTTGGTCTGAAGCATAATCATAGTGAGTTGTACCATGTCTCCCATTTATAGGTCTGTCATTCATCTACTTCCTGTTTGCCGACACTTTGAATCTTGGTGATTGTTTAATGACAAAAATGTTTGTCAAAGATTTGTTCGCTTGTGTAAGCTGGAATTATATGATATTTGGTCTGAAGCATAATCATAGTGAGTTGTACCGTGTATCCTCTTTTCAGGTCTGTCATTTATCTACTTCCTGTTTGCCAATACTTTGATTGAATTTTGATGATTCTTTAATGACAAAAAAATTTGTGACAGATTTCTTCGCTTGTGTGAGCTGGAATGATTTGATATTTGGACTGAAGCATAATCATGGTGAGTTGTACCGTGTCTACCCTTTAAGGTCTGTCGTTCATCTACTTCCTGTTTGCCTGCATCTTCTTCCTGTTTTCCGAATTTCTATGATTTTGGTGATCATCTTCCTGTTTATGGTTATATTATTAGTAATTTGTAATAATTGTAATATATACAGAATTATCAAAATATTAGCCTATAGTAAATTATTGTGTGTTGTGTGCGTTTTACAGAGGCAACATAATTATATCGATCACTATCCGTCTTGCACCGTCGTCGTCTCCAAATAATTCCTGTCACATTTTTCTCAGGAACCACACAGGCGAGCTGACTGATATTTGACACAGAGCATTAGTATGGAGAAACTTAATTTTTGAACAGAGGTCATATTAATTGATAGAAATAAATCTGCACAAGGCAAACATGCAAACCTTAAGTCAATCAATTTTAATGCAGTTTTGAATAAGCCTGGCAGGGGGCATCCATGTCCCATGGACACATTTTCTTTTATTTATTATAGAACATAGACACAGGAATGTTCGGCCATGATAAAAACTATAGAATTATATCGATATTATACGATAAGCAAACAGAGCTGACCCTGATCAGACAGGAGCCGTCTGATATGGGTCTACTCTGTTTGCAAAAAGCGTAGAAAAGCGTATTTATGGAGTAAAGGGTTAAATAGTTTGTGCCTACTGTCCTTAAGAGGTACATAGGCAAACAGAGTAGATCCAAACCAGACTGACTCCTGAAGGAGCCCTCTGATCAGAATTTGGGCAGCTTGCTTCAACAAATTGTCTTCCAAAGGCCACAGCAGCAAAGGAATTCTTGTAGAAACAGTCCTTCTAATGAAATTAGATTGATTTGTAATACACATTTGGAACATTTCACTTAGAAAATGAAGTGTAATTGTGTTAACCTATTACTCCATAGATACACCTTTTAATACCTTTTGCAAACAGAGCAGACCCAGATTAGACAGCTCCTGTAGGAGCCATCTGACCAGGCTCTGCTGTTTGCTTATGGAATGATATAGATATGATTTTACAGTTTCTGCAATGGTCATTTTTTCTTGTGTTTTGTAACATTTCATTATAAAAAGTCAGTTAAATTGATATACATGATGGCATTGTTTCTTACATGAATAAGTAAAGGGTCATGTAATTTTCTTTTCAATACTAATTAAGCAGCTCAGCTTACGTCAATATTTTGATATCTGTTTGAGGCAATGTTGCTCAGCTCCATCAAAGTTTTGATATCTGTTCGAGGTAGTACTGCTCAGCTCTATCAAAGTTTTGATATCTGTTCGAGGTACTACTGCTCAGCCACATGAAGGTTTGATATCTGTTTGAGGCAGTGTTGTTCAGCTCCATCAAAGTTTTGATATCTGTTTGAGGTACTGCTCAGCTACATCAATGTTTGATATCTGTATGAGGCAGTGTTATTCAGCTACATCAATATTTTGATATCTGTTTGAGGCAGTGTTGTTCAGCTACTTAATATTTTGTTCAGGTACATCAATATTTTGATATCTGCATGAGGCAGTGTTATTCAGCTTCATCAATATTTTGATATCTGTTCGATGTACTACTGCTCAGCTACATCAATAATTTTGATATCTGTATGAGGCAGTGTTGTTCAGCTACATCAATATTTTGATATCTATATGAGGGAGTGTTACTCAGCTACATCAATATTTTTATGTCTGTTTGAGGCAGTGTTGCTTGGCTACATGCTATTGGTATGTTGGCTTCAATTTTTTTTGTTGGATAGAACTGGTTTTTTAAGTGGTGATAACTCTGCTTCTCATCATTATAAAGGGTCCAAGTAGATTTACATTCTGAGTGAGTGTTCTATAAGAAAGGATAATCAAAGTACTGACAGTACTGAAGGTTTCGGACATAATATATATTTATTATATTGATTGTTTGCTGTGGATTTTTCTGAAAATCATGTCAGTAGTTTGGAAGACATTTAAAGATTTTTTTTATGAACATGTCACACACAGTGCGATTCCAATAGCTCAACTTGCCACTTTGTGCCAATAGAGCCAAAATTGATGTTTAATGTAGTATAGAGCCATCACTGCATTATTTGAAAGTAAGGGTCATACTTCTGCTACTATCTGGTGGACCATAACAGTAATTAGCAAGCATCATTCACTTATCCATATATACACTTCCACCAATTTTAGACATATTCCTTATGATTCTAAATACCCTACACAATAATTGCCAAATATACTGTGGGGTGATATTAACAATATGACAAATTATAAAGTAACAAATATATTTCAACTTAGCATGGCAGGATACAACAGGGAAAATAAAATTAACTAGAAAATTGTTTCTGATGCACTACTCCCCCTAACAATAGTGTCTCTATATCAAGCACTTTTGACTTTGTGTTATACAGTGAATAACATTTCAGAGTCCCATAACTCTGGTAAAATGGTCAGAGCAATAATTACATTCTTTAAGAAAATTTTCACATTAAGGTTGACAGCTTATCATGGGTGAAAATTTGAAGTAAAACCACCCATTGGTATATGGGTTGTTAGACACATAATATTGTTTCACTTTATATTATATAGTGAAGACGATTTCAGGGTTCCATATCGGGTACAATTTGTCTGAGCAAAATAAGCCTTTCTGTGCTTTTGCAAACAGAAAAGACCCTTAATAGTTTATCCATGCCTTTACCTTGTCTTTTTGTGTGACTGTGTTGTATTTTCTTACTTCTTCCTGAGGAGACTGCGAGTGTGAGTCTGTTCAGGGTCAATTTGTGAGTCTGTGCTGCAAACAATAGGTCTTTGCTATTTGCAGCATCATACATGTAACAAGTATATCAATAAATGATATAATTAAAAAATAAATTATAGTCATACATGCAAATTACAGTTAGTGCTGTAGTAAACACTACAGACCCTGATCAGTAACCGGCGTCATAGAAATAAATGATATGAATTAGAAATAAATTACATACATTACTATAAGATACTATAAGACACTATAAGATACTATAAGCCTGACACGTAAATCAATAAATGATGAAATGTATATAAATTAAAAGATAAGAAAGTGCTTTGTCTCATTTTGTTTGTCTTTCTCCTTTTTTTCATTTTAATGATTTTTTAATAATATAAAGGATACAAAAACCCTTGTTTCCTTTTAATAGTAATTGTTAATACTACCATCCAAGCTACTTAAACAATAAAGGCTGGCAGAGTGGGACACCCTGTTTGGATTCAGATCTAATACCAAGTAACTGTCTGACCAAAATCTAAACTGTTTACAACTTGTGACAATTTTGCCTTAGGTCAAAATGCCTGAAACTGATCTTTTATTTAGAAATTCAAATGATGACAAACCTGAAGCAGACGATATTACAGTCTCTACAGCTTGCTTAATCCTTATAATGCTGAGTGATGTTTCGTTTGCAAAAATTGACGTCTGCTTCAATTCTTCAATAAACTTTCTTTCATTTTATGCAAAAATATGATCAAGATGACAAACAGTTTGGATCCTGATGAGACGCAGAATTATGTGGCCTCTCATCTTGATCCAAACTGTTTGCATAGGTAATCACAGTTTCGCCGCTAGCATGCAAAGAGTTAAGCGTATGACCTCTAGAGATTTTAGCATGATATAACAGTTGCCCTGCACTACTGACCACCAGTGCGCTGTAACCTTTATACTGTAAAGGACGTAAAGAACAGAAGACGTCTATTTAACCCTTATTTCTCCATATAAACTTGTTTTCATGCATCTGCAAATAGATTCGACCCAGATCAGACAGCTCGCTCCCATAGATTCAGGGTCTGCTCTGTTTAATAATGGATCCACCTTCCATATTTCATTATAAATATTTTGTAAGATTCCGGAACCGGATTGTAAGCCAAGCACTGCACATGCGCGTATTCTCTTAGGGGGATTCCCGCTAGGTAGCGCTCGTGCAATAGGGTTTTCCGCCATAGTTTGAGTCGCAATCCATTTTATAAGGATTTCGGCAAAAGCCGAAACCCTAAAAAGCCGCATTGAGAATTCACAGTTTTTGTTTTCTTATCTGATGCTAATTCTTTCATTATACAAACTATTTACAGTAAAACCTCACTTTTTCGATCATTCCAGTAAGTATCATTTTCAGTTTTTAAAACAGGTGGCTGCTTAATGCTCCTGATGGAGGGGAGCTTTTTGCATGACTTCCTTTCTACCTTAACCCTTACAATGCTGAAGTTTCAAATGGACTATTCCAAAATTCAAACAGGTCAAGCCTATGGAGACTATTTGGGTTTTTTTTGGCTAAAGGAAACTGTAACATGACAAACAGTGCAGACCCTGATGAGAGGGCTCCTCTAGGAGCCCTCTCATCTGGGTCTACACTGTTTGCAAAGGACATTAGTGACTCGTGTCCCGCACTGTATGGGTTAAGCAGACAGCAGCCTAAAAGTTCTCCATTCTTCTTTGATAAAAACTGGAATTAGAGAGGTTTTACTGCATTTTGGAGTTGAATATTGCCAGAAAACCTGGCGGCGACAACGTATTATAGAAGCCTTAAGCAAGGTGTTTTATCAAAAAATATTTTACTGTGTAATTCTAGTAAGATATTCCGACTTGGAATAATACGGCTTTTATTACGTAATATTCTTGAATATTCTTGTATCTGTCTTGATTACATGGCAGCAGTTATCTCAGAAGTAAGCTCTTAACACCAAGAGTAATTGTCTGTAGGAAAACTTGACATCTGCTTCACGTTTGACAGTTATTTGTCTTGTTTGCATCTTTTCAAACTTACTGTCATGGTGTCAAACAGTTTATTAGATGCTGAGTGAATTGGAATATCATGCAGATCAAAAATGTATGTGTAGGTCTGGAGGAACTCTGAGGTGGCTGCTGGCATGACAAGAATGAGTGTTGATTTGTACCGTCAGCTTGTTTATGTGTCATGTTTTGGGCAATGAAAGGCAGATTGTTGGTGTTGCTCAGCCATCATAATGCTAACATTATGTTAGGAGATTTCATAATATTTACATTTACTTATCTTTTTGCAACTTGAAGCATCTTGCTGTAGAGCTGATACATACAATAATTACTCTGTATATTCATACCATAATTACTCTGTAGATACGTACAATAATTGGGGCCCAGCATTGAAAATGCAGGAGCCCTGTAGAAATCACATTTTCTGTCCGTCCGTCTGTCTGTGCTAACAATTCCAGTTTATGTGACTTAATAATTATATGATAACAAAAGATCTTTTGTTCTCATAGGTGTTATGTGGCTTATTTTCAGTTTATGTGGCTATTTCGAACAAAAGAATAGCCACATACACTCAATCTGTTAGAACGTCCGTCTGTCCATCAGTCTTCACTAATATTGGAGTTATTGCCCTTTGTAAAAGAATTTCACACTTTTTTTTTATCAGGACTATAACTCCTATATGGCAAATGCCATTGGAGTGAAACTTCATACATGGAAAGATCATGATAAGAGAAAATGTCATGCATAAGGTCCTCTGGCTTCAATAAATTCAGAGTAATTACCCCTTGTACATTTGTTTAACGCTTTCTCTTCCGGAAGATAACTCTTACATGGCTCATGCCATTGTATTGAAACTTCATACATTGAAAGAGCATGATGAGAGAAAGTGTCATGAACAAGGGCCATAACTCTGGCTTCAATACTTTTGGAGTTATTGCCTTTTGTTACATTTTTTTGTCCGATCAATAACTCCTGTTTTACTGATGCTATTGGAATGACATTTCATTTATGGAAAGAGCATGATGAAAGTAAATGTCATGCACAAGGGCCAATTAACTCTGGTATCAATATTTTTGGAGTTATTAGCTGTTATCATTTTTTTCTTGAAAAATGTGGTGTGGAAAGCACATAATGACGGGAAGTATCATTCATCAAGTCCATAACATTTTTAGTGATTTCCCTATTATTTTTACATACTGTTTTTATTAGAGGGGAGATATCCGTTTTTGTGACAAAAAACTCTAGTTTTGTAGTAATTTCACATACATACTTCAAACTTGGCATGCATGTGCAAATTATGGAGGCAACCATTTTTAGGGGTGATTTATTAGGTCAAGGTCATACATCAAGGTCAAATTACGGATCAAATTTAGATTGGTGATAGTTTTGTGGCCATTCAACATACATACATCAAGCATGGCATGCATGTGCAACTTATGAAGGTGATCATTTGTAGGGGTGACTTATTAAGATCAAGGTCATACATCAAGGTCAAAGTCAAATTATGGGTCAAATTTAGATATGTGATAATTTTGTCACCATTCAACATACATCCTTCAAACTTGGCAGACATGTGCAACTTATGGAGGCGAACATTTTTAGGGGTGAGTTATTAAGGTCAAGGTCATACATCAAGGTCAAAGGTCATACCGGGGGCATAGTGTTTTACAAACACGTCTTGTTAAAAGTTAGACTGACATAGTAGCAAATAGTGCAGATGGTGATCAAACTTAGGGTAATTGGGGTATAGCAGAACAGTCCAAGTAACTGCTAGATAAAGTCCACAGGAACGCTACAGTTGACATGCACATACATCTGTTTCATGTCAACCCTTTCTACGAATATTCATGGACTTAGTTTTAATAATTACACGTGAACAACAACAAAAATTTGCTGTGACATTCTGAAGCTTCAGAATCCAATCTACATTATATAATAAGCAAACAGAGCAGACTCAGATCAGACAGTTCCTACAGGATCTGTCTGGTCTGAATCTACTCTGTTTACAAAGGTACTTAAGGCCATCTGTATGAGGGAATTATACTGCAAAAGTAATGTTTAACCCTTTCGCTGTTCTATGTTTATTCCAAATTTCAATACCTACTGAATATTCATTCACAAAATAGTTATAAAGAAATATAAAAGGTGGAACATTGTAGCCATTTTAGAAAGTAAAGAAACAGATCTATCCAATTCTTTTAGCAAACGGAGTAGACCCTGATCAGACGGCTCCTCTGGGAGCCGTCTGATCTGGGCCTACTCTGTTTGCAAATGCGTGAAAACACGTTTATATGAGGGAAAGGGTTAATCCAAAATTTATTTAGAATAATCCTGAGTTGCATTAAATTTCCTTGGTCGCAAAATAAAAATAGGCCTTCTTGCTTTTGTTTGTTTAATTATCCATTCCTTTGATACAGAATTACAGACAGACTGACTTGGGAAATCGTGATATTTGCCTCCTTTTACACGAAAAGAAAATGAGAGAAAACCATTAACAAATGTGAGAATTTACAGCTTTATTGATTTCAGACCTGATTAAACATTTGTTTTATCACTAGACACTGCTGTGAAAAATAAATAAACCATTATTCTAACAAAAATAAGTTACTGTAATTTGTATCTCTGGTTGTTGGGGTATAAACCTTTATGTTCATAAAATAAATTAGTGTCTGATAAGTGGTACATTTTTCTCTACATTATAATCTGGAATAATTTCGTTTTCTATTAATATGGTATTCTGATGTCAAACAGTTTGGAACCTGATGGGGTGGCAGGTTACTTGGCATTTCGTTTGGATCCAATCTGTTTGCAAAGTTAATCAAATATTGTTCAATCACACACTTTAGGATATTGCAGGAGCTTCATGTTTGATGTCAGAGAGAAGAGAAGGTTATCAAAGAAAACAGAATTACCACATCCATAGATGATCTTGGTGTAATTTGTGTAATTGCAAAGGATCAAAGAGCAATGGATAAAACAGGCATGAACTCAAGTTTTCCTTTGCTAAATCCCATTCCAGTTATTTTAACTACTGGCATGCTAAGCAAATGGTCCACCAAAGTCTCCTTTTGTTTAACTGATGTTCTCAAAAATGAGGTTTTCATGTTATCACACAAGTGTTACATTAAAATCAGTATTGACTGATTGCTGTAATGCATTATGACAAATAAATCATACGGTTGCTGTAATGCATTATGACAAATAAATCATACAGTTCCATACTTTGCTCTTCGTTTTACATGAAAGAAAAATCTAACTTTGAAATTTCTTTTTTTGGCAGCAAGAAACAAACTTAACCCTTGACTCCATATATACAGTAAAACGGTGATAATCCGAGGAGCGATTTTCAGAGTATATGGTCTAATCCGAGGGAATTTGTATGGTCAGGACAATCAGTCATGTAATCTATTACTTCAATACATCGATGTACAGTGTAATCCGAGTCTAAATAATCCGATTTTTCGAGCACGCGCCTCGGTCCCTTCAATCAATTGCTTCATTAAATTACCTGCCTAATCCGAGCATGCATCGTGGACACTTCGAAGTCAATTTATGACACCTCCATTGTTGATGTCTCATGACTTTGTGTGCCCCCAACAATTAGAGGTGGCGGAGCGATTTTCAGAGTATATGGTCTAATCCGAGGGAATTTGTATGGTCAGGACAATCAGTCATGTAATCTATTACTTCAATACATCGATGTACAGTGTAATCCGAGTCTAAATAATCCGATTTTTCGAGCACGCGCCTCGGTCCCTTCAATCAATTGCTTCATTAAATTACCTGCCTAATCCGAGCATGCATCGTGGACACTTCGAAGTCAATTTATGACACCTCCATTGTTGATGTCTCATGACTTTGTGTGCCCCCAACAATTAGAGGTGGCGGAGTGATTTTCAGAGTATATGGTCTAATCCGAGGGAATTTGTATGGTCAGGACAATCAGTCATGTAATCTATTACTTCAATACATCGATGTACAGTGTAATCCGAGTCTAAATAATCCGATTTTTCGAGCACGCGCCTCGGTCCCTTCAATCAATTGCTTCATTGAATTACCTGCCTAATCCGAGCATGCATCGTGGACACTTCGAAGTCAATTTATGACACCTCCATTGTTGATGTCTCGCGACTTTGTGTGCCCCCAACAATTAGAGGTGGCGCTGTGTTTGTTTTGCAACTGTTTGTGAATAACACCTGGTTCAACAGTATGATACACATATGTAAATGGTAATTGTGAGTTCAACATGTACAATTCATAATTATATATAATGCATCAGTTCTTTACTTATATAAGTGATAATGGTAAACACCATTCACAGCTGCGACCGAAGTTTCACTGTGGATCTAGTTTGTACGGGTCCATTCAAAGGACCCTTCACAATAAACCCAAAATTCATTTCAAACTATTAGACATAGAACAGTCGTAGCTTATAACCTTATACTTATGGATTTAAGTTTGCTTAATTTTCCGTTCATCGACATTTCATTTGCTTGTGGTTGCTAACAAATAACATCGCTTTGCTCCCGTGATGTTTCGTGATATGGAAAAATCAGGGCAAATTGAATTAATTAATAATCGGAACACTGGGATTTGTTTGTCTGAAATACTCTATAAAGATTGTTTATCCCTCGTAGCAAGCGTCTGGTTGAACAAAACTTATCTAAAAATATGCAAACATATTAATTTAATGTTTGAATTCTGTAGGCAAAATGCACATGTACATGCATACACTATACGATAGAATTGACACATTGAATCCACAAGGTACCGGGTATGATTTAATGGATAATCCGAGGGTAGCGGTAATCCGAGCATTTTCTCAGTTCCCAACCGTCCTCGGATTATCGCCTTTTTACTGTATATACTTTCTGACACCTAAATTGCAAACAGTAGCCCAGATCAGACAGTTCCTGTAGGAGCCATCTGATCAGGGTCTGTTCTGTTTGCTTATGAAATAATATAGATGGTTTCTACAGTTTTTGCCTTGTCAAAAAATTCCTTTTCATTTGCAATTATAAGCATTCATCAAATTAATATTCATTATGTCATTATTCTTACATGAATATTCATGAAGTAAAGGGTTTAGAGACTTTACATGGGTGAATCGACCATTAGGATTACATTGAAGAGTTTTTGCATGGGGGATTCTAACCAATTACCACGCATGGCAGTCTTTGTATGAGGGAATCTAATCAAAGACAACACTTAAGATCCATGGACCACATTTAAGAATTATTTTTTTTTAATCTGATGTAAAGACCACATTTAAGAGTTTTTGTATGTTGTCCTTGGGGTGTAATTCTATTCCTTCAATCTTGGCCACATGATTTTTAGGAAATCTGATAAAATTGTTTTATTAATTAATCAGAAAATACCCTTTAACTCAAGAAACAATTTGTATTTAATGTTTGAATTTCTTTTTATATGGCCGTTTCTGGTTGGGACATATTACGGGAACACCTGTGGGCAGCAGCAAATTGTGTTCAAAATCAGATCTTCATGTAACTTCATGAAATTTTATGTGACCATATTATTCTCTGCAAAATTTGATAACCTGCCAAATGGCTTCTGGAGGCACTTTAGAATTACTACCCTTGAATTAGTCAAAATTGCCTATTTTAGTCTTGTCTGCTCTCTAAGTCAGCTAGTTTAATTCGATCCTCACCAAACTTCATGAAATTGTGTGTGGCTGTAACATCTTGGCCAAGTTCAATAACGAGCCACATAGCCAAGGCATTGCGGGGATAGTGGATGGTATCCAAAGTTTTGTCTGCTCTCCGAGTCAAACAGTTTTTATTCAATCTTCACCAAACTCATAAAATTGTGTGCGGTCATATCTTGGCCAACTTTGATAAGCAGCCAAATGACTCTAGGCACTTTAGAGTTATGGCCCTTGAAGTAGCAAATTTGCCTATTTTAGCCTTGTCCGCTATTTTCAACCACTTTTATCTGATCTTCACCAACCTTCATGCAATACGTGGCCATATTTTCTTGGTAAAGGTTGAGAACCAGCCAAATGATAGGCACTTTAGAGTTGTGGCCCTGGAATTAGCCAAAATTGCCTATTTTAGCCATATCTGCTCTCTAAGTCAACCAGTTTTTATCTGCATGCAAAGAGTTTTTATCTGATCTTAACCAAACTTCATGGAATTGTATGTCACTATAACATCTCCCTAAGTTCTATTACCAGCCAAATGATTCAAGGCACTTTAAAGTTATGGCCATTGAACTAGCTAAAATTGCCCGTTTTAGCCATGTCAGCTTGCTCAAACAGTTCCTATTTGATGTTCACTGAACTTCACGAAATTGTATGTGGCCATAATGTCTTGACCAAGTTTGATCGCTATGTGCACTTATTCAATTATTTAGGAGTTATGACCCTTTTGATGTTGAAATAACTGACACCATTTTACATTGATCTGAGACAAGTGTAATTTTTGTCAGTTTGGGACTCTTGTTTGCTCTTTGTATTCTTCGCGCAGCAAAAGAATACAAAAGTGGCGATCCACAGTCGAACCCATGGCACACTCGCCTACCTGACAATTGCCATTCCGCATAGCAGTGTAATGCAATTTATTGACCTGCATTCGATGGATACAAAATGTGTTTAATAACATGGCATCCGGAACCAATCATGGTATACTGTTTCTGACATGAAAATGCTTTGTAACATATTAAGCTTCAGCTTAGTATGTGCCACAAAATATAGCAATGTGTAAGAAGGGCGCACGAATATACATGTAACAAATAACAGTCACATGACGAAATCACGTGATCATAATATGAATGAAAGTATAATATCCCAGAGGCAGTTACTCAATGAATAAAGAAGCGCACATAGGATGACTTTATGCATGCGATTAGGTAACCCTTGCGGAAAAAAGCGACATTTAACGTCGCTAAAAGCTACGCTTTTAGTGACGTTAAAGTGGCGGAAAAGCAAGCTTTTACGCCGCGGTATTGGCACCCTCGTTTTAGGCACGTTTTGTGTGGCTTACTAAAAAAGTGACGTAAAATCTGGGAGCTGCAGAAAAGTGACAGAAAAGCTGCGTAAAATGCATGTGGCTTAAACGCCGCTTTCCTAAGCAATCTTAAAGCGTCGTTTTTATGAAGTGGCAGAAAAGTGGCGTAAAAGCAAGCTTTTAAGCCGGTGCCAATACCGCGGCGTTTAAGCTTGCTTTTACGCCACTTTTCTGCCACTCAAAAAAAAGCGACTTTTTTTTTTAGACTACAGTAAAGCGACGTTAAAGTGGCATTTATCTTAAGTGACAGAAAAGTGATGTTAAAGCGTGACTGAAGTAGCAGCAAAGCCACGCAAAAAAACAAGGCTTTGACTCCACTTCAGCTATAGATGTAAAAAGTCTCATAAAAGCAGCGTTTTCAATGACAGCTAAGAAAAACAATCAGAGGGCTCCTATACAGGAGAATTCCGATAGGGGTCTGCACTGTTTTTCATGGCAAATCTGGGGGTTAAAGGAAGATTTAAGAAAAAAATTGACATCACTGTCCCTTTTTATTTGTACAGGAAATTCATTATTTACATTTGGGTTTAATGGAAACAAGCTGCAGTACATCAGCAATATGTTTCAATAATAAATGCTTAATAAATGCACTGCCTGTATCAAACATTTAAATATTTGACTTGACCATAATAATCATGCAACTTGTTCAAATCTAGTCTACATGAAAATTCTTATCTAAACTCCAAAAGTTTAGTCCAAAGAGCTGAATTTATTGGAGATTTTTTTTTAATCGTAACTTGGTATGAACTTGTAAATATGGAAAATTGAGCAATTGCTCTTGAGTAGCAATGTTCCATGATCTACTTTCATAGTTGTTGATTAACCCTTTCCCTGTTCTTTCTTTATTAGTTGTTTCATGACCTCATGAATATTCAGTCATAATAATTTTTGGGGTATGTTTTAAAGTAAAGTTTTGGTGAGAAAATTGAACTGCATGTAATGAAAATTCATAAGTAGTCAGAACAGACTAAGACCAGACAGCTGTCTGGTCTTGGTCTTCTCTGTCTGCCAGTACGAGAAAATGCTTGATTTTTAGGGAGAGGGTTAAACATTATCAGTCTCTTTGATCAGCAGTTAAACATTTCTTATTTGAAGCCCTTAATATTGAGATATTGGTTGTTAGCAACATGAAAATATCACTCAATAATTCAATTTCACCATCAAATACACATATTTTAAAATTTATGCACATTATGGAAATAAAAAAACCTTGGAAGGTAAATTGTTCATCGTAAATTGAAGTCTTATTTATCCACAATTTACACAACTAGCCAAATTAAGTGTTCAATCTACTATAAGCAGCAGTATTATCATTTTTATGCCCACGCCTTTAGGGCAATAAGTTTTACCCTTGTCCGTTCGTTTTGTCAAAGATTTCTTGACTTGTAAGCTGGAATGATTTGATATTTGCTCTGAAGCATAATCATAGTGAGTTGTACTGTGTCTCCCCTTTTCAGGTCTGTCGTTCATCTACTTCCTTTTCACCGACACTTGGTTGAATTTTGGTGATTGTTTAATGACATTTTTTGTCAAAACAACGCAATTTAGAAAAACCTGGCGTGGACATGTGTCCCATGGACATATTTTCTCTTATTTACGTCTGGGTTTCATGGAAACCCTTGCATCAGTACACTTTTGGTTGATTGCCTGGATGATGTCTTTCTCCGGAGTCTTGCATTTTTTTTCTTGCACATATTCTGAAATGTAAGAAAAACAGAGAACATTGTAAATATTAAAATTCTTGCCCACCTGATGTGAATTAAATAGACTACATGGATGAACTTTGCAAACAATCTTGGATCTAGATGTGCACCCTGCACCTTATATCTCTATCCAAGGTGTTTGACACTCGGATATATAGCAAAATGTTGGATTTTTTTAACAAGAGTGTTCGGAGGAACACATGTGTCACCTGCTCGCAGCTGACACAAGAACTTATTGTTAATATGAAAAAGGGGAATAACTAAAAAATATTGATGCTAGAGTTGTGGTCCTTGTGCATGACATTTCTTCTCATCATGCTTGTTCCATGTGTGAAATTTGAAAGCTCTATAATGATCAGTTTAGAAATGACAGCCAAAATAAAGAAAGTGTGACAGACAGACGGACGACGGAAAAGTTATCCCTAAGTGACACACTGCCTCTCGGCAGGTGACACAAAAAATGTGTGAGGGCTATTCAGCTTAGAATGAAACTCAGTCCTGTCATATAATTTTTAAATGTTGTTAAAATTTAAGGCCTAAGGAATTTATTCATCCCAACTCAAATTATTGATTTATTGCTGCTATTTCCGCGGGTATTTTTTTTATTGTGCCCATCTTATTGTGTATAGTTGATATCTGTATTAATTTCATATTCTAATTCTTTTTTATATAAGGATCTTTATCAGATGCATTAAAACACATGTGAATTAGATATTGAGTTACCAGTCACTCAGAATGCTGTTTTCACTTACTTGTTATGGCATTAACACTCCTTCCATCCAGGGCTGGCTTCTCCTCTGGCAGAGCTCCTACTGTAGACATTATTTCATCTGAGAGGTACACTGCATAACAGGCGAGTTAGTGCAGTGTCACTTCCTTTTGATATCCATCTGAGAAACAGAGATCTTTACACCATATCCTAGTAGCAGATCAGCCTCAACATCTATGCTGCCAGCCTTAAAATTAAACATAATCTAATAAGCACTACAGTACTAAAAAGTACTATATATATGACTAATGAGTCTACTGCAAGACATAACATGGGTTTTTAAACAGTGTCACAGCAAGGCATCAGTGAAAGATTTCAACTATATATAATTGTTGCAGAGTGTACTGTAAGTCTGTTTCAAACAGTGTAGATTTTGATAAAACTGTCTGCTAACAACCACTAAGCTTCATTAAAATATTTTTCATAAACCAATGCAAGTAATTGCACATTTGATTCAAATGAATTTTTCATAAAAATGCGTATGCCCATGTCATTTTTGTCCGAATTTTGGCCGAAACGACCAAGGCCGAAAGGGATTGGGTCCGAAACGACTCGAGACCGTATTGATGTTATGTAAGCTTTCCTGTCGATGCATATGATATGGATGGGTTGTTAGGAAGAAGAGTGCGCTGATCCTTTGTTCATGTGCATGATTTAATAAATGCTTGTATTAATTTTCACTGTTTAAAATGCAATTTCCAGACGAGTATGTGTTAAAAAGACCGAACGCTGAGCACTACAGTATAACCAGCATAGTAATAGGTTAAGTCATCGACTTTCGTCAAAAATTCAAACTTCCGACTTAAAAATATAATAAAAAGTGGTATTTTACATACTGATACTCACCATTCATTCTTCCATGTACTTTTTGTAACATGTGGTGGTTGTTTTCATTCAATTCGAGTCGAATTTCTTTATCGTGAGACAGAACGGCGATGTTTTGAAACTTTCAAAATGGCGCTGGGTCGGATTAATATTAGTTCACATCTGTGTACTCTAAATGGTGATATCGAGCTACTTTCGGTTTTAACGATATCCCGGTAAGACGGCACCTGTCACAAAATTAGCATGCTGTCTTACGGGTCATTAATGAGACTAGGATTAATATGTGACCCCGAAAATTTAAATATTGAGGGCCGGATGTAATATGGTCAAAATTGTTTCCGAAGTATGAAACATACATCAAAATAAAGCTGAAAGTATTTTTTCGTATTGTATATTGTGCATTTGGGGGGAAAATGATAATTTTCGGACAAAATGGTTCCAACTTCGAGGGACTATATCTTTGCGTAGGAACAACCTAAATTTATTCACCAACTTGCACCCTGACCTTCAATTCGTCGTCGTGATTGGTCAGTGGACTGTGTACACATGCAACCACAGGGGGCCATTTCGTGGGTCTAGATCGATGGTCTAAAAAGTCAAAAAAATTGATTTGGTCGATTATATATACTAAATCGACCCAATCAATTTATTTGACTTTTTAGACCATCTAGACCCAATATAACACTAAATCGTTCCAATCATTTTTTATTTTTTTTTTTAGACCATCTAGACCCACGAAATGGCCTCCTGTGCATGCCCCCCCCCCCCCCCCCCCCCCCCCCCCCCGGATCAAAAAGTGTAAAGGGGGGTGGGGGGGGTGTATTTAAAAAAAAAAAAATCCAGATTGATTTTGTGTCATATATTAAGACATTTATTGTCAGTTAGTTACATGAAGTACAAAATTCTGAGTATTTTGGTACCATGCATTTGTAAGTCAGTTTGGTAAGGGTTGTTTAACTTGTATAAACAGTGCAGTCTTCAGACCCGGATTCCTGTAGGAGTTGTCTCATCAGGGGGTTCACTGTTTACAAGTAGGTTATTGACATGAACAGCAAGAGAAGGGTTAATATATTGGAGTATGACAAAATATTAAATAGTATATATAATTATGTAATGTAGATCTAAATGATTATTATTTTATTGGATATAGATATTGAAATTCTGAGATACCCATTACTGTTGGATTAGGATCTACTAAAGCATTAAGCCTTTTTTGGGGCTAAATTTTGAATAATTTTTGGACTTCGATTTTTTCAAGGAGCTTGAAAAAATCTAAGTTCTCACATACAAATGGCAATGTACCGTATATCTCCGGTCATAAGTCGAAGTTTTCAGACCCAAAAATGACCTTCAGAAACCTGTCTCGACTTATGGCTGTATCCTAATATCGTAATGAAAAGCCTTGTCCTTATAACTGACTTACTTGTTTTATCAAATGTTTTATGGAACTTACAATTAAGCCACTTATATGTCACTTATAAGTGAAGTATTTCCAGACTTATAACTCATTTATAACTGACTTAAACTTAAAATTAGAACTCACTTGTAAACACAGGACTTTTGTGAATTTATAAGTCACTTATAAGGGGCTTATAAGGGGTTTAATTATAAATCACCTATATCTCACTTATAAGTGACTTATAAGTTAATGTAAGTTAGTTTGGTAATGGCCATGCATGGGTCTGCTTTGTCTGCAAAATCCTACCTAGAGTAAAGGTGAATACGTGACTAAAGCAAAGGGGTGTAAAAGTGGCGTATTTAAGATTTTGAGGACAAAACAAGCCATTTTCTTAAATATGCTGCTCCATCCTAAAAATATGTCACTTTTGAAAAGTGGCGTCTTTTTATAACAACAAATACGAGGCTTTTCTTTCACTTATGTAGAGCGGCATCTTTTCAACATGACAAAAACGTCCCTATGCGTCACTTTATTTGAGTGGCGTATTTAATTGCCACAGTAAGAAAACAAATACGAGGCTTTTCTTTCACTTATGTAGAGCAGCGTCTTTTCAACATGACAAAAATGTCGCTTATATGTCACTCTCGTGGAGTACTGGCATATTAATTCTGCCACTTATCTGCCACTTTTCCTTTCTATTTATTAAATACGCCACTTTATTGAAAGGCTCGTTTTTTCTACTGGCCCAAGCGGCGTAAAAGCGTAACATTAGTGCCGCAAAAGCTGCGTTTTTAAATAGCTGCGTTTTTTTTCCGCAAGGGAATCACGCCCTTAAACAGCGAGTGGTCAGTTTGATTATAAGCAGTGAGAAACGGCTGAAGTGTCAGCTGCAACTTAATCATCACCTGGAAAGAGTGTTAATCCTTTCCCTTATAGATAGGCAATTTCATGCCAAAGCGAACTTATTCGAGATTGGACTGATGCCATGCAAAGAATACTGCAGCGTCTACAACGCTTTGATGTTTACACTGTTGTGTTTTATATAGACTAGTACACAATGCTTCCAGTTGATAAGATTATCTCTTAGATTGTTGAATATTCAAAGTGGGAATGACCTTAATCAGTTTATTTATAGAGTCTATTCAGTATAAAAGGGTAAAAAATTCCACAAAATATGAACGTAGCACACTCATTATAAAACAAAATGCATGTGGTTATTGCATATACAGTCTGGACTCGAAATAAGGAAACCAGTTCCAACGAAATTCTCGTTCCTTCGGAAAAAGTTGATGGTCCCGAATTCATCTTATTTCTATATAGATTTGTATCCGATTTAACGAAATTGATTGAACAAAAAACCCAATTCTTGACAAAACAATTTTCGGGTCCATTCAATGTATTTCAACGAAATAGCGCATTCAATTTACCCATATGCAATTTTCATACGGTTCGTTGTATAAATTCCATGCAGTTTTTAGATTTATTGGTATACGATCTCTGGTCAAATATAGAATTCCTCCAGAAATATAATCAAAATCATGCCAGAATTAAAAAATGGCTGTCAACTGAATATGTCGAAAATACGAATGACCCGTGATTCCATGATTAAAGTTAGGTTATAAGTTAGTTGTTATAATCCCTTTACCAAAACACAATGTTAATTAAAGGTAGCTACAGAAATGTATCTTGGAAACTGAAAAGAAAACGAGAAACAAGTATATTTTCAAATTATTTATTCTTTGATCCATTTATAACAAATTGTACTCTATGATACAATTTTCACACCTTCTGTGGCCGCCAACATTTTAGTTTACATGTAGATGCGTTGAGGTCTGTTAATATTTAAGTATACCCTCATTCTGTTATATTGCGGTAATAGTGGAGTGGGCTATTCCAGGATATTGCCGTATTCTTTGTATCACACAACGTTTAAAATAAAAGTTCATAAAATATAAGTCGGTACCAATTGTTTTAGATTGTTGAATATGCCAAATTCGTTTTATTTCAGTTTTATGAAAAGAAAAGTCCTGTCCCTATGTTTTTGTAAAACAGAGTCCAGACTGTAGCTGTAGACCATTGTGAGGAATTGTATACCAAATTAACAAACTTGTTATTTAACCCTATCCCGTATATAAACGTGTTTTCATGCATTTGCAACCAGAGTAGACCCAGATCAGACGGCTCCTATTGGAACCATCTAATCAGGGTCTGCTGTTTGCTTATGAAATTATAATGGGCTCAACTCTACAGTTTCTACCAATTATAATCATGTCTACAAATACCATTATAAAAATTCAGCTTATAAATATTCATAATGTCTTTATTTCTTGCATGAATACTGAACAGGGAAAGGGTAAATGCATGTATATTATGGTATTTTATGCTGAACAGTATGAGTATGTAACAATGGAAATAGAAAAAGAAGAAGTGTTGTTCTCGAAAGTGACCTTGAAGGAAAAATGTACATAATATGGAAAGATCTCATATTCTTGGTATAGGTACGAGCTCAGAAATAAAAACAACAACATTTGAATTGAATTGAATCTTAGTGGATTTTAATGACAAACAGTGTAGACCCTAAAGGAGCCCTCTGATCTTGGTCTCAGCTGTTTGTAAATGCCAGACAATTGTCATGGACTACCACATGTCAAAGGCATGCTGATGTCTGTGGTTTGGTATACGTGGACTTTTACATTAGCCTCATGCAAAACACCACTTAAAACTGGTGACATTAACGCAGACATTTGCCAGTGCTGGCATACCTTACTAGCAATGTCACAGTGTTTTTGCTCATAAGAATTTTGTGCAGAATTCTGGTATGTCAAATACAAACAGTTTTTAAACTGTGTATCCAGAGCAGTCTTATGTCTTCCTTAGTTTTGCAAAGATAGACAGTTGAGATAATATAATAATTACTTGTGTTTTTTGTTGTTTTACTAAAATTTAATCATAACCTGATCCGTTGCACACTAAGCATTTTTTTGTCTTCAACAATTGTCATCTACTTCAATTCTTAAAGTATAATTCCCCACATTTCTTTGCAAAAATATGGTCAAAGTGTCAAATAGTTTGGACCTGGATCGAAACTGTTTGCTGCATAGGTAATCACGAGTACAGTAAAACCCCTCTAAACTAGACATTCAATTTAGTATAGATATCAGTCTTGGAGACAGGTGGCAGCTTCATGCAGGGTGAAAGTCATGCAGAAAGCTCCTCATGCTAGTATCTGTTCTGTGTTACATTCAAAATCCTCTTACAAAGTATATCCATTCATACTGAATTGATGAGAAGGACAGTTCCATTTTGAAAATTCAGTACTAAAAGCAAAGTTACCACTAACTAATAAATTAGAAACAAATAGTTTAAAATGTCATACAAAAACTTGTAGATCAGGTTATGACATGTTTTTGTAGGTCGAAACAGGACACTTTAATCCTTTAATCATTGCGCGCATATAAATGCTTTTTGATGCCTTTGTAAACAGAGTAAACCCAGCTCAGATGGCTCCTGTAGAAATTATATATTCTATTCCTACATTTTTAGCTCGTCTGTTTCAAAGAAATGTCGAGCTATTGTGATCACTGGGTCGTACTCATAGTTGTAGTTGTAGTTGGTTGTAGGCTTGCAAAAACTCTAATGTAGCTCATTACTCGAAAAGTATAAGAGGTATCACCATGAAACTTCATAGGTGGGTAGATCTCATTGAGAAGAAGGCCCCTACATAAGAACCATAACTCTTGATATGACCCTTTATTTTTTTCAAAATTTAGCTGGACAAGTACCAAATCAGACGAGCGTTGGCACCGCTCACAGCTCTTGTTTTGTGAAAGCAATGATTTCCTTGAAAACGTTTGTCTCGTGAATATTAGGTTAAACCTTTACTCCATGAATATTCATTAAAGAAATATAGGAGCCATCTGATCTGGGTCTACTCTGTTTGCAAAGGAGCAGAAAGGTATATTTATGGAGTAAAGGGTTAATGAATATTCAAGAAGTGACCGATTCATACATAAAGGTTCTTCAGGGAAAGGATTAAATGCTGGAAATAATGAACTGGTATTTGCAAACAATGTAGACCTAGATCAGAGGGATCCTGCTGGAGCTGTCTCATCTGGGTCATCACTGTTTGTAATGAACACTTTACTTCATATTAATAAAAGAAATTATGTCATTATGGATATGTAATTAGAATGGATTTTTATAAGGGCATTATTTTATGAACACAAGATATTTTGACCATGGTTAAAACAAGTACATGTATCATATCAGTATTATTCCATAAGAAGACAGGACAGACCCTGGTCAGATGGCTCCTATTCCATTCCCTCATATTGAAGCCACAGTGAAAGTCACTTTTTGAAACCATTGTGATAAATAGAGCAGTTGCTCCATATGAGCAAGTGCTCTGTTTTACTTTATCACAATATTTTAAAAACTACACAATTCTTAAGATGTTCCTTTTCTGTAGTAAATGTTCGTTTTCAGTAGATTTATTCAAAGAGGTTGGGTCTAAAAATAGCCTATGAGGGAAAAGGCTATAGGAGATATCTGCTTTAGGTCGGCTTTGTTTGGATAGACGTCAAAATATGTCTCTTTCAAGTAAAAGGTTGAAAAGCATGTGCTAACTTTTAACATTCTTGTTGACTGATCTCGACCATTAAATCATTATAGACCATACCTCTTCAGATATTCAGCATTCAGATGATTAAAAGACCTCCTTTATTTGTTGTATCCACTGGTATTGCCCTGCGACAAACATAGACTGTAGTCCCCTTTGCAGAATAATTCTTTTAATCTTGTTTATCTGTAACAAGCTTTATGATTTATGTTGTGCGTGGACCACACACAGTTTATCACAGGCAGTTATGTCATAGTAATGTCGCAGATAGGCCATTTACTTCATTATGTTGTAATATCTTCACGTTTTTCATTTTTACAATAATTGGTGGAAAACAAATGAAGATCATGTGTTTTATATGAAAGCCAGATTGTAAAACAGCTCATGCATAAAAACATCTGAGATTGAAGAAGATTTGTTTTTTCAACCCATCTTCTCTTACTCTTAACACTTTCCTTCATATAAACGTGTTTTCACTCCGTGTGATCAGGGTCTACTCTGTTTTTGCTAATGGATCCAGATGAAACGCTGAGTAACTGGCCATCTCATCAGGATCCAAGCTGTTTGACACTTAGACACTCAATGTCAAAACCTGAATGAATTGTAAAAAAGTAAAAAGTGTACAAGTTTAATTAACCCTTTCCCTGTTCTATATTTAATAGGGAATTTCAATACCTACTGAATATTCATAGAGAAAATTCTTATATTTTAACATGGAAGTAGAGATATTTATGCAATTCTAGGAACTACACTATTAGATCTATCAAATTCAAAGTGCAATCAGAGCAGAACCTGATCAGACAGCTCCTATAGGAGCTGTCTGATCTGGGTCCTACAGGAGCTGTCTGATCTGGGTCCTATAGGAGCTGTCTGATCTGGGTCCTATAGGAGCTGTCTGATCTGGGTCCTATAGGAGCTGTCTGATCTGGGTCCTATAGGAGCTGTCTGATCTGGGTCTTCTCTGTTTGCTAGGGAAAATGCAGGATTATCAGGGAAAGGATTAACAAATAATAACAGCATGAATATTTAGCTGAATATTTTTATAATGTAAATGTTTCAAGGAATTGTTTTGCCTAGACAAAAACTGTAGAATCAGATCTATATCATGTCAAAAGCAAACAGAATACCCTGATCAGATGACTCCTATAGGAGCTGTCTGATCTGGGTCTACTCTGTTTGCAAATGTGTGAAAAGGTGTTTATATGAGGAAAAGGGTTCAATAGACATCATAATTATTCCGTGTTGAATATTCATGTAAGAAATAATGATTCATCATGAATATATATTAGCTGAATGTCTACAAGGGCATGTGTACACAAGACTTGTTGGTATTGGTAGAAACTATAGAATCACATCTATATTATATATCATAAGCAAACAGAGCAGACCCTGATCAGAAGCTAGCTCCTACCTGAGCCATCTGATCTGGGTCGACTCTGTTTGCAAAGGCGTACAAAGGCATATTTATGGAGTAAAGTGTTAGGAGAAATAAGGAAATATTGACTTTCAGAATTGCAGTCGTGTTTTGAAGATGCCGGTAAGATCGCTAAAAGTGAACCCTTTCATCCATAGAGTAGCCATTACACATATTGCAGGCAGAATAGACCCAGATCAGAGATCTGCTCTGTTTGCTTATAGAATATCTTAACCCTTCGCTTGCTGAATTTTAAAATACATTTTTCCTTCTTCACCCATGCCCTGTTGTATAATTTCATATATCTTCACTGTGTACACTTATTTCACTGTGCAATCACTGCTGTGGAGTGCACTGGTTGCACAATCAACTTGTAAATAGTGCAGACCCTGATGAGACAGCTCCTGCAGGAGCTGTCTCATCTGGGTCTTCACTATTTACAGGTAGGTATATTGACGCGAATAGCAAGAGAAAGGTTAAGATCTGATTCTATGCTATTCAGCAAAGCTATGTAGTCAGGTTTTATAACAGTACAGTAAAACTCGGTTATAACGAATTCCAAGGGACTAGAGGATTTACTTCGCTATAAACATTATTCGCTATATTGATAGTACGAAGTTCGCAATAAATTATTACTCTGGCACACGCTTGTTCAAAACTTGATTATACCGTAATTCAGACAAGCAAATGGATATGCGTATCAATCTAACTCCCAAGATGTACATCATACATCGTACAGCTTACTCGTTCGTGGACGAAATCAGTCATTTGCTTTTGAACACAACGCTGATGCTTGACACTTGCCAAAAAATGTTTCATAGATGTCAACGTTTTACAAAAATCCCAAGGAGTAATTGGCTGTTGCTCCAATTCTTGCTGCTAATTGTCTATATCGGACAAAGACTCCGCGTATGTGGGCACGGGCAAATGTTCCTCATCTGTGTCGTCATCGGAGTCAACGGTATTTTTAGCGGAAATGCTGAATATTATGCAAACAGGAAGAAATAACAAAAACCAAAAGACCTAGAAGACTTCAAGTATTTATTTTGAAAAAAAAGAACAAGCATCAAATCTTACCGATGTTTAGCTATAACACATACTTTTACACGCATATTCTGCCCCGCGGCTAACAGTGTTTAATTATACCCTACCACCGTGAAGAATACTTGTTTACGGATCGCTTCACAGTTCGTCCCAACACTAGTGTGTGTTATAACACCTATGTGACACGATGTTAATCGTGCGAAATGCACAGGTGTTTAAAGGCATTAGCAAGGTGATACTTCGCTATAATGAAGGAAATTTAAAGTGTTTTGTGAATAAAGGTACTGGAAAATTAGTTCGCCATAAGTGAAAATTCGCTCTAACCAACTTCGTTCTAAACATTACAGTCTGTATAGAATTAATGAAGATATCGGCCGGGGGACGAAAATTAGTTCGCTATAAGCGGAAATTCGCTTTATCAGAGTTCGTTATAAATAAGTTTTACTGTATGAAATAATTAGCTGTTGGAGTCAAAAGGGTTAAAATGCGTGGCAGTGGGCTTATGAACAACATGAAGAGGAAACCGTGACTCAGAAAGAAACAGAATAAATAGACTTTTATGTTTGTCTTGCTCTGTCTTGAGCAGACATTTTGTATAATGCAATATGACATTTGT